>CATPCX010000006.1:0-362500 GCA_955876795.1 Eupithecia tripunctaria
AAATGAGCAATTGATTCACCGAAATCAAATATACAAAATTATTGAACTTTAATGTCTAAAACGTACGTTTTGTTTGAACTAGCCTATTACAATCATTCTAAGAAGGAATTTCAGGTAGGTTTATAATAAAAAAGGTAGTAAGCAGATAAAAATATATTAATTTTCTTAAAACTAAGGAACAAAATTAAATATTGTTTTTAAATATATAAACTAAGAGAGTATTACAAAAATCTAATATAAATTATCACGTTTTTTCAATCACATGATCACATGAGATCAAACAATGTTATAAATAATCAGTCACGTCTCTAGATACTATCGATGGAGTTATACCTAAATTACTAGTAAAATAGGCTTACCTAATCCCTCCCATATTCATTGGTTATAAGCTTGCATTACATTGCAATTTGAGCAAACCTGGCTGAATTTGATTGAGATAAAACAAATTATTAACAAAAATCATAATAACAATATTATCTATGTATGAAAGTTTATATAATCAGTATCAGCTGGTCGATTAAGATGTATTCGTGAATATATCACTCATACTATTTTCGCAACTAATTAGCTGCATTTTAATTACTAATGAGCGTCGAAAATAGTATTATTTACATTGATGTCTGCAGTAGAAATTAGGAACTCAAAAAGCATATATATTATTAAAACAATAGGATTAGTATGAACGAATTTATAGTCTACATGGTAATCAGAACTTGCGGTATACCAAGCCACGGAAAGTGATTACTTACCGTAATTTCGAAGCGACGCGGAGACATGGACACGTGCTGTTCTCACCACTGATGGATCGCGACTGACAGTTTGTCTCTGTCTAACAACTATTCACGTAGTTACTAAAGTACAGTTTTTATGAATGAATTAGTGCGCGCCATGGCTATCAGAGCTAAACGTCGGACGCGAAGTTATCTAGTTGTATCTTATTAACTAAAGCTAATTTTTACGTAGTAATAGTGTCAGTTAAGCTAGTAACTATCTGGTTTATTGTGAACCTGTGTGAAATAGTGCTATTATTTATAGGAAATGAGATAAAAAATTATGAACACTAGCACATGAGGTCCGGACGCACCACGAAAATCAGTATTTCCAAGGTTTTTATTTATTTTTACTTATTTAGAATAGGAAAATTAAAATACTAAAATAGGCCCCCCCTATTACTTTTGGCTAATCTACTACCTGAAAAAGAATCAAAGGGCTACGGATACTTTTTATGTGTTTTTTCGAGTCGGACACGTATTTTTGAGCCCTCTGAGAATTACCCAAATAACCTTTTTATTATCCGAAGTATCGACAGGGCCGGCGACTCCTCCCCAATGGGCGTGTCCTCCCCGCAGCGCGCGCCGCCCGCTGCGGATCGTTGATTGGTCCGCTCCCCGGCACGAGGCCACGCCCCCTCCAGCCGCCGCCGCTCCTAAAGTACAATTGGATAAAATAATGTCCGTCCTGAATCGGTAGAAAACATTATTATTGGTATAATACGTTTTAATATGTTAAAATATATTTTTAAAAACAAGTTTTGATATTTTGTATAGAATAGAGCTTGGAAAGACAAATCCGACGAACCCAAACTCGACGGGGTTGTCTTTTCGTTTATGAGTTCCTATGTCCATCTCAATAGTAACATGACATTGCATTGTCACCGAACTTACAAAATTTCAGCTCAATCGGTAGAAAATATCTGCTTCAAAATTGAGTTGTAAGATTCCACCCGAACAAACTACATACATACCTACCTACATACACATATTACAAGTTAAATAAAAGCTTTTTAAAATCAGATAGCAAAGCAATGAAAATATATTTAGCATTTTACAAATTAAAAATAATTGGGTTTGTTTAAAAAAAACTATAAACCGACTTCAATTTTATGGTATTCTTATGGAAAGCACTAACTAGCTTTAAAATAAAAAAAGAATCATCAAAACGAATCACCCAGTCAAAAGTTATAAGGTAACAAATAAATCTGTCGACTTGAAGACGTCCTTCTTTTTTTAAATCGGTAAATAAGAAAAAAACTTTTATCCAAATATCTATACCTACCTACTACGAGTATACTCAAGCTATTCACAAGAAACATTATTTTATTAACAAGACAAAAACGTAACGCGATCAAAATCAAATCAAAAATTGTTCATTTCTTTAAATACATATAATAAATGTACTTACCACGGAAATAAGACACATCTAGGTATATGTCAAGGAAATAAAGTGATATTTTTTATTTCTGTCGCTTCGATACAAAGACTAAAGCAAAAAAGAGACGAAGAAACCTTTAGCCTGTTAGTTGCTATTTTTCGAATACCTACAGCCAGCCAGCGCGTCTTGAACCCTGTTGATTCCAGTTACTCTAGTTACTCTATTCTTTTATTGTAATTTCTTTGTTATTAAAGACAACGGAACAAACTAACATTATCATTTTAGACAAAAAAATCAAAGAATCAAAAATAAGAAAGTGATTTTAGATCAAATACCTAATACTTAGTCTTATCTACAGATATTATTATTCAATTACGGATGTAAGCGGGTTAACTACGAACCTTCCAACGTTTTATCACTTACGAGGGACACAAACACAAATAAAGTTCATAGTTAACCCACTTACATCCGTAATGAATTCGTCAAACTACGATAGTTTTAATACTAGAATTATACCTCAAGTTAAGCAAGATTAAAAGTACCGTTACTTGGTTGAATGCATCACCTGAGTGGAACCCATCTACGAGTGTCTGTGCGGCAGCGGGTCCGCCGCGCAAGGCATCCGGCGGACGGGCCTTGCTGCGTGCGGCCTCCAGTGGACCTCCAGTGGACCTCCAGTGGACCTCCAGTGGACCTGCCATAACTAGAACGTAAGTCGATGGACATTTAACACGCGACGACAACACTAGAGACGACCTCTGTGGCGCAGGGAGCAAGGCCGCCTGCAATGCAAGAGGTTGTGGTTTCGATTCCCGCCTCGAAACAAGTGTTTGTTCGATTTGTGCCTGGTGTTTTGTTTGTATAGTCAACTTTATCATAATAATTCAATCAAATCAATATTCTATTTGTCTATTTCTGGCGCTCATTAAGGGAGGCCTATGTCCAGCTGTGAACTAACATAGATGGATGATAACGAATTCTTATATACAATATTAAAGCTGGTGCAAATATTTATGGATTCTGTGAACATTGGCTCGAATGTGAAACGGTGCATGTAGTCCAGTAATAAGCAAATGTTTATGCACTGTAGACGACGTACGTTAATATAACTTTATACTAAACCGATCAATTATTACCTACTATGAAACAAACTCAGCAATTATTGGAAATAACAAGAGTAATAATAATGTTGGACAAATCACACAGCATTATCTAGCCCCAAACTAAGCAGAACTTGTGTTATTGGTACTGACTGTTGACTGTTGGAGCCCATCCGACTGACTGTACCTACTGATGAGGAATTTTAATGAATAAAACACCTTGAACTCTCGGAATAGAATGAATTTATTCATTTCAAAACTAACAATAATATATGCACCGACGACCGTGCGTTCTCGCTAGCGCGATCTAGAGCTCGGTCCATTTAAGTAGCGCCACCTAGTTTTAATTGGCTGAACTAAAAAGGTGACGTCAAAATTATATACTTAAATACAATACACTATTAGATAGATGTTTTTATTAGAAAACATCAATAACGCCACGGATTTTGTCAATATTTATATCATTAATTTATCTAAACAAGTAATTATTTTAGACTTAAGGTTTTGTTTGCATAACCCACTCTGGTAGACATAACACTTTATGGTTATACGTGTATTTCCGAGTGTATTCAGAACATGTTACGCCATCTGTTGGTTAGTTTTTGAAGTTTTTAAATACATTGAATGAGATTGTAGGTGCACGCAGAATTTTCCCAATATGTAATGCTATTATAACCGACTACAAAAATTGGAGGAAGTTCTGAATTCGACTGTTTTTTTATGTTTGTTACCTCAGAACTTTTCACTAGGGAGTTTGATTATCATGATTATTTTTATACTTGAGAGCGGGAAGCACCACCCGTGCGGTCCGCGGGTCTACTAATAAAAAGCGTTATTATTAATTTGGTCCATTTCCGACGATGGAATCCATGAACAAAACTATATTATTGAAGTCAGTTTATAGTTTTTTATAACAAAATCAATTATTTCACATGTTGGTAGTTGTGACTGTTAGAAACTCGCGAACGGCTGCCGAGTGAGAGCATCATCTCATAGCCTAACATTAAGATGAGGAGCTATGTTCAGTCGTACTACTCGTATAACGACAGACAGACTTAGGTAGTTGCTTTCGAACTTTAGTCTCTGTTTATAGGGCATTGCATTTTTAAACAGGAACATGAGATGTTGAGGATGCTCAGAATGATTTGGGTTCCATTGTACCATAGCAGGTAGCAAGATGGGCGTGCGGTAGAAAGAGACAAAAGAACACGTGTTCTATTCTAACATTGTGTCCTTGAAAGATGTCTCCTTGAATTGATGTGCTCTGTGCTATGCTCCGACAACGAAAAATTTCGTAACAATAACTGGCTTGTATATCGGACTCTGTGATTTATCTTTTGTGGTGTAACACGCCCTATTCAAGCCGGAATTATGAAATGCAATTTTACTACGGCTTTGTCAGTGGTAATGCGCGGCGAGCATCGAGTTAGAATAGGATTCTAACTCGATGGCGGCGAGCGATAAGCGCCTAACCGGTTAGAATAGAACAAATGATGTACTTTTGTCTCTTTTTATTGCGAGCCCATCTTGCTACCTGCTATGCGACAATGGAACCCGAAACATTTGAGCATTCACGACCTTGTGTTGATTCTTGATTATACAATAGGACAAACTTAAAACAATGATTAACTCATTTTAATTAAATCACACTTTTCAATGTGAACCCTTTTCCTATGTAAATCCAATTTAGCAGGTTTCTAGCCTTTCAGGTAACTAACACAATTTTTAACCGACTTCAAAAAAGGAGGAGGTTCTTAATTTGACTGTATTGGGTGGTCCGATTATGATGATTCTTTCGTCCTACTAACATTATAAACGCGAAAGTTTGTAAACATCTTGTATGTTTTTATGTATGTTTGTTGCTCTTTCACGCAAAAACTACTGAACAGATCGGGCTGAAATTTTGCATTTCATCACACATTTCATCCGATAAATAAGTTACCGTGGGATAGGCAGCGAAGCCGCGGGGCGCAGCTAGTATCAATATAATGAAATTTTGATTACTACTAACGCCATCTAGTGAATGCGCTTTGTACTATATTGCTACTCTGTCTTTGTGTGTTGTGTACTGCTAACGTGTTTTGTAAGATCTCAGTACCTGTACCTACATAGGTACTAAAGGGTTCCCGAGGTAACACACTCAAATTACTTGAAATTCAAAATAATTCCTTCATTTGAAGTCAGTTAAAAATTATGCTGTTGAGTGTTAAATATGCCACTTTACTATTGAACCTACGCCTGCCTACCTTTTGGCTCAAGTTATACCGAATCAAACCTGCTTACATCACGACTACGGAACAAAAAAATCGACATTTTCAGGGTATTCAGAATGGCAGATTCTACGAATAAACGTCTTGTTTGTTATGTTTTTAATGGTGCTTTTGACACATTTGGCATGTCGTGAGAATGGTCATGAACTGTAGAAGTTTTTACACTAATTCTAAGATGCTAAGATTGTTTTTTATTAAATCCTAAGTTGAACTCTCAATTTGAAATTTTCTCTTTCCGACACTTTGCATAGCGGCTTTATTATCTCACGTAGTTATTGAATTATTTAGTTTAAGCTCTCATGTTAGAAATAAATTTAGAATTTAAACAATTTTATTCAGTAAAAATCAAGTAACGGTACTAAAGTACTGCAAATTTCAGCAAAATGACGAAAAACCTCAAATAAAAATCTTAAAAATAGACAGGTGGGTTTTGAGGGTTAAAAAGCCGCCAAGCTATTGGATATGGTTACACCTAAACCAGTTTTCAAATGGCAAACGTTGTATCAAACACCCTCTATTTATACAAGAATTGCTCGTTTAAAGGTATCATATACGTGTATTTCGAACATGTTACGCCATCTGTTGGTTTGTTTTTGAATAAATTCAATGAGATAGTTGCACGCAGAATTATCCATAAACATAATGCTATTTGTAACCGAGAAAGGAGGAAGTTCTGAAATCGACTGTTTTTTATGTGTTACCTCAGAAATTTTCACCCGTGTGGCCCTATTTTATTTTGGTCCAGTTCTGACGGTGAAAACCATCGGTTTATAGTTTTTTTAAAACAAAATCAATTATTCCACAACATGTTGGTAGTTATTTTCGAAACACACATCGTCCAAATTTCTGCCTGCAAACTAATTTTGTTCTGTTTTGTCATTGAAATGGCGTCGTTTGATTTGATCACCTACAATGAACTTTAGTGGGTATATTAGAGGTTTCGCACGCACTTTTCCATAAGCAGCCTTTCCTTTGAAGTGCTGTAGTGAGAGCATCATCTCGTAGCCTAACATTAAGATAGGGAGCTAATGT
Source organism: Eupithecia tripunctaria (assembly GCA_955876795.1). Classification (NCBI taxonomy): domain Eukaryota; kingdom Metazoa; phylum Arthropoda; class Insecta; order Lepidoptera; family Geometridae; genus Eupithecia; species Eupithecia tripunctaria. The sequence goes on from CATPCX010000006.1 coordinate 6,554, forward strand.
TCAGTCGTACTATAGCGACAGACAGACCATAGGTACAGTCAGACAGACTTAGGTAGTTGCTTTCGAACTTTAGTCTCCGTATTATTCTTAAATTCCTAAATTCAGTCACATTCGTAATCTACACTCTTGATTTAGATGAAAGCAGCGAGACCCATCATCTAAAGCTTATAAGTGGATGTCGGAATGTTTGTTCAGCCCATCCATATGCTATGTACCTACCTATGCATGAGATATTTGAACGGAGACTTTATCGTACGAGCAATCTTCGAAGCTTGAACAAGTGCCGCGTGATACGAACTAAACCGGAGCCATCGTCACAAAGATGTCGTGTGATGCTGCGCCGCAACCAGCACGTGAGCTGCGGTCTGATGAACAGTACGTTGGCCGTGCTGCGCAGGATTGCCCGTGCTGCGCCGTGCATTGACACGGTGATTCATTATACGTGGATCAAACGAAGTGGCGTGATAGGCGTTCAATATGCATCGATTGGACCCCCAAATAATATTCTACCATTTTGGATCGTTCAGGAGATGTTTTTATGGTAGGTAGCTTAATAACTGTGGTAGGGTGTGTCTGTGTTTAACAAGGATAAAGGATTCACATAATAAAATCAAAATAAAATTTTGAAAAACCCACGACGGATATAATAAGGGCGGCCATACACGGACTGCTTCAAGCAGTTGAGACCGACTGCTTAAAGCCGCGACCGCGCGGTGAACTATAGTCATGCATTCGCTGCCGTACACACGACTGCTCGAGCAGTCGCGACCGCTTCAAGCCGTCAACTGCATAATGAAATTCCATCGTGCCGTCGACCGCTCGCGAGCGGTCGCGAGGCATACACCGACTGCTCGAGCCGTTGACTGCTCTAGAGCAGTTGACATCTGATTTATGAACATGGAGGGCGTGTGCGATAGTGATGCGCTTAATAGTGCAATTTAAAGTCCATGTTGTTTTCTTAATTCCAAAATTGGATGAACCCAAATTTTTCTCTTTTGACGTCGCCGCCGTCGTCTCCGCTTGAGCAGAAGCAGCAAAAGCAGCGCTTCCTCGTCAGAATCCATGACCCGAATGTGGTAGAAAATCAACTACTCTAGCGGTTGGTAGCGTAGCTTCAGCAGTTAACAACCGACCGCTCGAGCAGTCGACGCCGACCGCTCGAGCGGTTCGTGTACTTCGCTCAGCCGCTAACTGCTCGAGCAGTCCGTGTACGGCAGCTCTTAATCGAAAAAGGAAGAAATAATTTTTGCAAAGCCCCCGACTAAATGGAATTGAAAAAGACAATTAAATTACCTACCTTTAGTTACAATTATAGGTTCCTAAATTTTTTCACCTATCCATTACTACAAAGCCAAAAAAATCCGTCGGGTGGCTGCAGACAACAGGTAATCTATACGTTTTTTCAATTGTAAATTCAACATTCATTTTTTCATTTCAAATTTGTATCTATTAATTGACTGTATGAGATAATCTTTATACCTAGTCATTTAAATTCAGGAACCTCAACCTCAACAGCCCGGATTGGTCCACTGCTGTACTGATCACTGATAAACGCCTTATTGACGTTTATCTCATGGGGGTAGTGGCCATAATCCCCACGGTGGGCATGCGAGTTGGGGATCGCAATTCGGTGGTAGAATTGTTCTGTAGGGGGCGCTGCTGCCCGCCATCGGTGGATATCCCTTAGTCGCCTCTTACGACACCCACGGGAAGAGATGGAGGTGGTGGTGCAAATTCTAACCCAGCGCTACACTGGGTACCGGAAAATTCAGAAAATAGATGGCAATTGGCAATTGGCAATGGCAGCCCCCCGACGGATTTTTTTGGCTTTGTAGTAATGGATAGGTGAAAAAAATTAGGAAGCTATAATTGTAACTAAAGGTAATTTAATCGTCTTTATCAATTCCATTTAGTCGGGGGTTTGGCAAAAATTATTTCTTCCTTTTTCGATTACATACTATTTATTATATCCGTCGTGGGTTTTTCAAAATTTTATTTTGATTTTATTTTAAACTTTTTAGAGATTTTCTACTTTACTTACAGACGATTTTTCGAATTCAGATCATCCATTTCATTAATTAATCATAGGACAAGCCTTTTTGTATTTATTTTATTTTAATTATTATGTATTCCAAGAATAAATGTTTTATTTGTATCACACGGCGTTTCTCTTCATATTATTTAACAAGGAAGCAAGTTTCAGAGTCAATAAAGTCGGTCACCTAGCAACGCACCGCGTTGCCTAGGAACGGAGTGTGTTGCCAAACACGGTTATAAAGGTACATCAATATTTTTTTAAAACGTCGATTAAAGCGCCCCCTGGTGAGCAAATACCATAAAACTTTGCTAAGAACCATCGCCAATGAACCCCATACCTGTTACAGAAAACTGTGTCTCAATCGATCAAACCGTTCTGGAGATAATCGGCAACATTGGTTTTCACAAAATACACATACAACAGCGCACCCTGTTGAATGAAGACCATAACAACAACATCACACCCTAAACGCATATACCGTCTCCGTTCCGTCGCGAGTAACAAAAATATTTTTTTCAAAACGTCGATTACAGCGCCCCCTGGTGAGCAAACACCATAAAACTTCGCTCAGAACCATCGCCAATGAACCCCATACCTTATACAGAAAACTGTGTCTCAATCGATCAAACCGTTCTGGAGATAATTGGCAACATTGATTTTCACAAAATACACATATAACAGCGCCCCCTGGTGAATGAAGATCATAACAACTAGCGCAAAATCATCGCCACCAAATTTCAAACCCGAAACTGAAAACCGCACCTTAATCGGTCAAGCCGTTTTGGAGATAATTGGAATATTGCGTATTGCACATACATACATACATACATACATACATACATACATACATACATACATACATACAAACAACATCACACCCTAAACGCATATACCGTCTCCGTTCCGTCGCAGGTAAAAACTACTGAACCGATTTCAAAAAATATTTCATCATTAGAATGCTGCATTATCCCTGAGTTACATTGGCTATATTTATTTCTTGAAAAAATTAGAGATCCCTACTAAAACTTTAATATTGTAACCCAAAGTTCAAAAAATTTGGCTTGTAATGTTTTTCATTGCATGCGCTGCGGAAACTATTGATCACAAAAAATGATTTATAATAATAAAGAACACATCAATATCTACAATAAACTTCGCAAGACCATTATGTCTAACTACTGTAATAGTAATGTCACTATAACTAATTTTTTACATTTCATAATAAAGTTTGTTATAAAAAACTGTAAACCATTGTCAGAACTGGACCAAATTGAAATCGGACCACACGCGAAGCACTCAAGCACTAGCTTTCAAATAAAAAAAAGAATCATAAAGATCGGATTACTCAGTCCAAGTTTTTTTTATGTTTGTTACCTTTCTGAGGTAACAAACATAAAAAAAAAACATATACAGTGAATTGAGAACCTCCTTTTTTTGAGGCCGGTTAAGAAGATATATATCGACCAAAATCAGACCATGTTATCAATACGCTTGTTTTAATCATCATCCTATATAATAAATTTAGTAGTGAAGACTGTTTTAATACCTGAAGATTACAATTTTGAGATTATATTTTTGAGTTATTAAAATCGGACATTCCATTAGTCAGATATTACCTCTTTTAAAATGTCAATATTTTTAAAATAATTTCATGACAATACGAAATGTGAACGTTGACGTCATGTTTGCTCTAGCTTATAGCTTTGCGATTGAGATTTAAAATATCTTCATTACTTTTCAATCATTAAATTTCACAAGAAAAGCATAAAAATAGGTGTTAAAATAAATATACGTATGTAAAGATATATTTCTACACAAATCAATAGAGAATACCAACAAATAAAAATAATAAGCTTTTTGAAGTCGCATGCATAGACCTTATTTTTCAGCATTGAGAAATAAAAGAGGCAAGTGCGAGTAGCCTTGCACGCAGAGGGTTCCGTACCATCTTACAAAACTATTTCGCAAAGGAAACCCAAATAAACAAATTATTTGAAACTCTATTCAAAGTCAAAGTCAAAGTCAAATCGTTTATTTCTTTAGACTTACAAAATAAGTACTTAGACAAGTCAAATTTTTACTATATAAACAGCTTGATAAATAGTTATTACTATCAACAAGAAATAAGGTGCAATTGACTTTAATTCACTTCAATTTTTGTCCACTAGCGGAAGAAGTGAAAAAGAAACCACTAGCAAGTCCATCGCTTATCAACTAATACAATCTTAGGATAACTAAGTCTAACTGGTCTTACATACTATTGTCTGTATGGAACTGGGCGACATCCGGCCAAGCATTAACATCATTTACGTAGTCATCTACGGAGTAATAGGCTTTCTTGATAAGATTTCGTTTTATGTACAGTTTAAATTTACGAATAGGGAGCTCAGTTGCTTCAGATGTAAGCTTATTATAGAATCTTACGCAATTGCCCACAAATGATTTCCCTACCTTTCGTAATCTATATGATGGGATGTGTAATTTGTTCTTGTTTCTTGTATTTTTATTGTGAACATCACACCTTTTCATAAAGTTATCTCTGTTTTTGTGTGTATACATTAGATTTTCATAGATGTATTGCGATATTACTGTTAAAATATTTATTTCTTTAAATAATTCCCTCAACGAGTCACGTGGATTTAATTTATAAATAGCGCGTACCGCCCTTTTCTGAAGAACAAAGATAGTCTGGATGTCAGCTGCCTGTCCCCAAAGCAAAATACCATAAGACATAACACTATGGAAGTAACTGAAGTAAACTAACCTAGCTGTATCTTCATCGGTAATGTATCTAATTGTTCGAACCGCATACGCTGCTGAACTAAGTCTGTTTGCGAGAGCATCAATTTGCGGTCTCCATTGAAGAGAGGAATCAATATGTAACCCTAGGAAAACAGTTGAGTCTACAAGGTGAACAATCTCATCCTTTAGCATTATCTTAGTTGGGAGCTCTCTTACATTTGGTAACATGAATTTTATGCATTTGGTTTTTGAAGCATTGAGTAAGAGGTTATTGGCGGTGAACCAATCTAGTATTTGTGAAAGAGAATTATTTACATCGTCATAATTATGTTTATTTCTGTCAACTTTAAAAATCAATGAAGTATCATCAGCAAATAAGACTATATCACAGAGATCTTTTGCTAGAAATGGGAGATCATTTACATATACTAAAAATAGAAAAGGACCCAATATTGATCCTTGCGGGACTCCTAAATCGATTTTTGATCCCCTAGATCTTTCTTTACCAATATCTACTTTTTGGACTCTATCCGATAAATATGATTGCATAAGGTCCAGTGCCTTGTTTTGAATTCCATAATGTCTTAGTTTGTTTATTAATGTACCATGATCAACGCAATCAAAAGCTTTAGAAAGGTCACAAAATACACCAATAGCGTTTTTCGCTTTATCCCATGCATCCAATATGTGCTTTAATAGAACTGTACCAGCATCAGTTGTCGATCTACCCTTGGTGAAGCCAAATTGATTTTTATGTAACAACCTATTGAGGTTGAAGTGAGAGGACAACTGTGTGAGAATAATTTTTTCAAAAACTTTACTCATTGCAGGAAGTATTGAAATTGGCCTGTAATTGGCCGGATCAGTGTGGCTTCCAGATTTATAAAGAGGAACCAGTTTACTATATTTCATGAGATCAGGGAAAACTCCTGCATCAACACAACTATTGAAAATGTAAGCCAAGTATGGAGCAACTTCCTTAATAATAGAACTCAGTACTTTGGTTGAAATACCCCAAAGATCCTCAGTATTTTTGATGTTAATAGACTTAAATGTTTTCACAATATAATTAGCGTTTACATGACTAAATATAAAAACCTCGGTACATTTATCTACAGATGATTCTAATAATTTAACCGCGATTGAAGGTGAGGAGTTTAGAGACCGGGTAACAACTTTAGGAATATCAGAAAAGAATGAATCAAAAGCATCGGCAATATCTTTATCGTGTATAAGTATTGAATTATTAATTTTTAACCTTATTTCTCTTTTTCGTGACTTAGATTTACCAGTTTCGTTATTTATAAGTCTCCATGTTGCTTTGATTTTATCAGATGAGTTTACAATTTTTTTCCTCAAAAACAGGCATTTCGCTGTATTACAGACTTTTTTAAATGTTTTTGAGTAGTTTGTTAAATACAAAAGAAACGCAGGATCATTTAACATAGCTTCTCTAGCACCATAAAGATCATATAGTCTATTCCTACTTCTATAAATACCGGGAGTTGCCCAATCGGTAAATCCGACCCTGTCCCTAACTGTGCATGTTTTATATTTAAATACTTCGCTGTGTTCTTTGTTTATAACACTTAAAAGTTTGGCAAAAAGATCATTAGGGTTATCGGAACAAGTTATATTAGCTACTGCTAGTTCCACTTGACTTTGAAAATTCTTAATACGGCTCTCTGTAATAGGCCTATAGGTATATCTCTCAACTTTGTTTTTATCGTTAAGATTATAACTAAAATTAACACTCTGACCATAGTGGTCTGATTTGAAATGTTTGATTACTGCTTTGTTGGTTGGAGATAGACTGCAATAAATATTATCTAAACAAGTGGCAGATGTTAGGGTTACCCTAGTAGGATCATGAAAAAGATGTCGTAAACTAAAGCATTTGAATAAATTAAGCAGCCTATCGGCGAGGGGATTCGCTAAAATATCTATATTAAAGTCGCCACAAACAATGAGATCCTTTCTACATGAAAATAATTTCAGCAAAACCTCTTCCATAGTACATTCAAAAGCTACTTGATTTGCGTCAGGAGGGCGGTACACGCACACTATGATGTGTCGCTCCAGTTCCACACAAGAAAGTTCAATAGTCCTCTCAATAGTGAGGTTTACAATATCTTTACGTTCTTTACATTTAAGACTATTTTTAACTATAATCAAAGAGCCACCACGTATTGCAGCTTTTCTTTTATAGGAACTTGCAAAACAATAGTTATTATAAAAGGGCAGTAACTGATTTTTTACAATCCAGTGTTCTGATAAGCACATAACATCTACATTCAAATAATTCAAAAATAATTCTAATTCTAGGATTTTGCTGGGTAAGCCTTGTATATTCTGATGGACTACATGAAATGAATTTTGCTTTCCCGTTGTCGATGTTGTCAGTTTAAATTTCTATTTGACACAATCGCATTAATGCCCTCATTAGTACTGCTACTAACTACATAGACAGGCTCGTCAGGTAACTGCGTTATACTATTTATAACGGGATCAAAAATATTATATGCTAACAATTTAGCAATGTTCAGTTTGTTTTTTTTGCTTAGGTACATTGTATCCTTATTCAAAAAAGTATTACTAATAAACTTATTAGTATCAAAAAATAATACATCACTATGACGACATGTCATGTTGTACATCAGCATGTTATTTTTACATACATTGTCATTTTTAAATGATGTCAATGACTTTGAGTAAGGGAAGGAGCAAATAATAAGTTTCCCTAGTCCATTTTGTACCTTTCCCAGAAGTACTCCTATTAAAACTCCAACAGGTCGCGGCCACACATCTAAGAACTGAACGCGCCCGACGTTCCTTAACTTCAGTGATCGATACTCAGCGTGGTTAGGGCGTTGGACCCCTTAATATAAAACTTATTATTATATTTATTACTAGCTGCGCTCCGCGGCTTCGCACACCTATCCCACGGGAACTAATTTATGGGATAAAAAAAATATATTCCAGGCTTAGAACTACCATACATACTAGATATACTTTCGCTAAAAGAACAAGATAATTGGGTTTGTTTAAAAAGTTTTCTCATGAATGCCACTGTCAGAACTGCACCAAATTGAACTGGAATCACACGGGATGCACCAGCTTTCAAATAAAAAAGAATCATCAAATTCGGTTCACCCAGTCAAAAGTTCTGATGTAAATGTAACAAACATAAAAAATATATAATACAGTCAAATTGAGAAGCTCCTCTTTTTTGATGTCAGTTAAAAACCCTAAAAACATAATTTATGAGGATCGCAAAAAGGTAAAAAGCCAACATCACTCGGTCACCCATCCAAGCACTGACCCCGTCCGATGTTGCTTAACTTAAGTGATCTTGTTTAACTATATGGTTGAAAATGCAGTCGTTATTACTTATAACTTTTTTATTTTTGATAATTTTCTGTGGCAGGAGAAAAACACATTTTAAAATTTCAAATGAATTTCGGTTCATGAGCTACACCTGGGGCCTGATTCCACTAACACAATCGCCTCACTATGACACTATTATCGCTTCATTATCGCGTAACAATCACCGCCATTGTCACCTTTTGGTATTCTACTAACACGATATTTCTTGTTTATGCCATATCTATGATATAATTATGTGCCCCACCACATTAATGACACTCTATTATAAGTCATAGAGATAGATAGATAGAAAATTCTTTATTGCACACTTAAACATAATTAACAAACAAAATAAACATTACAAAAATGTGACAATTGGCGGTCTTATCGCTCAAGAGCGATCTCTACCAGACAACCGTGGATGGATAGGATCGTTGGATTGAACATGGGGATCCGTGTGCATGTAGTTAGATAATACAAATACAAATCTTACATAAACAGAATAAAATAAAATTTAAATATCTACTGATTATATATACCTACTTATATAAATACATACACATATAAATATATATTGTATGAGGGAAATAAGGGTGTGGTCAGTGACAGCAAGACAAATAATGTTCCTTTACCATACTTTTGAATATTGAAAGTGACTTTGCACGCCTTACTGAGACTGGCAGTGTGTTCCAAAGATGAACAGCGCGGGCAGTAAATGAGTTGTCGTAGAATGAAGTAGAGTGAACAGGGACTTTAAGCATAAGAGTTTCAGAAGAGCGCAGAGAAAGAGCGTGAGAATGATGGAGAAAAGTGAAACGTTCCTTGAGATAAGAGGGTGCAGAAGAGAGAAACAATATATTATAAAGAAGAGAAAGGATGTGACTATTACGGCGAAGCCGTATTGGTAACCACTTGAGCTTCCTGCGAAATTCCGAGACATGGTCATATTTGCGCAGACCAAATATAAACCTTATCCCGACATTCTGCAGGCGCTCAAGTTTGTCCAGTTGTTGTTCAGTGAGATCAAGAAAAGAAGAATCAGCGTAGTCAAGAACTGGAAGAAGAAGAGATTGTGCAAGAGAAATCTTAGTGGCGATAGGTAGAAAGTTCCGTAGTCTTCGAAGGGAACCAGCAGAAGCAAACATCCTGCGGCTGATTTCAGTGACTTGAGGTCCCCACGACAGATTCCTGTCAATGAGGACACCTAAATTTTTCACCGCTTCACTTTGCCCCACAGGAGTCCCATCAAAGACGACTTGTGGAAGACTACCCCAGGTTACCCGAGCTATCATCCGCGAGCTTCCCACTGTAATTACCTGCGTTTTAGCAGGATTGACTTTAAGACCGAAACTTTTGCTCCAGTCAAGGATACGGTCAAGATCATCATTTATTGCGGAGACAGCATATGATAGTTGGTCTACCGAGGCTTGCGTGTAAATTTGGAGATCATCTGCGTAGAGGTGGTACGATGAAGTTATTTTATGAGATATAGAGTTAATGAAAATAGCGAAAAGGAGAGGTGAAAGAACGCCGCCTTGAGGGACGCCTGCAGAAATATCACACCAAGATGAGCAAACATCATCAATGCATATACGTTGCCGACGTCCATGCAAATAGCTGTGAAACCAGTCAGCCACTGCTGGAGATACGTTGAGAGAGCGTAATATTCCAAGGAGAATATCAAAATCTACATTATTATAAGCGTTGCTAAAATCTAGCAAACAAAGGACAGTTACTTTTCCGTCTTCCATACCAGAGCGTATGTCATCAGTTATTTTAACTAACGCGGACACAGTACTGTGGCCTGGTCGAAACCCGGACTGGAAGGGATTGAGGAGATTATTTCTGGAAAGGAAGGTGCTAAGTTGTTGATGGACAAGACGTTCAAGAACTTTGGAAAGGAAAGGGAGAATGGATATAGGGCGGAAATCAGAGAAAGCAGCAGGCTTACATTTTTTTGGAAGCGGTGTAACCTGGGCTACCCTCCAGACAGTAGGAAATAAGCCAGTGGACAGAGAGTTGTTTAATATGTGTTGGATTATAGGAGCTACTTGGACAAGGATAGGGATTATCATATTCCGGCTAATGCGATCATCGCCAATAGCCTTAGAGGATATGGATGTTACGGCTCTCTTTACGTCACAGACAGTGAGCTGGCTAAAATTAAGAGGTGAGTAGTCGGGAATCGGCGTAGAAGCGAGATGAGACAGAGTTTTAGATTTTTGTTGTATATCAAAATCGGAAATTGAAGTGAAGTGTTTATTAAGAGAGTTTATATCAAATTTTGCAGGGATTTTGGAACGTTCTTTAGATTTTCCGATTCCCAGTGACCGTAGAAACTTCCAAACCTTAGCAGGGTCGGAGTTCTCTACCGAAGTATGGATATAGCGGCGTTGCGCGTCACGACACGCTCTATTGCAGTGATTCCGTCGATCTATGTACTTCTGTTTATTTAAATCGGTAGGTTTACGATTTAGTTTAGCTTTGGCAACACATTTCCGATGCATTAGTAATTTTAACTCAGGAGTTATCCAGGGCGCAGGAAGGTGCTTTAGTTTAATCTCTCTGAGCGGGGCATGCTTGTCGTAAAGGTTGGTAATGATACTATTAAAAACCTCTACTTTGCTATCAACGTCTGGTGCATCAAAGAGCTTAGACCAGTCAAGACCCTCCGCATCACGTCTTAATTCCTCCATATTAATACGGTTAAAATTTCTCTGCACAATTATTTGAGGTTTGGGCCTAGGGGGACGAATTTTGTAGGACAAATATAGCATATCATGGTAGGAGAAAGCACCTGCTTCACATTGCCCATGTCTGGCTACGTGAGAAGGAGACGAAACTATGATGAGATCTAAAAGAGAAGGAGCTGAATTAGGAAAGAAATGAGTAGCGTTAAGAGGTAGAATAGACATATTGCACCCCCCAACTAGAGTTTCAAGAGAAGCGGATCGACTGTCTTTTTTTAGTAGACAAGTATTAAAGTCGCCCATAATTATAAAATGATCATAAGATAGCACCAGATTTTCAAGAAGAGTTTCAAAAGAGAGGAAATAATTAATTTTTGACGAAGGACAGTAAAACACGCCAAGTAATACCTTGGCATGCGAAAGGTCGACTTCAATGAAAAGGTGTTCTCCCGCTTTGGAGGGTGGTGGCTGTGCAGATACGCTTACTATGTTAAAAGGGATGTGAGATCGGAGATATATGGCAACACCTCCACCACCTGATCCAACGCGATCGTTGCGAATTAGTTTAAAACCTGGAAGAGCATAACAGGAAGAAGAAAGACATGGCTTGAGCCATGATTCAGAAACAAGCAAGGCGTGAATGTTCTTTTCGTCAAAAGAAGCAAGTAAGTCAGGGTAGTGTTGAGGGATACTCTGAGCGTTTATGTGAAGTACATTGAGGTTTTTAGGAACATCAGAAAAGAAAGAAGAGATAGAGTTAGAAAGAGAAGGAATACTACAATAGCAAAGGACAGTTACTTTTCCGTCTTCCATACCAGAGCGTATGTCATCAGTTATTTTAACTAACGCGGACACAGTACTGTGGCCTGGTCGAAACCCGGACTGGAAGGGATTGAGGAGATTATTTCTGGAAAGGAAGGTGCTAAGTTGTTGATGGACAAGACGTTCAAGAACTTTGGAAAGGAAAGGGAGAATGGATATAGGGCGGAAATCAGAGAAAGCAGCAGGCTTACATTTTTTTGGAAGCGGTGTAACCTGGGCTACCCTCCAGACAGTAGGAAATAAGCCAGTGGACAGAGAGTTGTTTAATATGTGTTGGATTATAGGAGCTACTTGGACAAGGATAGGGATTATCATATTCCGGCTAATGCGATCATCGCCAATAGCCTTAGAGGATATGGATGTTACGGCTCTCTTTACGTCACAGACAGTGAGCTGGCTAAAATTAAGAGGTGAGTAGTCGGGAATCGGCGTAGAAGCGAGATGAGACAGAGTTTTAGATTTTTGTTGTATATCAAAATCGGAAATTGAAGTGAAGTGTTTATTAAGAGAGTTTATATCAAATTTTGCAGGGATTTTGGAACGTTCTTTAGATTTTCCGATTCCCAGTGACCGTAGAAACTTCCAAACCTTAGCAGGGTCGGAGTTCTCTACCGAAGTATGGATATAGCGGCGTTGCGCGTCACGACACGCTCTATTGCAGTGATTCCGTCGATCTATGTACTTCTGTTTATTTAAATCGGTAGGTTTACGATTTAGTTTAGCTTTGGCAACACATTTCCGATGCATTAGTAATTTTAACTCAGGAGTTATCCAGGGCGCAGGAAGGTGCTTTAGTTTAATCTCTCTGAGCGGGGCATGCTTGTCGTAAAGGTTGGTAATGATACTATTAAAAACCTCTACTTTGCTATCAACGTCTGGTGCATCAAAGAGCTTAGACCAGTCAAGACCCTCCGCATCACGTCTTAATTCCTCCATATTAATACGGTTAAAATTTCTCTGCACAATTATTTGAGGTTTGGGCCTAGGGGGACGAATTTTGTAGGACAAATATAGCATATCATGGTAGGAGAAAGCACCTGCTTCACATTGCCCATGTCTGGCTACGTGAGAAGGAGACGAAACTATGATGAGATCTAAAAGAGAAGGAGCTGAATTAGGAAAGAAATGAGTAGCGTTAAGAGGTAGAATAGACATATTGCACCCCCCAACTAGAGTTTCAAGAGAAGCGGATCGACTGTCTTTTTTTAGTAGACAAGTATTAAAGTCGCCCATAATTATAAAATGATCATAAGATAGCACCAGATTTTCAAGAAGAGTTTCAAAAGAGAGGAAATAATTAATTTTTGACGAAGGACAGTAAAACACGCCAAGTAATACCTTGGCATGCGAAAGGTCGACTTCAATGAAAAGGTGTTCTCCCGCTTTGGAGGGTGGTGGCTGTGCAGATACGCTTACTATGTTAAAAGGGATGTGAGATCGGAGATATATGGCAACACCTCCACCACCTGATCCAACGCGATCGTTGCGAATTAGTTTAAAACCTGGAAGAGCATAACAGGAAGAAGAAAGACATGGCTTGAGCCATGATTCAGAAACAAGCAAGGCGTGAATGTTCTTTTCGTCAAAAGAAGCAAGTAAGTCAGGGTAGTGTTGAGGGATACTCTGAGCGTTTATGTGAAGTACATTGAGGTTTTTAGGAACATCAGAAAAGAAAGAAGAGATAGAGTTAGAAAGAGAAGGAATACTACAATAGCTAGCGTCACTACCAGAATTAGTGTCGCTAAAAGACACGTATTCATCGCTGTCTGAACTTTCATTACAAAGCGGCATCAGATTAATGCTAATAAATAATTAATGAGTATAGTAATAAGTTTAAATATATATATACCTATACACCTAAAACAATATACTTATAAATATTATACAATATATAATATACCTACTAATATGTAAAAACACTACAATAATTGCAATTTCGCAGTTTTTACCACACAACTAACTACCCATCCATCTGCCAGTTGTGTCTAGGTAAATTACAAAAAGAAATCTTATCTAAAACTCTTAAACACAATTAAAACAGTACAGAGTAAATTGAAGTAACTTAAATTAAGTTTCGTGTGGCCATCGTCTTAATTACAGTACATAAAGAAAATTCTGGAAAATTACAAAAAGCCAAAAACAAAAGAAGATGAAGTCAAAGTACGGAAGTGTCATTCATTATTATGTCAAAGTGACATTTGATTGACTTGACTGCTCAAAGTAAACAAAAAAGCTAATGTAATTATGTATGAATGAGGGTTGGTTGGACTAGAAATTGATTGAGTACAAAAGGAGAAACAAAGAAATCAACCTGTACCTTCGTTAATGGCCACACAATGCAAACTATATGCACGGAATCTAAGTCTTCTTGGACGATGTCGCACCGCGCTTTGGCTTCGTCACTTTGGTCACCACCGCCGTGAGCTTCTGGGTCGCGGCCCGTGGGCTTCCGGATGCAGTGGCCGCGGGCTCGATGATACTAAGATCTGCAGGACAGCGAACCCGGTGGCGTTTTCCGTCGTTTCCCAAGACGAAGACGGTCCCGTCCATCGTCCAACATTTTGATAAGCCGAAGCGTTCGCGGGCTAACATGAATGTGTCGTGCCTGACTTTAGTAAGGAACTCGGACATTGTAATGCCGGAGCCTTTTAGACTAGTCTTGGCTGACCAAACTTTACTCCGGAGTGATAAGTCTCGAAGTTTGAAGAGTATAGGCCGTGGGCGATCAGAGGCTATCGCACGACCCATCCTATGACATCGGCTTATGTCACTTGCTGTAACACCAGGCAGCTTCACCTGCTCTATCAAGGTCTTCGCAACTACCTGTGCCACATCCTCCTTTTGCTGTTCCGGCACTCCATGAAGCAGCAGTATTTTTCGCCGACCTCTCATCTCCAGATCATCAAGTTCTTTTGCCATGTACTCAATTTGTGTTTGAAGTGCACGAAGAGCCCCAGTGACAAAGGATTTAAATTCCAAGTAATCTGTTGACAAACCAGCCACGGTGGAAGGAGTAGGACTCCTAGGCAGCCCACTCTCAAACTGCTCCATCCGCTGGGCAAATGACTTGGTCAAATCAGATATAGTGCTTCTGATGTCTTCCATCTTCGTTTTGAGCACAAACACTGGGACTAGTAAGGAAATTTTTAAAGTGTAGTGTAGAGTTTTAGCTTTATGTGGAAAACACTATATGACAGGTGGGTGGTTTTACTGGTTTATTATATGCATTTATTTTCGCAAAACTAGTATTATTTATAATATTTACAATAAAACAAATATACAGAACGTTTGTACAGTTTCACATCTACCCCCAAGATTATATGCGATTAGAGATTGTAATCTTATGGTAAGAGAATACCAAATAAATTTACGACTCAATCTCTATCTCAATCGTATGGCGCCATTATGGCATTTTGTTTAAAAAATAGTGGAATTAGGCCCCTGGCTGACAAACAAACAGCGAAGGCTTAGCGACAGGGTTCCGTTTTCTTCCATTGGGTAGGGAACCCTTAAATATCAGCTATCATCAAAACAAAGCTTACAGACATAATTTCAATCTTATATTTTAACTCTTAAGTTTGAAAAGTTTTTGATTAATATAGTTTAACACTATGGGTAATTTCTAAGAAATCAAAAAATATCCCAAAAATTTTCAAACAACAAATTAATTTGAATTAGTGGAAGCTTTTCAGCAGTGGAGTAATATAGGCTGATGATGATGATGAAACGTTACCACTCCAATTGAAATTCTATTTTGTGTTGTATAAGAATAAGGAACACATCTTGATATATCTTAGCCATCAAAGATAATGGAATTCAACTTACAGTAGTCCTCAGAATGTGAAGATTCCATCTTAGTCGGTACCAGTAGAGCCGGAGTATAGACTCCCACTCCTAATGGGGTGTCGTGGTCGGATAACCTCCAAGTGAGCCTAACTCGCTACTTGTCCCTGGGGATTCGTCCCTGGGGAACGGTAGCAGTCGGGACGGTGCACCCCGGTTCCCACCGCTAATAATTTCAACCCTCGGGGGGATATTGTTAGCGGCGGCCGATAATCCGACGTCAACGGGAAGACAGCCCGACAAATTGTCAAAACTAAGAATGGCAAGTCTTAACGAAAAATTTGGTCCCCAGGAGGGTTCCGGTTCTACCGGGGAATCCCTCCCCGAGCCTAGCTCGGGCCGCCCCTCGTACTCTGGGGGGGGCAAAGAACTGCCTTTTTATAAAAATAAAAAACAAAAACGACCAAACCAACAGGCCAGGGCAGCATCCTCGGAAGCGCCCAAGCTCAACTTTTTCACGGCTGCATCAGCGCCAAACCTACCGACAACGACTAGGGCTGCATCCTCAGCAACTCCGGGCCCACAAGCACCAACAACGGTTGCACCCTCGGAAGCCTCTAGACCCATACCATCCACGTCCAAGACCGCTTCCTTGGAGGCACCGACACCGACCGTCTCAACCGTCAGGGCGCCCCTCGGGGCTTCCCCGCGGGAAACGGCAATCGAAATGTCCGACCTCAAGGCCGCAATACCAGACCCAGGGCCCAACTGGAATCTTGTTCCCTCCAGCCGGAGGGACAAGAAGAAGGGTAAAAAGCCCCCCAATCCCTCAAGCACATCCCAAAAGGTGCGGGCGCAGACACGGCCGACGGCAATAGACGGTGGACGTAAGCAGCTCCACGGAGCTAAGTCCACGACCTATGTAGGAGGGATTCGTCCCGCCGAAGCGGTCCAGGCACCGGCGCAGCCGAACGCAGCGCCAGTGTCCGTCGTCGGAAGCCAAACGCCAACCCAGCGGCCTAAACCCAGAGGGAAACGCGCAGGGAGATTGGCAGCTCAGGCTCGCAAAAATAAACACCCACCAGCTCAGCCACAGAGTGTCAAGCGACCCAGGCCCGACGACAGTACCACGCCAACTGGCGACTGCAAACGTCAAAGGGCGGGAACGGGTCACACTAGCAACTCTGTGAGCTACGCAGCAGCCTTCAGGTCACATGACCTCTGCGTGGCTGTTACAGTCGAGCCTTACCAGGACCTAACGGAGGAGCAAGCTACGGAAGTGCGTGAGATTCTGGAGGTGCTTATCGTGGAGGAGCTCCTTGATCCCGATAACACTCCCCAAACCTCGAGAGTCCACTTCCGTGGCCGTGCGCATTATAGCGAGGGCGTCCTAAAATTCTGGTGCATGGACGACAACTCGCTAGCGTGGCTCCGGAAAAAGACTGAAACCCTTACATCGCCCATCGCCGGGACCAAGCTTGTCGTGATAAGACAAGCTGATCTCGAGCGAAGAATCCTGTGTGGTCTGTTCGTGCCTACACCGGCAAGGATGCCGATGGAGGCCGACCGGATCCGCAGGATTCTGGCAAACCACAACCCCGATTACAACATCAACTCGTGGAACCCAATCCGTACGGAGAAGCGGAATGACCAGGAGGGAGCTGGTACATACCTGCTACTCCTCGTTCCCGAGTCTGATGTTGTCAAAGCCCGACAAAACGAACGACGCGTGTTCTGGCTCCTTGGGAACATCTACCTTAAGATCCTCCAGAAAGATGAACCCAAGGGCGAGAACAACGACGTCGACCGAAACACCGACCCGACCGATCCTGGACCCAACCCCGGTCCAGAGCCTGGTCCCTCTTCGGGATACAAGGCTGACCTTGACCCGCAACCGGGCCCCAGTACGGGGCTCGTAGCGGGCCCTTCTCCAGCCCCACTACCACCCCAGGGGCTGGACCTGATGGATGTCCAGGATCCACCAACCCCACTATCCGAGGAGCGCTTTCTCGATACGGAGGGGAGCGATGTTAGCGTCAGCGACATCGACTCCTCCCCTATCAAGCGCTCCTAAACCCGCCAAACCAACTCCCGATCCACCACTCCCCGCCACACCATACATCCAAGCCAACCTCCAGCATAGCCTCACGGCCACCGCGTCCATACGCAGAATGCTGGAGGAACATCCTGGCACTGTGGCCCTGATACAGGAACCGTGGATCAGGAAAGGCCAAATTTGTGGCCTTAAAACACCTGGAAGCAAGCTTCTCGCCAACACAACTGTAAGCAATCTTAGAACTTGTATCATGGTTCCACGATCCGCTAAAACACTTCTAATAACCGAACTCTGTTCCAGAGACCTAACAGCTGCTAGGATTTTCATTTCTCCCAACAACACCGGCCCCATACCACAGCTTGTCCTAGCATCGGCCTACCTTCCAAGCGACGAAGCAATACCAACACCAGAGCTGGTGTCTCTGATCGATTACTGCGAGAGGGAGAAACTCCAGCTCATCATTGGCACCGACTCCAACGCACATCACACGCTGTGGAATAGCCCAAGGTGCAACGACCGAGGAGATGAATTGGTAAACTATCTTATCACTACTAACCTCCTATTACTAAACAAAGGCTCTGAACCCACTTTTGTAACATCCAGAGCCCAAACCATCATCGATTTAACACTGTCTACCTCACAAGTCTCTCACTCCGTCAAGGACTGGCATGTCTCAAACGAGGCCTCATGCTCGGACCACAGATGGATCAGGTTTGGCTTGGATCTGACAATATCGAAACCGCAACCAAGGCGCATCCCACGTAAGACCGATAAAACCAAATTTTTAAAATTGGTAAAATCGGAACTAACCAGCAATTTCAACCCACCAGACCACTTAGCAGTAGGTGACATAGACTACTACATAAACCAACTAACACAAATTCTTACCAACAGCTATGAACAATCCTGCCCACTGGTCTCGCCCAAAATCGGGGCGAAAAGCCAATGGTGGGGCCCTGAACTGCAAAGGCTCCGACGCAAAGTAAGGAAATTGTTCAACAGAGCCATGAACACCAGACAAGACAAAGACTGGGAGGAATACTACAATGCGAAAAGAACCTACAAAAAGAAAATTCGCTTAAGAAAAACTGAATGTTGGGAAAGGTTCTGCACCAACATTGAAAACAACAATCAGGCAGCCCGCATAAAAACTTTATTAGCAAATGTGCCTGAAAGCACTATCGGGTGCCTCATAAAACCTGACAACACCTACACCAAATCTGACTCAGAAACCAGCGAAGTACTACTCAACACACACTTCCCAGGGTGCCTAGTAACAGACACTGACTCTTGGGAGGAAGTATTAGAGCAAACGCCTACCAACCTAGACTGGACAGCAGCCCAAAGTATGATAAACCGCGAGAAGGTTCTATGGGCAATCAACAGCTTCCTTCCCTTCAAATCACCAGGACTGGATAGAATATTTCCAGGCATGCTCAGATGGTGCAGCAACATACTGGCCGAACACCTTGTCAGAATTTTCAGAGCGTGCATCGCCAACAAATACATACCGCACAAATGGAGGGAAGTGAAGGTTGTATTTATACCAAAACCAGGAAGAAGTGACTACACACAACCAAAATCCTTCAGACCCATAAGTCTGACATCATTTCTTCTAAAAACACTAGAAAGACTTTGTGACAGAGAAATAAGAGACAATACACTCTCTCACAATCCACTACATCCCCAACAACATGCCTACAGCAAAGGCAAATCAACCGAATCCGCCCTGCACAGCGTAGTCTCACGAATCGGAGGCGGACTAACGGCGAAACAGCCGACACTGGCGGCCTTTATAGACATCGAAGGAGCTTTTGACAAAACCAGTTTCAACAGCATACACAGAGCACTCACCAGATATGGGGTCACGCCGACCCTGGCTGAGTGGATAAACAACATGCTCAAGAATAGAGCAATACAAGTCACCATCAATGAAACCACAAGAGGCGTAGTAGTCAGGGGCTGCCCCCAAGGCGGTGTCCTTTCGCCCCTACTCTGGAACATAGTTGTAGACGAACTAATCCGCAAGCTAAACGGCCGCGGACTGATTACAGTAGGATATGCGGATGACCTCGCTATCCTAGCGACTGGATGTTTCGAGAATACACTATGCGACCAGATCAAGCTAGCCTTCAAAATCATTGAAACATGGTGCAACGATCACGAACTCACAGTCAACCCAACAAAAACAGAACTAATAATGTTCACAAATAAGCGACATCTTGGGAACCTAGCACTACCAAAATTGTTCAACACAGAGATCAAACTGAAAACTGAAGTCAAGTACCTAGGGGTCATACTAGACAGTAAATTGCTATGGAATAAACACCTTGACTACAAACTACAGCGTGCCACCGCTACCTTCTACCAATGCAGCAGAATGCTAGGAAAGACATGGGGACTTTCTCCAAAAATATCCATGTGGCTCTACA
Source organism: Eupithecia tripunctaria (assembly GCA_955876795.1). Lineage (NCBI taxonomy): Eukaryota > Metazoa > Arthropoda > Insecta > Lepidoptera > Geometridae > Eupithecia > Eupithecia tripunctaria. The sequence continues at coordinate 26,483 of CATPCX010000006.1, forward strand.
CTGCTATCATAAGACCAACCTTAACATATGGAGCGATAGTCTGGTGGACTAGAACGGAGCTAAACACCGTGATAACCAAACTACAACGCTTCCAAAGAATGGCATGCTCAGCGATTACAGGTTGCATGAGAACCACACCCGGTCCAGCCCTAAATATAATTCTAGACCTAGCACCATTAGACCTGTACATACAACAAGAGGCGACAATGTCGGCGCTAAGACTGCACACCATGGGGCTCTGGGGAGTCACAAGCAGCCCACATGCTCAGATACTAGACAGGGCTATATCATATGAGCCTCTCATAGCTGCTCCATGCGACAGAATGACCAGTAAACCAATATCAGATAAACACTATCAGATACAACTCTATGAGGATAAGAAAGACCAATCAGGCGCCCACGAAGTAAGAATCTATACAGACGGTTCTAAAACAGACACCGGTACGGGCGCCGGGGTTCACTCAATGGACCTCAACATAAACATATCGATAACGCTAGGAAAACACAGCTCCATATTCCAATGCGAATGCGCAGCAATAACCCACGCAGCTACAGCAATACACAAGAGAGACATAAATGGCCAACATGTACGCATTCTCTCTGACAGCGCTGCCACACTCAAAGCCCTGGAGAGCAACAGCTGTAACTCCAGGCTAGTACACGAATGTCACCTGGCACTAGAGAGAATATCCACTGCTAATCGGATCATTCTTCAATGGATCAGGGGACATAGCGGATCACTAGGAAACGACGCCGCCGACGAACTGGCACGGAGGGGATCGGAAACAACCATAGAAGGTCCCGCACCTTTCCTGCCCCTGCCATTCTCACTACTCCAGTCATGGATACGGCAAAGAACCAGAAAAATACACAACGAACGATGGTCACGCCTACTAGAGTGCAGACAAGCCAAAGCGGCGCTTCCATCAACCTCACCCAGGCTTACGAAACACCTACTCAACCTAAATAGAACAGACCTGCGTATCCTGGTAGGAACTTTAACAGGTCACTGCCCTCTTAACAAACATTTATTCACCATCGGAGCAACGGATAGCCCTCTCTGTAGAGGGTGCCTCAGCGACGACGAATCGGCTGCCCACGTAGTCCTGGAATGCGAGGGAGTAACAGCGCAACGAACAGAAATCCTCAACTTGCCGAGGTCACTCCGCGAGGCCTGTGAAGATCCCAGGAAGATTCTGCGCTTCTGGACGGAGTTAGGCTGGCTATGCTAGCGGAACGCATAATGGACCTAGTGAGAGTCCAAATGCGGAAATAGGAGTACTTCTACCAACCAACCAACCAACCCACTCCTAATGACTCTGGATGAACACTCAGCATCTCCTCTCCTCCAGCTTCCATGGTGGCCGCTCTGCTGGGGCGGGGAGTGGCACAGCGCTGGGTCACAAAGGGTTGGTCTTGAGTCTCTATGATGTTCGATGTAAGGACTCCACTCTGCCTTCTCACTGAAAACATGTAAGCAAGTTTAGTAAATCAATCCGTACAGGCGACCTCTTTGGCACAGCAGATGAAGGTCCGCCTGCAACGCAGGAGATTGCAGGTTTGATTCTGGCCTGCCTTGGGGGAATTATATCATTAACTTGCAAACATGGGTCATAAAGTAGTGGGTAATTTAGATTGATGAGCACCAGACTTGTTTAGCCTTAATTTAGAATCCAGGGCCGGCTAAATGGGTGCTAAAATAGTGGCATCTAAAAATAAAATTGTCTCATGAAATTGTGGCAAAGGTTGGTACAATCTGCAAATATTTGTTCAGGTGTTCATATTTTTTTTTGTAGTAAGTATATAAGTCATCATCTTGTCTAGTATCCTTAATGTGTTAGCTGGGGCTAGATAGTGCAATATTTATTTATTTATTTACAGCTGAAGCAAGAAAACTGCCTTCCTCCACTATCTCACTACCTATCTCACCAGGATAGGGTTTCCAGGTCCTAGAGAGAGTGTACTCACACTTGGTGGTTGCTCTATACATCATGATCATAAGTTTAACACTTATAAATCATACTCACTTTGTTCAGTGTTCAAACCTACTCGCGAAGAGTGAGCCTTCGGTCGTCGGGAACTAGGCCTCCGGGGGCCTCAAGCGGCGTCAGGTCTCGGTAGACTTCAGTCGTGCCTGCGGCCGTCAATAGTGCGCACGAAACCGGCCGGGTGGCCCCACCTGCCAGCCGGAGCGGATGCGGTGATATCAGGCAGCGGCGCAGCGCTTACCACCCGCGCACAAGTACCTACACGTACACGCTACAAACACAACACTCATTCACTCAAGGACACTGTAATTCACTGTTGTTGCGGGCAGCGTTCACCAGGATATGACCTGATACGCCCCTGGGAAAGTATCCCAATAGATTTCGACGTGCACTTTGTCCTTCCGTATGGCTGGTGGCGCACGCCGTCACGCACCCCTGAATGCGTACTGGGTCGCGGAGAAGTTGGTACAGGGCACTATTACCGACACTACATACACTGTTTCCTAAATCCCGGCACTATCCTACCTGCCTACTGGGACGAGGAACTTGGCGTGGGAAAACACAAACACACACACTGTTTTTCTATAAATAAGTTAAAGGTCTCGGCTCACTAACTGTTTTACTGTTGTTTAGTTTAAACTCACTGTCTACTAGCCTGGCTAACTGTCACTTGACTGCTAGACTGGCTCACTGTCATGTGGCTACTGGACTGCCTCACTGTCACTTGTCTACTGGACTAGCTCACTGTCACTGCCCACTGGACTGGCTCACTTGCCCACTGGACTGGCTTACTTGCCCACTGGCCTACTGAACTAGCTCACTTGCACTGGCCTACTGGACTGGCCTACTATCACTGGCCTACTGGACTGGCCCACTTGCCTACTGGACTGGCCTACTATCACTGGCCTACTGAACTGGCCCACTTGCCTACTGGACTGGCCTACTATCACTGGCCTACTGAACTAGCTCACTTGCACTGGCCTACTGGACTGGCCCACTTGCCTACTGGACTGGCCTACTATCACTGGCCTACTGAACTAGCTCACTGACTCTAAACTACTAAACTGTTCACTGTTACTACTTGCTGACTTCTTGAGGACTTCTTGATGTTGCTTGCTGACTACTTCTCACTCCGGTGGTTGGATTGCGACTGGCAGTTGCCGGAAGCGAGGATATATTTATATAAGGAAAGCTATACCGCTCGGGCGCCTATCTAAATTTGGCCTATTCCTAACGTTCTATTTCGCTTGAGTCGAGACCGTAATTCTTTGTTTATTCAGTCATTTCCTTATGGATTATCTTATTTCTATGTGTTATATAAGGCGAAAACATGCTTTTCTATGAATAAGTCTTAAAATCTAGGTTTTTATACATAAAAAAAGATTCTCATACAAAATTCTAACAAAAAACCAATAAGAACTTATTTTCTAAACACTAAATTTACGATATCTTAAAAACTACTTAACCGATTTATACAAATTAACTTGTAAACATAGTTTTGGGTTAAGCCCCTTCTTTTGACACTAATTTGATCACAAAATATCAACAAACAAAAAAGTGTAATTTCAAGTTACGTAATTCTAATAGGAAAAAATCTAACGAGAATTTTGTCTTATTTTTCACTATGAATTGTCTCTAATTGGGGTTACGTCGCCGACATTCTCCCCCTCGTGCGTCGCACCATCCTCCAGACTCGGCGATTCTCCCGGCACCAACAGCACTACTCTCGTACTGGGTCTGCGCAGCACTCCTCCTCTGGTCTCGATGTCGACGATCCGGATACGCCCATCTGATCCAGGATACACGTGCTGGATTCTTCCGCGTGGCCATGTGCATCTCGGTAGGGTGTGGTCGACGACGAGCACAATGTCTCCGACTCGTAGATCCGTGGCGCTGGTCCTCTTCGAAGTCTTCCTCGGCAGTAGGGTGGGCAGGTATTCGCGCAGCCAGCGTTGCCAGAAGTGGTCGGCAAGCCGCTGCGTGGTCTTCCAGGTGTGTTTGCCCACGAGCTCGTGGTCCTCGAAGCTCCCGATTCTTGCAGCGCCGCAGGATCGCCCGAGGAGGAAGTGGTTTGGAGTGAGTGCTTCCTCCTCAAGGCTCTCGGAGAGGTGGGTGAGAGGCCGAGAGTTCACGATGTGCTCGGCCTCCAGCAGGAGGGTGTGGAGTACCTCCTCTCGTGGATGCTTCTCGTTGAGTGTGGCGCCCAGTGCGGCTTTGATGGACCGCACTAGACGCTCCCATGCACCGCCCATGTTTGGTGCTCCAGGTGGGATGAACTTCCATCGCACGCCGATCTTCTCCGCTTCTGAGATGAGGTCTTCGTTCTTCATGGTGTCCAGGGCTTCCTTCAGTTCCTTGTTTGCGCCGACGAAGTTGGTCCCGTTGTCCGAGTAGATCTTCCTCGGCATTCCTCTTCTGGCAGCGAATCGTCGTAGCGCCATGATCATGCTGTCCGCGGAGAGTGATGGAGCAAGCTCGATGTGCACAGCTCGAGTGGTTAAGCATGTGAACAGAGCGCCCCACCTTTTCTCGTGACGCCTTGCTACGGTGATCGTCATTGGGCCGAAGTAGTCAACGCCGGTGCACGTAAACGGTGGATTACTGTGCATCAGCCTCTCGCCCGGTAGGTTGCCAGTTGGTAGATCTTGGGGTTTCGCCTTCCTTGTCCTGCACCATTGACATCCATGTTGAACAGCCTTGATTGCTGACCTCAGTCCCAGCACCCAGAAGCGTTGCCTTATCTCGTTCATGACCGTTGCGTGGTTCCCATGGTTGAAGCGGCGGTGGAACTCGTCTATGATGAGCTGTGTCGTCTTGTCCTTGCTGTCGAGCACGATGGGCCGCTTGTAGTCCCGGGTCACACCCTGTATCGCGTCGATCCTTCCTTTCAGCCGCAGAAGTCCATCTTCTAGCGTTACGTCGAGCCTTTTCATCTTGCTGCTGCCTTCTACTGGTTTTCCTTGCTGAAGACACCTGATGTCTTCCTTAAAGCTTCTCTCTTGACTCTTCTTCAGCAGTAGAGTTTCCGCTTGCTCCAGTAGATCAGCTTCCAGCGGTATGTGGTTTACCGCTTGTGAAGATGGCTGACTTCGTGTGATGGTCTTCTTTGGTTTCTTTGTCGTCTTCTTCCAGTCGGGGTCTGCTTGGCTGACGTTGACCTTCTCCTTTCGTCTGCAGAGTCTGATGAACTGCAGAATTCTTGCTGTGGCTCGCCATAACCTTGTCCACGATGAGAACCTCTCTGGATCTGGTGATGGTTGGGTGACGCTCGCTGTTGCCGTTATGTCTGCTGCCTTTTCCTCGCCGGTGGTCTCCTTCTTGAATGTCCTTGCTGCTGGCCAGAGATCCTCTTCTGTTGTCAAGAAGTCCGGTCCAGTGTACCATCGGTGAGTGCAGTTGAAGTCTTCTGGTACGTCACGTGTTGCGTCATCCGCAGGGTTCTGCGCTGTTGGGACCCATCTCCAGTCCTGGGGTTTGGTGAGATCTTCAATCTCAGCCAGTCGATGAGCCACGAACGTCTTGAACGTCCTCGGGTCCGTCTTGATCCAAGAGAGCACGATGCTGGAGTCTGTCCAGAATGTCCTTTTCGTCACCTTCAGGTCCATTTCCTCTTCGACTGAATGCGCCAATCTGCTTCCTAGGAGGGCCGCCTGTAGCTCCAGCCTCGGGATTGAGACCGGCTTCAATGGAGTGACTCGTACCTTGGCTGCCATCAAGCTGGTGTGGTAGATCCCGCCTTGGTCTTCCGTTCTCCAGTAGACTGTAGCTGCATACGCCGTCTCGCTGGCATCGGTGAATGTGTGCAGCTCCCCCTCAGTGCGATGTGGCGCCAGGCATCTCGGGATCTGCAGGTCGTGAAGTAGCTTCATCTTCTCCAAGTAGGTTGTCCACGCTGCGTACTCCTTTTCCTCGATTTCTTCATCCCAGCCGACGCCGCTCCGCCAGATGTCTTGAAGCAGCTTCTTCCCTTGGATGAGGACCGGTGATGCCAACCCTAGTGGGTCGAAGGTCGACATCACGGCGCTGGTGACTTCCCTTTTTGTGGGCACTTTGAGCCCCCTTGCTATTTCTTCTGGTGTGTTCCGGAGGTTTGCCCTGAAGCCGATGGAGTCCCGTTCCGTGAACCAGCGTAGTCCCAGAGTCTTCTCCTCTTTCTCGCCTAGGTCCACTTCAGTCTTCTCCGTCGCTTCAGTGTTCACTCCTTGCAGCAGCTCAGGTTGGTTGGACGCCCATCCCCTGAGTTCGAAGCCCGCCTTCTTATGTATGGAGTCCACTTGGGCTGTCACTCTCCGGAGATCCTCTTCCGAATGAAAGCTGTGGAGGTAGTCGTCCATGTAGTGGTTCCGCTCGATTGCCCTTGCTGCTTCCGGATGTTGCTCCTTGTAGTCCGCTGCATTTCTGTTCTTCACGTAGATTGCTGTGCTCGGAGATGATGTTGCGCCGAAGATGACTGATGTCATCCTGTACTTCTTTGGCGGCACGTCGCGACGATCCCCTCGCCACAGGAACCTCAGGCTGTCTCGATCCTCCGGCCTGATGCGGACTTGCAGGAACATCTCCTTGATGTCGGCTGCTACTGCGAGGGGTCCCTGCCGGAACCTTAGCAGAACTCCGAAGAGCGACTGCAGCAGGTCAGGTCCCGGCAGCAGAGCGTCGTTGAGGCTTCTTCCTTTGGACTTGGCTGCGGCATCGAAGACAATCCTTATCTTCTTCTTCAAGGGGTGAACCACGGAGAAATGCGGTAGGTACCACATCTTCTTCGACTCGTCCTCTCCATCTGGTGCTTCTTCTGCGTAGTTGCTGCTGATAAGATGCTGGATCTGCTTGTCGTATTCCAGCTTCAGTTGCGTATCCTTGTCTATCTTCCTTTCGATGTTGAAGAGGCGGTTCTTGGCGGAAGTGTAGCTCTCCGGCATGGGCTCCTTGTCGTTCTTCCACAGGAGTCCAGCTTCAAAGCGTCCGTCTTCCAGTCGTCTGCAGGTTTTCTCCAGGATGGCGAGTGCTCTTCCATCCGAGTCCGTCGTTGGTCTTCTGGGCTGCACACCAAGTGCTTCGATGGCGAAGTGTTCCTTGATGGTGTGATGCATCTCCTCCTCCGGCGTGCTAATGTGTAGGCACGTGTTGAGGAAATGCACTGGTTTCGTACCTCTGACGTCTGTCCCGTGGAGCACCCATCCAAGTCCCGTCCTGGATGCGACCGGTTCGCCTGGCTTGCCTCTTCTTATTTCTTGAGTCACGATCAGCTCCCAGTTGTCTTGTCCGATGAGTAGCTGTGGTGACTCCCCTTCGTAGTGTAGAGCATCGGCGATCCTCTTCAGATGTGGGTATTCTCGCATCTTTTTCTTGTCAAGGAACTGTGGCGTCAGCTTCAGGTCGTCGATGGTCCGAACTCGCCTCAGGGTCCTCCTTTGTCCTTGATGAACCCCTTTTAGCGTGAGGTCCAGCACCTGTGAGTCCTTCTTCCTGATGAGCTTGCCTCCAACTGTCTCGATGACCAGTTCTTCTTGTATTCCTTGAGCGCCGATCTCTTTTGCCACTTGTTTGTCCAATAGTGAAACCGTTGACCCCTCATCCATGAGGGCCAATATTTTCTTTGATGCCTTGGACCCGAAGACTTCCACTTGAACGATCTTCAGGTAGGCCCTTGCGTTGTTGATTGTGTTCACTGCTCCAGTGACTCCGGCCTCTGGTGATGTTTCTTTCTTCTCATCAGAGGTCCTTCCTTCTGGTTCGACGTGAAGTAGATGGTGATGCCACCTCTTGCACTCCTTGCACGGCGGCTTCCTGCAGCTCTCTTTCCTATGCCTCCCTTGAAGGCACTTAAAGCATATGCGGGTCTTCTTGACGGCTGCCCAACGATCCGGAACTGACGCCTTCAAGAACTTCCGACATTCCAAGAGAAAGTGCTCACCCTCACATATGGGGCAGGTCTTCTCGGTCTTCCTCTGGTCCTTGTCCTTGGAGTCCTTGTCCTTTTCTGTTGTTGAGTGCGCTGCTTGTCTGGTCCTCTTGAGGCCACCGCCTTTGTCTTCCGACGTCGCGAAGGCCCCGCACTTGTCCGCTTCTGTGTTCAGGAACTGTGAGACAAGGGTGAGGTCCGAGAACCCGCCTTCATCTGATGCTGCAGTGAAGTCGTACCAACGGAACTTGAGAACCGTCGGCATCTTGTCCACAATTTGTTTCACTATCTCCGGTGAATGCAGGTACTGTGGTTTCTTCAGCCCTCTGATTGCTGCTACGCTGTTGTTGATCTGGCTCGCGAAGATGCAGATGTCCCTTGGGTTCTCCGTTATTTTTGATAGAGCTTGTCCAGTTCGGCTAGCACCAGCGCATCAGGTCTTCCAAATCTTCGTTTGAGGGCGTCCATAACTTCTAGCGGAGAAGCTTCGGAGTACAGCAGACTCTTAATTGCCTCTCTCGCGCTTCCTTTCAGTGCTCGTCTTAATCGAGCCATGTTCTGGACATTGTTGAACATCGGTGCGGTATCGGCGTAGACGACCTTAAACGCCATCCACTCGCTGCTGTTCCCGTCGAAGTAGGGTAGCTCGTGGATGTAATTCGGCTGGGATGCTGGGCCTCTTCCTCCGGTGAAGGCTTCCTTCAAGGCAGACGTGAGAGCTCGTATCTCAATCGTGGCACTTGAAGGGTTCTCTTCAGGTTTCACCCTCTGCTGGGGCACCTCCTCGGGCTTCAGGCTTCGCTGTTCCGGTTCCTCTTTGTCGTCCTCCAATATGGATGTCCGTATCCAACTCCGCACCTGTGCTTCTCTGTCCTCTTGTTCTTCCAGGTCTTCACCCACAGAGTCTTCATCATCATACTGTGTCAGTTCCAGTCGGACGCGAGCTAGCTTCGTAGCCGCTTGGGCTTCTTTCAGCTCCCGGCGTGCTAATTGCTCCTTGGCTTCCAGCTCACGTCTCCTGGCTGATGAACTCGTGGTCTTCATGGACCTGGCTCGGTGACCGACTCCTGTTGGCTTCAAGGTTGTGGTGGATCCTTCTACACCTTGTGCCAACGCCTGATCTGGAGTCTTCTTGGTCACTTTTTGTGCTGCATGTCCCTCACTGGGATGTCCCTTCCCGGACGCAGCCGTGGTCGCAATCGTCTCCCTCGTAGCAGCAGTATCCGTAGTCACATTAGTGTCCCAAGTATGCGTGGTACCCGTAGTACCCGTGTTTGCCGATGTATATGTAGTTGCGGATGTGCCCGTGGCGGCAGATGTACCTGAAGAATCCGAGGCAGTCCCCATGGTTCCTGGTTCCGGTCCTGACGCAGACGTGACCCCTTCTGGTCTCGACGTTCCTGGTGTCCCGGCCCTATCCGAGGCACGTGACTGAGGGTGTAAGGGGGCATCCTTCTGCGACCTGGTAACCGGCATCTCGAGTCTTCAAAATCGTCCGGTTTCTCCTCGAGGATCTTCAGACTTCTCCACTACAGGGATCCGGCTCGAAGGACCAACTGTTGCGGGCAGCGTTCACCAGGATATGACCTGATACGCCCCTGGGAAAGTATCCCAATAGATTTCGACGTGCACTTTGTCCTTCCGTATGGCTGGTGGCGCACGCCGTCACGCACCCCTGAATGCGTACTGGGTCGCGGAGAAGTTGGTACAGGGCACTATTACCGACACTACATACACTGTTTCCTAAATCCCGGCACTATCCTACCTGCCTACTGGGACGAGGAACTTGGCGTGGGAAAACACAAACACACACACTGTTTTTCTATAAATAAGTTAAAGGTCTCGGCTCACTAACTGTTTTACTGTTGTTTAGTTTAAACTCACTGTCTACTAGCCTGGCTAACTGTCACTTGACTGCTAGACTGGCTCACTGTCATGTGGCTACTGGACTGCCTCACTGTCACTTGTCTACTGGACTAGCTCACTGTCACTGCCCACTGGACTGGCTCACTTGCCCACTGGACTGGCTTACTTGCCCACTGGCCTACTGAACTAGCTCACTTGCACTGGCCTACTGGACTGGCCTACTATCACTGGCCTACTGGACTGGCCCACTTGCCTACTGGACTGGCCTACTATCACTGGCCTACTGAACTGGCCCACTTGCCTACTGGACTGGCCTACTATCACTGGCCTACTGAACTAGCTCACTTGCACTGGCCTACTGGACTGGCCCACTTGCCTACTGGACTGGCCTACTATCACTGGCCTACTGAACTAGCTCACTGACTCTAAACTACTAAACTGTTCACTGTTACTACTTGCTGACTTCTTGAGGACTTCTTGATGTTGCTTGCTGACTACTTCTCACTCCGGTGGTTGGATTGCGACTGGCAGTTGCCGGAAGCGAGGATATATTTATATAAGGAAAGCTATACCGCTCGGGCGCCTATCTAAATTTGGCCTATTCCTAACGTTCTATTTCGCTTGAGTCGAGACCGTAATTCTTTGTTTATTCAGTCATTTCCTTATGGATTATCTTATTTCTATGTGTTATATAAGGCGAAAACATGCTTTTCTATGAATAAGTCTTAAAATCTAGGTTTTTATACATAAAAAAAGATTCTCATACAAAATTCTAACAAAAAACCAATAAGAACTTATTTTCTAAACACTAAATTTACGATATCTTAAAAACTACTTAACCGATTTATACAAATTAACTTGTAAACATAGTTTTGGGTTAAGCCCCTTCTTTTGACACTAATTTGATCACAAAATATCAACAAACAAAAAAGTGTAATTTCAAGTTACGTAATTCTAATAGGAAAAAATCTAACGAGAATTTTGTCTTATTTTTCACTATGAATTGTCTCTAATTGGGGTTACGTCGCCGACAACTGTAGTTCTGCAGAAAAAACACTTCCGAGTAGATACTATAACATATCCATCGAGAATGTAGAATGTTAGCAATCAAACAACGGCACAAGTAACATAAACTCACTGGTATCTACTTAGGTAAGTGGTTGTCGGAGCCGAGTTGTCTGTGCGTCTGCAGTTGCAGAAATCCCAGCAGCAAGGCTCAGACCTACGAAATGGTCTGAGCAGCAAGTTCAGCAAGTCACAAATCAAGTCAAAAGCCACGAATCTTCTAGCACGAGACTCGCGTCCGCGTTGTTGCAATAACACTGCGTTCTTCTAGTTTGTTTGTTCGACCGATGTTGAAGTAATTGGCAAATAAATATGTACAAAGTAGGTACCGCTATCAACTAAACAAACCAAACCAACAACAAATTTTACGAAGTTATTTGTATTCTCCAGTTCTCCACAATAACTTCGTAAGTATTCTCTTTGCCAACTTTTCCAACAAAGCGCGCGAACCGAACCATAGACAACGAATACATTTAAGGCGTAGAAGGAGAAACCTATAGAACGCTGACGAATGCCATCTCACTCGCACTAAAGCGAGAACGACTTATGATTTTAAGCTTATGAAGAAATGAGATAGAACGATTGGTTTTGTGTCTCAACCGCATAGCCGGATTTTTGCAATATTTAGCTACTAGACAAATTTGCGTAGTGATCGACCATAGTTGTTTTTTTTCATTCTATGCCAACGGACTTCGCAAAATATTGTGGTTGTGAACTTTTTAAGGCTTTAAAAAGGAACTAAACCTTTAAGTGAAACACAATGATGGCTCGGTGTAGTGTTTTTGGATGTAAAAGTAACGGTGAGGCAAAAGTGCCGAACATTATCATTCCACTCGTAAGTACAAGTTCTTTTGACTACCTATCTAAAGGTTATAAAATTACAATTTCTTCGCTTTTACATACAGACATGGCTCAAAAACGATGTTTTAGGTGAATTTTCATTATTATAACCTAAAATTACGAAAATTTAGGGTTGCCTGCACTCGAAAATAAAATTCCCCAATAGTGCATTGAAATATTTTTGTCATGTAGCTGCAAATTATGTCAACAGATCCCAACAACAAATCAAAATTCACATGCTTGGAGTCAAGCTCAATACATTTAGAAAAATCTCAAATCAGCAAGTACTTTTCATTGTTTAAAAATCGTCAACGTCAACCGTCGTCAAGAAAGTTGATTTGAGATGTTAGTGCTGCGGGTTTGTTTATCTTTTGTGCAGGAATTAAATAAAATCGAATTTACACAATGAGCTGACGCGTATTGTAAAATGTTTTTATTTGTTACAGATTTCCCGAAAACAACATTGTCCGGTTGCTTTGGATAGAAGCCACCGGTCGCAAAGGATGCGAACCGAAGGCGTCATCCAAATTTGTAGCAGGCAAAATCAAAGGATTTTGCCTTCATAGGAGCGGGACAAAGCATACATTTTTGAAAAGGCGTAAGCGCCAATTTAAAAAATCGTCAATCGATTGATCGCACTTTTTTACTATTATAATGCTACTAATATAATAAAATGTTTGAATAAGTATTTCGGGATGTAGGTAATATTATTGTTTAGTGTAAAGTGACATTACATTTTGTTGTCTGCTCATTTCACCTGAAGTATAATTTCAAAAGTACCAATAAATTTCGTTTTACCTATAAGTTATCTTAGAAATATCCAAAGTTCAAGATTTAATTGAGTGAACGTTAGTGAACAAATGTCTTTGTTTCAATTAGGCATTTTTTATCTTTGTCGGTTTGTCCGCACTCCTCTTCAGGTCGTATTTTACAACCGATCGTTACGAAATCTCGTGTACAGATTCCAAGATTCTATAGATTTTTTTTATCGTCGGGGTTTTTTAATTAAAGGCGTACTTCCCCCAAATAAAGCAAAAATGGGGTCTTTAGAATAATATGTTGATAAAATAAATAAAATAGATAAAAATATCTATAAAATAGTGGAATCTGTACACGAGATTTTAAACGTCTGCATTTTTATTATAATCGAAAAGTAAAAAAAAATCATTATTCTCGTAAAAAAATGGTAAAAATCTGATCAGAATGTTTGGCATAAACTTTGTGTTAAATACAATAATTGTCTGATTTCGTAATTGTTAAATAATAGATTTTGTTTGTACAAAAAACTATAAACAGACTTCAAATATGGATCCCACTGTCACAATTGGACCAGATTAAAATGGAACCACACAAGAAGCACCAACTTTAATATAAAAATATAATCATGAAAATCGGAGCACCCAGACAAAAGTTCTGAGGTAACTAAGATAAAAAAAATACATTTGAATTCAGAACCTCCTCCTTTATTTAAAGTCGGTTAAAAAGTTAATGTTCGCGAGTTCTATTGTTCGGAGAACTAGTTAATTTGCAAAAATGTGATTTTGAAGTCAGCTGTTAAAATTTAATTACTTACATAAATATTATTGTTATAACTACATTGTTTTTCTGTATTCTAAAACTTATTTCTACTCGTATTTTGTAATTATTGCCTACACTATAATAAAAAAATATACCCACCTCACTAAAAGTTGTTTTAATTTTATGCTTACCTAAATTAAATGTTTTACCGACCTCTGTGGCGCAGCGGGCGAAAGTTCGTCTGCGATGCAGGAGGTTGTAGGTGTTGAGGCAGTTTACTGAACAGTAAGTACCTAATGTAAGCTGAGATGAGCTAGAGGTAGCTATGAGCTAAGTAGAAGCTAAGGGTTGCTTCCCTATAGCTTCGAGCTGACAAGGGTTGATCTCCAGGATGAATATAAAATCAATCTTGTTGACTTCTAGAAAAAACAAAATCATTAGGTCTAATTTGTACATAAAGGCTGTGACAAAAACTATGGACCTATTATTATACCTGTGAGCAGTGTAGAAAGGTACCTACAAAGGTTTGGTGGAATAGCCTATTCTGAAGATGTATCTCCATATTGATGAACAGGAAAATCGCAAATCTAATCCAATCAGACGTGAAGTAATGAACCTAAAATCAGGGAAAGAAAATAGCATGGCAACACCTTTAACCCCGCCCACTCGTATACTCGGTCTTGCTCACCGGTTACACATACAATCTATCCATATACTTCTATATCAATGATTTAAGGTAATAGCGGGCTTTTGTGCATAATGTTAAAAAATAAGACGTGTGGCACTCGGGGACTGCCGCGGTAAAGCTATTGCATAGCATTTTGAATCAACTTATGCAATTATAATTTATTAATTTATTTTATTCATGCAGTATTGCTTTTTCTTTGATATTAATTCAAGTTACACTTTTTGAGCGTGGTGACCGATAAGAATTTTACAAGTACAGCTATTCACTGTTGTACATAAATACCTATGCACCTATATACTTTCTCATAAACAGCTGCTTATGTATTCGTACGATTCCGGAGCAGTAGGCTCATTCTATAAACTCATTTCGAACCTCACTCAGCTGAATCCGCGGTGAGATATTAGTTTTGTATTCTGTAAAACTCGATAATGCTTGTAGCGCTTCAGTGACAAGCATGGCAATGAAATGAAGTAAGTTGAGTGAGATTTTAATTTGTAGACTTCGACTTTTTATAGACATAATATTACGAAATACATTAATTTTCTTTCGTTTTATTGTATAAAACCCAAAAAAAGATAAATCGATTTGTCGATTATAGCTGTAACGCGTAGGTTCAATCCCAAACTCATTTCCATACTCACTTCACTTGTTCTTCTAAATTAACACAGAATACCATTTACATTTACATTTATAATACCATACACATCCAGGTGAAGTGATTTTGCGTTCGAAGTGAGTTAGGTCACTTGAGTGAATTCGAGATTTTTACAGAATGAGTCTGCAGCTCGTCTCGATTCGTGCGAGTTTCGTAGAGTCGTACAATACGTCTAATCGCACGCACACAACGCCGTGTCGAAGACTGCCGAACTGAAACGACGTTAGACGATGCACGGCCTTCAAGCCACACCTCCTTGCCCGGCGGAGTGGGGAGCGTGAGGTTTTTTCGTTACGGAATTTCTGGATTCGGTCCCCGCGCTCAAGGCCCGCGATAGAAGCTATGCAATAGCTTAAAAAACCTCGTGCGAGCCGCTGCCACGCCCAGATCGGTCCTCCATTTTTCCATTTTATGCCCTCCGCAGACAGCCGCTAATTAGTTAGCGCGCCTTGCCGTCCCACCGCACCGTCCCGCCACCCCCCACCACCCCCCCGCCACCCGCAAAATAGCAGGACGCAGAAACGCGCTTAAAAATTAGCGTTGATGTGAGTAGGGCCTTAGTGGAGAAGGACTGACTTGTTATATTATCATAATATATCATTTTCGGGTAGAAAAAACAAGGATTTTGAGTCTTAATAACATACTCATAAGGCTCATTCGTACTCAATAGACCTCGTGCGTGCCACGCCCACATCAGTCCTCCATCTTGGAAGCGAGGGACCGAGCGAGCGAGGGACGGACTCATAGATTTATTAGGTAGGTACTCTATAGATAAATTGTATGTGTAACCGGTGAGCAAGACCGAGTATACGAGTGGGCGGGGTTAAAGGTGTTGCCATGCTATTTTCTTTCCCTGATTTTAGGTTCCTTATTTCACGTCTGATTGGATTAGATTTGCGATTTTCCTGTTCATCAATTTGGAGATACATCTTCAGAACAGGCTATTCCACCAAACCTTTGTAGGTACTTTTCTACACTGGTCACAGGTATAATAATAGGTCCATACTTTTTGTCACAGCCTTTATGTACAAATTCGACCTAATGATTCTGTTTTTCCTAGAAGTCAACAAGTTTGATTTTGAATTCATCCTGGAGATCAACCCTTGTCAGTTCGAAGCTATAGGGAAGCAACACTTTGCTTCTACTTAGCTCATAGCTACCTCTAGCTCATCTCAGCTTACATTACTTACTGTTCAGTAAACTGCCTCAACACCCACAACCTCCTGCATTGCAGATGGACTTTCGCCCGCTGCGCCACAGAGGTCGGTAAAACATTTAATTTAGGTAAGCATAAAATTAAAACAACTTTTAGTGAGGTGTGTATATTTTTTTATTATAGTGTAGGCAATTATTACAAAATACGAGTAGAAATAAGTTTTAAGTTTTATTTTAAGTCTGTTTATAGTTTTTTTTACAAACAAAATCTATTATTTAACAATTACGAAATGAGACAATTATTGTATTTAACACAAAGTTTATGCCAAACATTCTGATCAGATTTTTAGCATTTTTTTATGAGAATAATGAATATTTTTTACTTAATAAAAATGCAGACGTCTAAAATCGGAGATATTCTAACTAAAGACCCCCTTTTTGCTTTATTTGGGGGAAGTACGCATTTAATCAAAAAACCCTGACGATAAAAAAAATCTATAGAATCGTGGAATCTGTACACGAGATTTCATAACGATCGGTTGTAAAATACGACCAGTAGAGGAGTACGGACAAACTGACAAAGAGAAAAAATGCCAAGTTGAAACAAAGACATTTGTTCACTAACGATCACTCAATTAAATCTTGAACATTGGATATTTCTAAGATAACTTATAGGTAATACGAAATTTATTGGTACTTTAAAAATTATACTTCAGGTGAAATGAGCAGAGACAACAAAATTTAATGTCACACTAAACAATAATATTACCTACATCCCGATCTACTTATTCAAACATTTTATTATATTAGTAGCATCATAATAGTGAAAAAGGTGCGATCAATCGATTGACGATTTTTCACATTGGCGCTTACGCCTTTTCAAAAATGTATGCTTTGTCCCGCTCCTATGAAGGCTCTGATTTTGCCTGCTACAAATTTTGGATGACGCCTTCGGTTCCCATGCTTTGCGACCGGTGGCTTCTATCCAAAGCAACCGGACAATGTTGTTTTTGGGAAATCTGTAACAAATAAAAACATTTTACAATACGTATCAGCTCATTGGGTACATTCGATTTTATTTAATTCCTGCACAAAAGATAAACAAACCCGCAGCACTTACATTTCAAATTAACTTTCTTGTTGACGTTTTTTAAACATAATGAAATTACTTGCTGATTTGAGATTTTTCTAAATGTATTGAGCTTGACTTCAAGCATGTGAATTTTGATTTGTTTTTGGGATCTGTTGATATAATTTGCAGCTACATGACAAAAATATTTCAATGCACTATTGGGGAATTTTATTTTCGAGTGCCTGCACCCCTAAATTTTCGTAATTTTAGGTTATAATAATGAAAATTCACCTAAAACATCGTTTTTGAGCCATGTCTGTATGTAAAAGCGAAGAAATTGTAATTTTATAACCTTTAGATAGTCAAAAGAACTTGTACTTACGAGTGGAATGATAATGTTCGGCACTTTTGTCTCACCGTTACTTTTAAATCCAAAAACACTACACCGAACCATCGTTGTGTTTCACTTAAAGGTTTAGTTCCTTTCTATTAACTTAAAAAGTTCACAACCACAATATTTTGCGAAGTCCGTTGGCAAAGAATGAAAAAAACAACTATTGATCGATCACTACGGAAATTTGTTTAGCTCATCTAGTAGCTAAATACCTATTGCCAAAAGCCGGCTATGCGGATGAGACACAAAACCAATCATTCTATCTCATTTCTTCATAAGCTTGAATCATCCATAAGTCGTTCTCGCTTTAGTGCGAGTGAGATGGCATTCGTCAGCCTTCTATAGGTTTCTCCTTCTACGGACGGACTATTTTAATGTGTTTTGGATAAAGCTTTCTCTATGGGTGGCATAAACAAATATTGGCTTCTTATTTTTTACAGTTTGTGATTTTAGAAAAAAAAATGGTTGACCTGCGTACAACTGCAATACTCTGTAAAGCCCTACTCACATCAACGCTAATTTTTAAGCGCGTCCTGTGTCACGCGATTTTGCGATATTTGCTTGCGGAACATTTTGTACTAAAACGCATACGTTGACGCACACTGCCGCGATTCGGCAGCCGCGATTCAGCTTGTCCGAGGCTTTGCCGCGTCCTGCGATTTTGCGGGGCGGCGCGGGGTTGCGGGGTGTGGCGGGACGGCCTTCGTCGTTCGCGGTGCCGGTAAGGGGCAGGGAGGGGGCGGCGAAATCGCACTTAATAATAAGCCGCTGTGTGTAAGGAATCGCGCTGGAAAACCGCCGAAATCGCGCTCCACAAGACATACGCACTGATTAGTGGCTGTCTGCGGAGGACTTAAATCATCCCACTCACCTTATTATACAATAAAAATAGGCCAAGTATAAATTATTTAACGTATACTGTAGGACGCCCTTTGGCCGGTGGGATAACGATCTGCGAAAGACTGCAGGCAGATGCTGGATGCGTCGAGCTGAGGACAGGGCGCTAGGGCGTTCATTTGGGTTGGCCTATGTCTTTGTATATAGGCTGATGATGAATTATTCAGGACATTATTATAATGAGCAATATAAGGTATTTGTATAGAGAGAATAAATTATTATGTGAACCTAATTTTCATGTTCATTGCGTATTATTATATTCCAATTCACGGTGGTGGTGGTGAAGTATTACTATCAATTGTTATTTCTCCCAGCTATTTCCCTTATTTTCCCGACGTTTCAGCTGGGTTAGTTATTCCATGACCACATCTGAATTTAAATCGTCTGAAACCTAGGGAAAAAAGGAAATAAACGCAATAAATTCCCGTAAACCGTAATATTAGTACTTAGACTATATTTAGATGTAACAATCAAACCACTATAAAACAGGTATATACATCGAGGCTGTATTTAGTCACGATAGCCGTTGTGACAGGTGGGAAACCGTTTCAAATCTCTATATTTCTAATAAGTTTTTATAAGTTTTTACTTTTTCAATGTCCTATTTAGTCCAAACCATTAGCATAATTTTACCCATTGCATAATTTTTGCTTCTGCAAAACCGAACGACAATGGATTCAATAGTTTTAGGGACCCCAGATAAACATTTCGTTGATCTTTATTTTCATGTAAAGTCGCTATTTTAATCGCCTTGGATTGTATTTTTCAACGAATTTCCTTTAAATTATTCATTATAATTTTGCAACGTATTACGAACGTTATGCTTAAATAAGGTACTGGTAGGTTTGGGGGATAAAGATGGTATTCCCCCGAATAAGTGCAGAGGGAGATCTCCTCTGACCGGGCCCGACACATCTGGTTCAGAGCCCGGTGGTCCTTCGACCGACAGTGGATGTAGGGTATTCATAGATGAGTTAGCGGCAGCGACACAAGCGTTTGCGCGATCCAGGACAGCAGTTTGTCGCTAGCGGTCACCAGGCAATCGCACTACAGGTATGTTCAAGTTCTAAGAAAATGACGAAAATCGTAAAAAAAATTGTTCGATGCCTGTTGAATCAATTCATTGGCTTTGCTTTCGTTACCCAAATACAGATTCCGATACAATGGGAAACAGCAATCATTACACTTTTGCATATAAAAGGAAACCACCAAAACATCAACAACTATCGAATAGTCTGCTACAGTCAACATACAAACAAACTATTTACAAGTATCATATTTAATAGAGTCAAAAAACAGTTAGAAACCCATCAACCTTGAGAGCAAGCTGGATTCATTTTCTCTTCGGCCGCGTACGAAACCGCAAGTTCGTAACTGCGAACTTGCGGTTTCGTCCGCGGCCGAAGGGTATCATTCACCATAAAGCCCTACTCACATCAACGCTAATTTTTAAGCACGTCCTGTGTCACGCGATTTTGCGATTTATGCTTGCAGAACATTTTGTACTAAAACGCATACGTTGACGCACACTGCCGCGATTCGGCTTGTCTGAGGCGTTGCCGCGTACTGCGATTTTGCGGGGTGGCGGGACGGCCTTCGTCGTTCGTGCTGCCGGAAGGCGGGGAGGGGGTGGCGGCCGCGCCGTCGAAATCGCGCTTAATAAAAAGCCGCTGTGTGTAAGGAATCGCGCTGGAAAATCGCCTAAATCGCGCTTTACAAGACGCGCTAACTAATTAGCGTCTGCGGAGCTAGCCGCTTCGGCCGCATTCAAAACACCATAGGTAGGTACCTATGGCTATTGTAATAAATAATATACCAAGTATATTATTGTAATAAATAATATACCAAGCTGAGCACAGAGCACAGAGATTTTACACCATAGAATGTAAAAGAGAAAAAAATCAGAACAGGTATCACTGCTATTATCATGGCTATATCAATAGATCTGGCAACATTGCACTTCACGCTTTTCACGCATGCGCAATGTAAGCTCGCGAGTCATGATAGCTACAAATTTTTTTTTTGTTTGTTTGTAATACCTAATTTTTGAGTTCCAAAATTACTCAGGTAAAAATTATAAATACGCTGTTATATATTTTGTGTGCATTTCAATAAAACAGGCACGGGGAGTTTTTTGTGTGGTGTTTATCAACTAAAAAGTACGAAATAGTACTTCCGGTTACGTTTAAAAAAAAAATAGATATTCAAAAAGCACTTTGCGCAGATTGGCTGGCGGAAAACAGGATCACAAATAATATTGCCATTCATTGGAAACAATATTTAAAATTCATTTTATGAAATGGTAACACAACAGAAACAACAACTTTGATGCAATTTTGAACTCTAATGTAAGTAATGACATGTCGCACGCAAAAATTTAAATTAGTACTACATGACAGCTTTCTTTGCCGGTAATTTCAGTAATTTGTTTGTATTTTGTCTCAGACTATTTTGTAATAAATTGTAATTTCGATTGCAATACAATTGTGTTTTTGTGTACATTGTGCGATTCCTAATGAAAGACACGCCAAGAAACTGCAAATGGGAAAATTCGACTGCAAAATATCCAATGGTACCATTGATTTATTAAAAAAGAAGATGAGGCACTGGTTGCTCGAAAGTGGCAACCTCAAATTGGGTCGATGTGTACTTTACGGGACGCAAGTTTTTTTTTTTTTTTCATTGAACTTTAACTTTAACTTTGAGTTAGCAGTCAATGATGCCCCCTGGGGGGGGGCATAGGGCTCTGGGTGCAGTTATACATATACACACCCCTTTCAGTCACTGAGTCGCCACGAACCCGCCCCCCCCCCGCTTCGCGGGGGGTGGCGGGCTTCGCTAGGAGTAAGTTAATGTAAAGGGACCCCCCCCCCGCTTCGCGGGGGTGCGACGCCTAGAAGAGTATACGTTAAATGTCGGTTCCGGTTCCTTACACCTTCCGTGTAGAGGTGACATTGGTCACGAAGACAAGTTGCACCCCCTCCACGACTCCGCAAAAAAAAAAAAAAAAAATTTTTCGTCAAAAATTCGTCTTAAATTTTTCGACTTTTTGCCTTGTAATTAAACGACACATTTTGACCTCTAGCACCAAGGTTATTCAACTTGGAGGTCAATGCCAAGAAGAAAAGTTGCATCCCTAAGGACCCCCTCCAAGATTCCACAAAAAAAAAAATATGTTAATTATACATAAAATTTTTCGTCTAAAATTTTCTAAGTCTTTTTTGCCTTGTAATTGACTGTGTCCCGTAAAGTATACTCCAACCCTCACTTCTGTCCTAGATACGTCTTTCCGTCTTTGTTCTTCTTTGTATTGCACTGGACTGGAAATATAACTGTGAGCGTATGTGTTTGCGTGTAGTTGTAACACATGCCAATTTTTGAGTACGCGCTGGGAGAACGTAACCTATCTTCCCTTTTTAAATCAATGAATGGTACCTATGTTTTGATTTCATTTACTTTTCTTGAAATGCCGCAAATCCTTTCGCTCCAGTTTCTTTTTAATTATCTTAATCGCGTATGATGTTTGGCATTCTCATTGAACTACTGACAACCATTACTGTTGCAAGAAACTAATTATATTTTATATATTTCAGTGTCGAAGCCAAATTCATCCACCCTGCAACTTGGAAACTGGACAAGCATTATGCAATGATCTTCCTTCACAGCTATACAGAAGTCATAAGATGTCAAGATCATTTTAAGACGAGTATTTTTATTAATCTTGTGATGTTGTTGATCACAATCTAGCATCAAGACCATCCACAGCTGTAAGTATTATTTATTTATAATAGCTGGGTAGCCTATGAAAACTTTAGAGAGGAGGTTCTATATGCACATGTACCTATGTATTTTTTTAAATATATATTCATCCATTTCTTGGTCAATTATTTATTTATTGATAATATACGAGCAGCCTGTGGCTGATGTGTCCATATCACACAGTGCTGAATTTAGTCACTATGTCACTTTTTTTAGTTTGTTTTTGTTGTCTTGTAACCAGTTGTCAAGTTTATTCTTAAAGGTGTTTAATAACACAAGCACTGCTAACTTGGGGCTAGATAATGCTGTGTGAATTGTCCAGCATTATTATTATTATTAATTATTAAATGATGTGGCCAATATTATAATGTCTTCTGGTTATAGGTTCCAGTTATGAACCACTCTATTGCTAATAAAATGGTGCGCTGCAAGGGCTTGAGTAGAGTCACAGGTCAATTTAAGCTAGTGTCCACATGTTGAATGTCCTTCTTTCTTTATGTAGATGTCTTGTAAGTATGGCAGGTTGTATTTGTGAGTGAGAATCTTGTAGGTTTCGATGAGGTCACCTGGAAGATGTCGTTCCTCTAGAGTAGTGAGGTGTAGTGCGTGTAATCTGTCTTCATAGGATTTCTGTCATAGCGGGATCTTGGTAGCTCTTCTTTGAACACTTTCAAGCAGGTTTATGTCTTTATGGTAGTATGGGCACCATGCTTGGAATCCTTCGAGCAGCGGTCTGAATATTTAAAAGAATCAAATTGCTTGGTACTAAATTATATTCATTTTAAATTCCAGGCAGCATCAAGACTAAATTCTGCTGAACACAAGAACTTTGAAGTTCACAATGTGAATACTGCTGAGGTGCTGCAACCTTCCACTTCTGTAAGTAATAAATAAAAGCACACTGACTAGATTTGGTCCAGATCTAATATGTGTGCAAAATGTGTGATGCATATGGTAAGAATTCTTTAAAACATGAAGTTATTGTTATTTTCAGAGAAGGAAGAATCATTCAACGAAAATGCAATCTAAGTGCAGGCACCTAATGAAACAAGTTTCTCCATTGAAAAAGCAAATCAGAACAAAGAATAAAACTGATATTCTAAACAATTTAGCCACAGACGAAGCAGTTGAGGAGCTTTCCAATAAAATAACAATTCAGAAAGATTTACGTACATTATTTTATTTTAAATTATATGGAAAACAAACAGCTTGTAAAACTTAAATGAGTAGAAACGATAGTGTTATAACTTATAGCTAAAGCAGATCAGTATATGATGTAAAACTTAAATGAGTAGAAACGATAGTGTTATAACTTATAGCTAAAGCAGATCAGTATATGATATAGATCACATAAATAACAATTGCATTGTTAACAGTAAGGTTTCAGATAATTATAAGAGTGTGGTAGTATAATGTTTAGTGTATAATGTATAACGCATTCACTGCCCAGCTCTGCGTTGCGACCCGCAGGGGCGCGCCGCAGCTCCACGCAGATAGAGACTGGCAGCTGCGTCTTGGGCCTTCATGAAGGGTGTTAGTGTTTAGTGTATAACGCATTCACTGCCCAGCTCTGCGGTGCGACGCGCAGGGGCGCGCCGCAGCTCCACGCAGATAGAGACTGGTGTAGTGTAGGTACATACCTATTGTAAGACGTCACTCAATGACGAGGATTAGCAGATAAGGAAAATAGACATCTATTTTCCCAAATACCAAACATATCAGATTACTCTAAACAAAGATAAGAAAATAGAATATCATTTTATTAAGTAAACATGCATATCGAATTACAAGATAAGCAATTAATTTATAATAAAATTAGAGATAGAACTTTTGTATAAAAAGCCTTGTTTTAACTCAATAAACAATCAGTACAGAACCTACTACAGTCGTGTTAATTACTCCTCAAACCAGCCTTCATTACATGGCGACCTTGCCAGTCCACTGCTTTAAGGCAGTGCTGGGCCAAGTGTTCCGAGCCGTAAAAAATTACTAAAGATCCGGGCGACCAGTCAAAGTGCGCATGGATTCCAAGTCGTAATCCTGAACGGCAGCGACCCCGACGCGAGCTCAAAAACGCACATCCAAGCGACATGGGCAGTCAATCATCAAAGAACGAAGACAAAAAAGAAGAGATCATCATAGCTCAAAACGGAGCAGGAAACAGTGCCAGGGCAACTCAAGAAGACCCAGTGCAAAAAGACCTGACCCTAACATATTTAGTTACAGCTTTAGTAGTGATTGTAACTATCATTTTCCTATACATGGCGTGGAAAAAAGTCAACAAGTATTTGACGAAGAAAATCGAACGTCATGCTATCGCAGTGGTTATGCGGAAACAGGACAATATGGTGTAAAATTGGTTCTCTAATATGGTGATACAATATTTGGAACAAATAACGAAATTACAAGAAGACATACGGAAACTTGGACCAACACGGAGAAAAGCTGAAATAGGTGAGCAGAAACTAAAAGAAGCAAATGCATTATATGCGCAAATTAAGGAATTTATAGCTCAGTATGCCAACAAAGTAGAAAAATCAGAAATATCCATAGAAGATAGTAGGGTAGTTCAAGATTGTTATACAAAAATAACAGCTAAATATAATAAAATATTAGCATACTACGAAGAAAACGAAGAAATCATGGCTTCAAAGGACAGTTTCGATTTAAAGACGGCAGTAGCATTGCTACCAGCCATGAATGGCTCAGAGGCCGTCACTAACCAATTGATAGACGCGGCAGAACTATATTCCACAATGATAAAGGACACAGATGCTCAAACATTAATTAATTTTGTACTAAAAACTAGGTTGTCTAAAAGTGCTAAGCTAAGATTGTCAACTACTTATAGTAATGTACAACAAATGGTTGATGAAATGAAAAAACATCTCCTTACAAAAAATTCAGATACCGCGCTACAAAAACAGTTGATGACAGTAAAACAAGGGAATAGATCGATAGAACGATTCGGTCAAGAAATTGATGATCTTTTCGTAAATCTAACAATTTCACAGGCTAACGGAAATACAGAAGCGTATAAGGTTTTAAAACCATTAAATGAAAAAACAGCGATTCATAAATTCACACAAGGTTTACGTAACGAAAAGCTAAATACGATTATATCAGCGCGAGTACACTCATCTCTAAAAGATGCGATTCAAAGTGCGAAAGATGAAGAGGTAGCAATGACTCCCTCATCAAGCTCTGAACAGATATTTTATACTCACGGTAAAAATTACAGAAAACCATTTAAGACATCATATTATCATAAAACCATGGGCAACCGATACCCATGTCGGTGCCAACATCAAAACGAGAATTCGAAAAAGCAAAACCCTTTTAAACAAAATAAACCTAAAGGAAATTATAATACACGTTACCAAAGTTTCAGCCGAAATCAGCAACAAAATAAAAACAGTTTCAGACGGCATCAAGTAAATACAGCAGTAGAGGAAACAGACAACGCAAAAAGCAACAGCTTGCAGTTTTTTCGAGGGGAATAAATACATTCTGACTTATAATCATATGAATTCAGTTCAGTTTGCGATAAACAATGAAACGCACATATGGTTAATAGATACAGGTGCATCGCTCAGTGCTGTTAGACGCGATGTTGCCTTATCAACTGGACTATACATTACCCCGAAAATCACATACATAGATGGAATAGGAGGAAAAATTACATCTTACGGTATAATTAGCTTAAACCTATTGAATAAAACAAAACAAATTTTTAATCATAAATTTCATGTATTTTCTGATTTACCTCTAAATGTAGACGGAATAATTGGACAGGACTTCTTAATAAAATATAAAGGAGTAATAAATTTTGAAAAAGAAATTATGACTTTAAACAATAATGACCAATTAATTAACATATCATTCAATTTAACGAACAAAATTTACAAAGGTGTTCATTCACATCAAATAAAATTAGCTGCGCGAAGCGAAAGTATAATAAAGATACCCAATAATAGCGTTGGTGATAGTGTTGTTTTGTCAAATGAAATAGGTGAAGGAATATTTTTAGCTAATACTTTAACACGATGTAAAAATGGCGAAATAACAGTTAAAATATTGAACACACGTGACGAAGATACAGTACTATACAATTTTACCCCACAAATAAGACCATTAGAAGATTATGCATGTTTTTCTTTTGAACAAAATAAAAACAATGCAGATAGAGTAAAAATATTATTCTCACTTTTAAATTTAAATAATTTAAACGAAGAAGAAAAAAATACCATTGCTAGTATTTGTGCCAAATTTGCCGATATATTTCATTTGCCAGGAGATTCTTTGAATACAACAAATTTATACAAACAATGTATACGTTTGAAACCAAACGTATCACCGGTTTATAGCAAGCCATATCGTTTACCACAATCGCAGAAGGCGGAAATAAACAAACAAATAAAACAAATGTTAGAAAACGATATTATAGAAGAATCACAATCAGAATGGGCAAGTCCAATATTATTAGTTCCTAAAAAGACAGATGCAAATGGAGAAAAGAAGTGGAGATTAGTAGTAGACTATAGGAAAGTCAATGAAGTAATCGAAAATGACAAATTTCCGTTACCTAATATAACAGAAATATTTGATTCGTTATCAGGTGCTATGTATTTCAGCACTTTAGATTTAAATCAAAGTTACTATCAAATTGAACTTAACCCTGAAAGCAGAAAATATACTGCATTAATTGCAGATAAACATTATCAAATGAAAAGATTGCCAATGGGATTAAAAACAAGCCCCAATGCATTCAGCAGAGCAATGACTATAGCTATGTCTGGTCTGAATTACTTGAAATGTATAGTTTATTTGGATGATATAATCATCATGGGACGAACTCTCGATCTACATAACAAAAATTTAGTAGATGTCTTTACGAGACTAAGGAAAACAAACTTAAAATTAAATCCATTAAAGTGTAATTTTTTACAAAAAGAAATTTTATATTTAGGTCATATAGTAACTCCTGAAGGAATAAAACCAGATCAAAAAAAGATTTCAATAATAAAAAATTATCCAGTGCCAAATAACGCTGACGAAGTCAGACGTCTTGTAGCTTTTGCAAATTATTATAGAAAATTTATTCCACATTTCTCAGAAATTACTCAACCATTAAATAATTTGTTAAAGAAAACTGTAGAATTTAACTGGAGTAAAGAGTGAGAAAAAGCTTTTGAAAAATTAAAAACAACTATAAGCAGTCCACCCTTGTTACAATACCCAGATTTCTCAAGTGACAATAAGTTTATTTTGCACACGGATGCGTCAGGAATAGCCATAGGATGTGTTTTATCAAATAAAAATGGATTACCGGTAGCTTATGCAAGCCGACCTTTGAACAAAGCAGAGAAAAATTATCCTACTATAGAGAAGGAATTATTAGCAATCGTATGGGCGGTGAAATATTTTCGACCGTATTTATATGGACGTAGCTTTAAAATCGTTACGGATCATCGTCCTCTGATTTATTTATTTAACATGAATAATCCATCAAGTAGACTCACTAAGTTTCGCTTGTGCCTAGAAGAATATGATTTTACAGTAGAGTATTTGAAAGGAAAAGATAATGCCGCCGCGGACGCTTTATCTAGAATTGAGATTACTAGTGACGAACTTAAAAACAAGTCACGAAATATTATGTCAGTAATGACTAGAGCACAAAAGAAACGACTAGACGAGCAAAAACAGGTAAATAAATTAATTCACATGGATTCCACGCATGACTGGTCTGATCACCCGAAAATGGTAGGAATTCCTAAAAAACCTGAAAAAATACCTGAATTAAGTTTTAGTACGAAAGACTATTACAAAACGTTGAAACAAACGGACTGTATTACCAGTCAAAATGATTTTATAATATACTCGCC
This sequence comes from Eupithecia tripunctaria, assembly GCA_955876795.1. Taxonomy (NCBI): domain Eukaryota; kingdom Metazoa; phylum Arthropoda; class Insecta; order Lepidoptera; family Geometridae; genus Eupithecia; species Eupithecia tripunctaria. The sequence continues at coordinate 54,164 of CATPCX010000006.1, forward strand.
ATCTTTATTGACATTGTGTATCAAACCTAGTTCTCGATCGTGTACGAAACGAGCTTTCCTCGCGAGAGAATTAGATACGTTTTGCATCACACAAAATATAAAGGAGATTTGCATACTCCATAATGATGACACCGCTAGTATCATTACAGAACTAGCTCAACGTATAAATAAATACGGTACAGGGTCCGGACCCCGATTGTGTATAATAAAAGGTGTCAAGAAAATAAATAATAAAGATGACCAAAGAGTAATATTAAATGACTTCCATTTATTGCCAACTAGTGGCCATGCAGGCATTCGAAGAATGACCAACAGGTTAAAGCGTTACTACTATTGGACAGGCATGGATAGTGACATTATAAAATTTGTCAAAAATTGTGAAAAATGCCAAAAACAAAAGTTTCATAAAAATATTAAGCAGCCACTATGTATTACTAGCACGGCAACAACTGCGTTGGACAAAATATTTTTGGATTTAGTAGGTCCATTAACTAAAGATACAAATGGATACTGTTACATACTTACCTTACAGTGTGAACTTACCAAGTATGTAGAGGCATACCCACTTCTAAATAAGGAAACGGACACGGTAGCGCGATCGTTTGTCGATAATTTTATATTACGCTATGGCATTCCTACCGAAATCGCAACAGATAGGGGGACCGAATTCCTTTCGTCAACCATGCAAGAAGTATGTAAAATTTTAAAAATCAACCAACTGCAATCAACTGCCTATCACCATGAAAGTCTTGGTTCCTTAGAAAATTCTCATAAATCGTTAGGAGCATTTTTAAGAATACAGACAGACAACCAGGCTTGTCAGTGGTCAGATTGGTTACAGTTTTGGTGTTTTTCTTATAATACAACAGTGCATACGGCAACAAAGTATACACCCTACGAATTAGTGTTTGGTAAACTATGTAATATACCAAGTAACATTATAAGTGGAGTAGATCCAGTTTATAATTTTAATTCATATGCTATAGAGCTTAAGTATAGATTACAGAAATCCCAAGAGGATGCTAGAAATAATTTAATTAAAACAAAAATTGATAGAAAGTTAAAATATGATATAACTACTAATTCAATCAATTATAAGTTAGGAGATTTAATATTAGTTAAAAAGGAAGATAGAGATAAAATGGATCCAGTATATTTAGGACCATATACAGTAATTGAAGATCAAGGTGTAAATGTCAAAATATTGGTCTCAGGAAAAGAAAAAATTGTACACAAAAATAGGTCAAAACCATTTAATTATAATTAAAAAAAAACACAAAAGATTAAATAAAAAAAAACACACACACACACACACAATCACAATCCATCAAGGAGAGCACCAATATCGCCTAGTCCGGCGACATCAAAGCGCCTCCAAATGATATGCCAAAATAGGCGACTCGGCGACAGCTCCCACTCAACAGTATATATGTCAGTGGAATATACCACCGACAGCTCCGTATAAATTAACTCCATGAGGTCTGGAGCCGGGTTATCAGGGCACAGTGTAGCGTGACCCTGGGGTGCATCAAAGCACGCCAAATAATATGGCTGAGCCTCCATGTTTTGTTTTGCACTGACGTAAAATAAACGCACTGATCCACCACTGCCGCTGGTTCGACGCCCGCTTCCTGTGGTCCCGATGGATTTCCCTAACCAGGTGGGAGGGATCAGCTTGTACTTCCAAAAAAATGAAACAACGGTTAAATCACTAGAGGATATATTCCGACTGTTTATGGTTCACGGTTCACACAAAATAAAATTTAGGCTCCGGAGGTCGTTCCGAACCCTGCGTTTTCGTCAGCGCGATCTAGAGCTCGGTCACAATTACTAGCGACATCTAGTTATAATTTTGGTAAACTTTTTACCGTTCGACATACCGCCCGCCAAGGACAAACTGACAGAATTTGTCCTTTTACAATGATAAAGCCGCTAGCAACCACCCATCATGAGCTCTCTAGACCGCGCTGAACGGTACTAATGATAAATACTACAATACTAATTTTACATATTTGTAGGTACACTATTAAATAAATTACATGAATATTAGCTATTTCGCTATTGGTAAGATACACAATTTTGAGGTGGGTCTTTTAATGATATTTGACTTAGTGCGAAGAGATACGACCCGAGTGATGTTGTCCGGACCCGGATGTTTAGTGATCACTCGGCCAAGCAACCAACGAGAAGGAGGTAACCCTTCTTCTTTTATTAAAACTAAGTCCCCTATTTGCGGTTCTGGTTTTTGAAAAGACCATTTGTATCTATGTATAAGAGACGTTAAATATTCATCTGACCATCGTCGCCAAAAATCTTGGGTCATTTTTTGAGTAAGCTGCCAACGACGTAAAGTTCCCATGTTAATGTTTTCGACGGAATGGTCAGGTACAGTAACAAGCGGTTCCCCTACCAGAAAGTGACCAGGTGTAAGTGCGTCGTACCCTTCAGACTCCGTATCAACTCTTGACAGTGGTCGTGAATTAAGACATGCCTCTATCTGTCCTAACACAGTAGTCAATTCTTCGTAAGTTAGAGTAGAGTCTCCAATAACACGCTTCAAATGAAATTTTACGGACTTTACCCCTGCTTCCCATAAGCCGCCGAAGTTTGGAGAGAGAGGAGGAATGAAATGCCATCTTGTTCCATTGTCAGCCAAACTCGCTGCGATCTCACTCTGCATTGTAGCTTGTTCTGCTGCAACCATTTTCGGTAACTGCCTGGATGCTCCAACAAACCCGGTGCCGTTGTCGCTCCAAATATCAGAGCAAAACCCCCTTCGAGACACAAACCTCTTGAAAGCCGCCAGAAATCCTTCAGTTGTCATGTCACTGACGACTTCGAGGTGCACGGCTTTCGTGGACATGCATACAAAGAGGCATATGTACCCCTTGTAAGAGTGCTGTCCACGACCTTTGGATGTGCGGATGTTTATGGGTCCTGCATAGTCCAGGCCGCTGTGTTTGAACGCTCTCATTAGTCTCACGCGAGCAGGTGGTAATTGTCCCATGAGTTGACTTGACGTTACTGCTGTGTAACGAGTGCACTTGACACATTGCCTCACATACGCTCTAACGAGATCTTTAGCTCCAAAAATCCAAAACTTCGACCGTAAGTATGTCAACATAAGCTGCGGTCCTCCATGCAGTGTCTTCGTGTGTGCGTCGATGACGAGGAGATTGGTCAGAACGGATTTTTTTGGCAATAAGATAGGGTGCTTCCTATCGTCGCTCAATGCTGACATTTCTAGCCGCCCTCCTACTCTTAAAATTAGCTTGTCGTCGACATATGGATTAAGCGCTTTGAAAGGACTCTTTAGCTTGATCAGTTTCCCATCCCTGCTTTTTGCTATGCTTGCTAATTCTTCCTCAAAGTTTTCTTGTTGACATTTTTTAATACACACTTCCATTGCTTCGTTTAGTTCTTGTGTAGTCAAAAATCCATTCGCATTGTTTTGCTTTCGCTGTTTCCATGTCATAAATCTTCGACAGTATGCTATGACTCTAATCATTTTCCCTAAATTTGAGAACCTATCCCAAATTTCTAGCTTTGTTACTAAATGTATTTTGTGGACTGTATTTTCTTCTAAGTTTGTTTCTTGATCTTTCTTTCTATCATATTTTACTTCTTTTGTTTTCAGGATATCTGGACCACTCAACCATATCGTGCTTTCTAGAAGTTCGGATGGTTTCAAACCTCGTGACGCGCCATCTGCTGGATTATGTTTCGTCGAGATATGTGACCACTGATGAGAGTCCAGCGTTGTCAAAATCTCAGACACCCGATTAGCCACGAACGTCTGCCAACGATTTGGATGACTATTCAGCCACGCTAGCACCACTGTAGAGTCCGTCCACGCATGAAGATCTCTTTTGTCTACGTTCAGCGTTTCAGCAACTTCCAGCAGTGTCCTTGCTACGAGAACAGCTCCGCAGAGTTCCAATCTCGGAATCGAGACTTGCTTGATAGGCGCTACCTTTGTTTTCGCTGTTACTAGATTGACATGTGTATCACCATTCTCATCGACTATACGAAGGTAAACGACAGCTGCATATGCGAGCTTTGAAGCGTCCGAAAACCCGTGAAGTTCAATGATTCTGTTCTCTGGTGAAATCTGTATCCAGCGCGGTATGCGCATTTCGGATAAGGTTGGTAATTGGTTTCGGTAAGTCAACCATTCTTTTAATATTGTGCTTGGAACTTCTTCATCCCAATCTGTCCCTAATATCCAAAGCTTCTGAATGATAATCTTCGCTACTATTACGGTAGGCGCGACCCAGCCTAATGGGTCAAATAAACGTGCTATGTCTGATATAACTCTTCTTTTTGTTACAGGTTCCTTGAGCTGCGGGAGTGTCACCGTGTATTGAAATGCATCGTCTCTTCGGTTCCAGGTAAGTCCCAGTAGCTTCATTATATCATCGACTTTAAGTTTTAACCCATCCTCCTGTTCCGATCTTTGTCCAGTTTCCTTAATACTTTCTAGGAATAATTCGCTATTGCTTGACCACTTTTGTAGCTTGAATCCCCCTTTGTCCAGTAGTGAATTCATCTCATTGTAAAGTTGTTTTGCTGATTCTACGTCTTGACAACCTGTTAGTAAATCGTCCATGTAAAAGTCTTGTTTGACCTTTTCAGCTGCTGTTGGATAATTTGACCCTTCATCGAGCGCCACCTGCTGGAGTGCCTTTACTGCTAAATATGGCGCAGATGCTGTACCGAATGTGACTCTCAGTAAGCGAAATTCTCTAAGACTCCTCGTGTTGGTTTTCGTGAGTGAAGGAGTTTGTGGTTGGTCTTCTCTCCACAGAATCCTTTGATAATCTACGTCTGAAGAAGATACTTTGACTTGACGATACATCTTTATTATATCTGCAGACAAGCAGATACGATGCAGCCTCCATCTCATCAATAAGTTTCGCAGCTCTGGTTGTAAGGTAGGTCCCACCATCATCTTGTCGTTAAGTGATATGCCATCTTCACCTTTACAGGAAGCATCAAAAACTATCCTGACTTTCGTAGTGTCTTTGTCATCTCTAACAACGGCAAAATGAGGTAAGTATGACCCTTCAGCAACCGATACTTCTTCTTTCGGTATTTCCTCCATGTGTCCCAACTCAAGGTATTCTTCTAGAACATCTTTGTATTTCGCTTTTAGCTTTTCTGCTTTTTCCAGCTTTGCTCTTAAAAACATTAATCTTTTCTCAGCTATTCTTTTTGAATTATGTGTTTTGATTTTAGGATCTTCATCTCTAAATGGCAACTTCACAATGTATCTTCCCTCTAGATCCCTGGTGGTGGTTTCTGCAAATAGCTTCTCACACTGCTTCTCTTCTTCTGTAAGTATCGCCTTTTTGCTTTCATGTGCATCTGCTTCTAACTCCCAGAACTTTTTTAGTTGATAATCCTCTTCTGCGTGGCACATTTGGTGCAACGTTATTAAGTTCGTAGCTTCCCTGTCCTGATTTGATCCTACCACTCCCGATAAAATCCATCCTAGAGTGGTATTTTGAGCAAGTAATGATCCCTCCTTCTTCACTCCTTCTTTCATCACTTGTCCTATCACCTCCGCTCCTAGGAGCAGGTCTATTTTGTTTGGTAAGTAATATTTTGGATCAGCTAATGGTAGAACTGATACCCAACCCGTTGATACTGTTTTCTTGTTTGGAAGTAGTGTGGTGATTGACTTTAAGACGAACACATCCAGCGTCATCTTTACATCCTGAAAGCCTTCACGCATCGACGAAATCTTGAGCTGAACCATTGATTTGGAAGCCAATGTTTGGCTGCCTCCCACACCTGAGATAATACCTTTGACAGGTGTTCGTTTGAGACGCAAGAGTTGAGCCGTTGCTTCTGTGATAAAGGATGCCTGCGATCCTTGGTCTAATAGTGCTCTGACAATCCGCGTATCTCCATTTTCAGTTTGCGCTTTCACGAGCGCTGTTGCCAAGAGTACCTGACCAGAAATCGGTGCGTTATCCGACGCAAAGCAAACGACAGGTGCCTTAACTGAATCACTTTCCTTAGGTGGATCGCTTACTACTGAATTCGACTCTTTGGAATCATCACCTTTGGCATGCAGCAATGTATGGTGACGTCTGCGACATACGCGACAATTGATCCTACATCGGCAGTTATTGGCCGAATGACCATCACCTAAACAATTGTAGCAAAGCCGATTTTTCTCGACAAACGCCCTACGAGCCGATACCTCTTCGCGTTCAAATTTCTTACAATGTACTAACTTATGCTCTTCTTTACAGAGTTTACAAGAAGCCGTAGAGCTACTGTCCTGCGACGCATGAAATGACTTCACAGAAGTCTTTGACTTGTTGGAGCTGGTTCCTGTACCGAGGAACTCGAATGCCCTAAACCTTTTTGTTAAAAAACTTTGAAATTGCTTAAATGAGGGTAGTTCCTCTTCTCCACAATCGGCGCTTTGAAGCTCCCACTGCTTCCTGGTTTCAGGATCCAACTTCAACGAAGTTATATAAATGACGATAAGGTCCCAAGTGGACACATCTACGCCTTGGTTAGCTAAAGCCTCTAAACATTCTGTTGTGTTATCTAAAATTTCTTTTATAAAGTTTGCTGACTCTGAATTACAACTTTTTTGGCTGAACAATCTTTTTAGAATGGTGTTACATAGGAATCTTTTGTTGTTATATCTTTCTTTTAACGCTGCCCAACATCGATCGTAATTGTCGGCCGAAATGGTTATGTGTCTTACTAACTGCTCAGCCTCGCCTTCTAGTAGTCCCTTTAGGTACTGCAATTTAACTACCTTATCAATTTTTGTTTCGTGTACTAGAGATCTAAAGAGGTCACGGAAGGTGTTCCACTCTTGATATTTTCCGCTAAATTTTGGTATCACGATCTTTGGCAATTTTGGTAAACTACTTGCCCCTTGCATTGGTTGATGGCAATCTTGGGTTGGTGTAGCTGAAGGCTCCACAACCCGAGGCATTAAACTATTTAACCAACATTTGTATTCTATATAAGTGTCTGAAGCTGTCTCCCACACATCTTGTTTCATATAAAGTGTATCTTTTAATAACTGGGTTTCAGCAGATTTACAAAGATTGGTGTGTGTTTCAGAGAACAAATCCCACAACTTCTCCAAGGTCTCAAGCTTTGCCAGTACATACTCTTTAGTAAGGCGTTGTTTGGGAGCTTTCTTAGTGTTAGTGAACCCTTTGCTTATTTTGTTAAAGGTGTCCTCTTGTAAAAACAGAAGTTGATTCATGTCAGACATTTCTAAGGCTAAGTTAATTTATTTTTTAATTTTAATTTTGAAGTTAAATCGCTAAAAATTTACAAGTGTTTGAGTTTTGTTACAACTTATAAAAAATCGGGCATAGGTTCCCCGTCTGAACCAAATTCTTAAAATTATTCTAAGTCTAAACGTACCAAAGAAATTAATAATTTTGCAAATAATTCTAAGTTATGCTACAAACAAATTAAAACACTTACAGTACAGTCCGATTTTACTTATCGCCACCACGGTCCTTCCTTGCGTCACTGGCTGTCGGCACCGATCTTGAGCTCCGACGTCCGTCCCGTACTGGCTCGGCTGGATGGCTAATCCTGCTGCTTGGCTGGCTAATCCGCTTCTTGGCTGGCTAATCCGCTGCTTGGCTGGGTAATCCGCTGCTTGCTTGTTGGCTGGGTAATCCGCTGCTTGTCCGATGGATGGTCCGGTCTGGCTGCAATCGCTCCCTCCTGAACGTATTGCGTGAAAATGCGCCTCAGTCAGCTGCTTGATAGAACTGAGCGCGCCCCCTGCCACCGATGTTGGTCCATGGAACTCCTCTTCCAATTGGGCGTTGAAGTTATCCGGTTCGAAGGCCAAAATGATCCACCACTGCCGCTGGTTCGACGCCCGCTTCCTGTGGTCCCGATGGATTTCCCTAACCAGGTGGGAGGGATCAGCTTGTACTTCCAAAAAAATGAAACAACGGTTAAATCACTAGAGGATATATTCCGACTGTTTATGGTTCACGGTTCACACAAAATAAAATTTAGGCTCCGGAGGTCGTTCCGAACCCTGCGTTTTCGTCAGCGCGATCTAGAGCTCGGTCACAATTACTAGCGACATCTAGTTATAATTTTGGTAAACTTTTTACCGTTCGACACGCACATTATAATGAAGTGCAAATAGGACGCACCTAGCTTTAATTTCCTCCAGTGTGCACTCTGTCATGTTTGTTAATTTAATGATAAAATAATCAATCAATCAAATCAGATGATTTAAATGCGTTACAAGAAATATGAAACCAATGTAATAGGCAAATACTGTATTCCTTAAAAGGATCACCATCTTCCCGACAATAAGATAACATAACTAGCATGTAAGCAAAAATTGTAAGATCAGATAACAATGATCATTTAGTTGTTTTTTTTTTATTAAACATAAATTGTAATTGCAAAATGTTATTGCAATATTTAGATTTGAATTATATAATACTTAGATTAAAAAAAAAAAAAAAAAAAGGGGGAAAGGTGTAGTGTAGGTACATACCTATTGTAAGACGTCACTCAATGACGAGGATTAGCAGATAAGGAAAATAGACATCTATTTTCCCAAATACCAAACATATCTGATTACTCTAAACAAAGATAAGAAAATAGAATATCATTTTATTAAGTAAACATGCATATCGAATTACAAGATAAGCAATTAATTTATAATAAAATTAGAGATAGAACTTTTGTATAAAAAGCCTTGTTTTAACTCAATAAACAATCAGTACAGAACCTACTACAGTCGTGATAATTACTCCTCCAACCAACCTTCATTACACTGGCACCTGCGTCTTGGGCCATGAAGGTGTTAGTGTATAATGTTTAGTGTATAATGTATAACGCATTCACTGCCCAGCTCTGCGGTGCGACCCGCAGGGGCGCGCCGCAGCTCCACGCAGATAGAGACTGGCACCTGCGTCTTGGGCCATGAAGGTGTTAGTGTTTAGTGTATAACGCATTCACTGCCCAGCTCTGCGGTGCGACCCGCAGGGGCGCGCCGCAGCTCCACGCAGATAGAGACTGGCACCTGCGTCTTGGGCCATGAAGGTGTTAGTGTTTAGTGTATAACGCATTCATTGCCCAGCTCTGCGGTGCGACCCGCAGGGGCGCGCCGCAGCTCCACGCAGATAGAGACTGGCACCTGCGTCTTGGGCCATGAAGGTGTTAGTGTATAATGTATAACGCATTCACTGCCCAGCTCTGCGGTGCGACCCGCAGGGGCGCGCCGCAGCTCTACGTAGATAGAGACTGGCACCTGCGTCTTGGGCCATGAAGGTGTTAGTGTTTAGTGTATAATGTTTAGTGTATAACGCATTCACTGCCCAGCTCTGCGGTGCGACGCGCAGGGGCGCGCCGCAGCTCCACGCAGATAGAGACTGGCACCTGCGTCTTGGGCCATAAAGGTGTTAGTGTATAATGTTTAGTGTATAATGTATAACGCATTCACTGCCCAGCTCTGCGGTGCGCACGCAGGGGCGCGCCGCAGCTCCACGCAGATAGAGACTGGCACCTGCGTCTTGGGCCATGAAGGTGTTAGTGTTTAGTGTATAACGCATTCACTGCCCAGCTCTGCGGTGCGACCCGCAGGGGCGCGCCTTAGCTCCACGCAGATAGAGACTGGCACCTGCGTCTTGGGCCATGAAGGTGTTAGTGTATTATGTTTAGTGTATAATGTATAACGCATTCACTGCCCAGCTCTGCGGTGCGACCCGCAGGGGCGCGCCGCAGCTCCACGCAGATAGAGACTGGCAGCTGCGTCTTGGGCCATGAAGGTGTTAGTGTATAATGTATAACGCATTCACTGCCCAGCTCTGCGGTGCGACCCGCAGGGGCGCGCCGCAGCTCCACGCAGATAGAGACTGGCAGCTGCGTCTTGGGCCATGAAGGTGTTAGTGTATAATGTTTAGTGTATAATGTTTAACCCATTCACTGCCCTACTCTGCGGTGCGACCCGCAGGGGCGCGCCGCAGCTCCACGCAGATAGAGACTGGCAGCTGCGTCTTGGGCCATGAAGGTGTTAGTGTTTAGTGTATAACGCATTCACTGCCCAGCTCTGCGGTGCGACGCGCAGGAGCGCGCCGCAGCTCCACGCAGATAGAGACTGGCACCTGCGTCTTGGGCCATGAAGGTGTTAGTGTATAATGTATAACGCATTCACTGCCCAGCTCTGCGGTGCGACCCGCAGGGGCGCGCCGCAGCTCCACGCAGATAGAGACTGGCACCTGCGTCTTGGGCCATGAAGGTGTTAGTGTATTATGTTTAGTGTATAATGTATAACGCATTCACTGCCCAGCTCTGCGGTGCGAACCGCAGGGGCGCGCCGCAGCTCCACGCAGATAGAGTTTGGCACCTGCGTCTTGGGCCATGAAGGTGTTGTGTTTAGTGTATAACGCATTCACTGCCCAGCTCTGCGGTGCGACCCGCAGGGGCGCGCCGCAGCTCTACGTAGATAGAGACTGGCACCTGCGTCTTGGGCCATGAAGGTGTTAGTGTTTAGTGTATAATGTTTAGTATATAACGCATTCACTGCCCAGCTCTGCGGTGCGACGCGCAGGGGCGCGCCGCAGCTCCACGCAGATAGAGACTGGCACCTGCGTCTTGGGCCATGAAGGTGTTAGTGTATAATGTTTAGTGTATAATGTATAACGCATTCACTGCCCAGCTCTGCGGTGCGCACGCAGGGGCGCGCCGCAGCTCCACGCAGATAGAGACTGGCAGCTGCGTCTTGGGCCATGAAGGTGTTAGTGTATAATGTATAACGCATTCACTGCCCAGCTCTGCGGTGCGACCCGCAGGGGCGCGCCGCAGCTCCACGCAGATAGAGACTGGCACCTGCGTCTTGGGCCATGAAGGTGTTAGTGTATTATGTTTAGTGTATAATGTATAACGCATTCACTGCCCAGCTCTGCGGTGCGAACCGCAGGGGCGCGCCGCAGCTCCACGCAGATAGAGTTTGGCACCTGCGTCTTGGGCCATGAAGGTGTTAGTGTTTAGTGTATAACGCATTCACTGCCCAGCTCTGCGGTGCGACCCGCAGGGGCGCGCCGCAGCTCCACGCAGATAGAGACTGGCAGCTGCGTCTTGGGCCATGAAGGTGTTAGTGTTTAGTGTATAACGCATTCACTGCCCAGCTCTGCGGTGCGACGCGCTGGAGCGCGCCGCAGCTCCACGCAGATAGAGACTGGCACCTGCGTCTTGGGCCATGAAGGTGTTAGTGTATTATGTTTAGTGTATAATGTATAACGCATTCACTGCCCAGCTCTGCGGTGCGAACCGCAGGGGCGCGCCGCAGCTCCACGCAGATAGAGTTTGGCACCTGCGTCTTGGGCCATGAAGGTGTTAGTGTTTAGTGTATAACGCATTCACTGCCCAGCTCTGCGGTGCGACCCGCAGGGGCGCGCCGCAGCTCCACGCAGATAGAGACTGGCAGCTGCGTCTTGGGCCATGAAGGTGTTAGTGTTCAGTGTATAACGCATTCACTGCCCAGCTCTGCGGTGCGACGCGCAGGGGCGCGCCGCAGCTCCACGCAGATAGAGACTGGCACCTGCGTCTTGGGCCATGAAGGTGTTAGTGTTTAGTGTATAACGCATTCACTGCCCAGCTCTGCGGTGCGACCCGCAGGTGCGCGCCGCAGCTCCACGCAGATCGAGACTGGCACCTGCGTCTTGGGCCATGAAGGTGTTAGTGTTTAGTGTATAACGCATTCACTGCCCAGCTCTGCGGTGCGACGCGCAGGGGCGCGCCGCAGCTCCACGCAGATAGAGACTGGCACCTGCGTCTTGGGCCATGAAGGTGTTAGTGTATAATGTTTAGTGTATAATGTATAACGCATTCACTGCCCAGCTCTGCGGTGCGACCCGCAGGGGCGCGCCGCAGCTCCACGCAGATAGAGACTGGCACCTGCGTCTTGGGCCATGAAGGTGTTAGTGTATAATGTTTAGTGTATAATGATTCAGATTCAGATTCAGATTTCTTTATTGTCATAAATCAAACATATAAAAAGTGTACAATATAAAGGTAGGTACCTTAATTAAATGCTGAGTCTACGACTCGTCAAAACACAATTAAAGATTTACAAAAAAGATTTACATTTAAAAAAGATATACAATTATTATAATATATTATTAACTTATCAGTTATACATTATTATATCAGTTACACTCTAGGCTAGGTGATGTTAAGGGGATGTTCGATGGTTTTACTACCGATTGTAGCTTATATTGACTGTAATCGTTTTCCAAAAACTCTTTGATACTATACAGCGTTTTATCAAGTAAAAGTTTTTTTAATTCTAGATTAAACCTATTTTTATTAAGCTATTGCATAGCTTCTATCGCGGGCCTTGAGCGCGGGAACCGAATCCAGAAATTCCGTAACGAAAAAACCTTGACGTTTGTCTCTTTAGTTCAGCAACTCGCGTCTAGATGGCATTGCAATAGCTTTACCGCGGCAGTCCCCGAGTGCCACACGTCTTTTTTTTAATTAGTTTTAACTCTAAAGGGAGCTTGTTAAATAATTGTTGACCCATTATTTTAGGCAGCTTTTTTTGCATATTTAGTCGATACTGGATGGGCTCTAGCATCATTTTATTTCGCACGGCGCGTTTATTGCTTCCCCCTCTTATGGTGTAATCACCTAAATTTAGCCTGACGTACTTAATAACTTCCATTATATAAACCGATACTGATGTTAGTATCCGTAGGTTTTTAAAATGGTCGCGGCAAGATTCTCTAAATTTTGCTTTTATTAGGACCCTTATGGCACGCTTTTGCAATTTTAGCACTCTTTCGTAGTCAGTTGAGTTTCCAAATAAAATAATACCATAGGACATTATAGAGTGTATATATGCATAATATATGTCTTTTAGTGCTTTTGCTGATGTGATTTGTCGTAGCTGTTTAAGCGCGTAAATTCCTTTAGCCATTTTTTTACATGTAGAGTCAATATGTTGCTTCCAAGACAGTAATGGATCTAACTCGAAGCCTAACATTTTTACTAATTTCGTACTAACTAAAGAGTTACCGTCAAATAAAGTCATTGGTATACTATGTACTGTTTTTATAGTCGTTGAGAAGAATAATATGTCCGTTTTAGATTCATTCAATTTCAAGCCATTCATTTGAAACCAACTGCTCAATTTAGCGATCGTGTCCTTTATGTGGCTTATTAGAATGACACTACTTTCTGCTGCCAAAATGACAGTGGTGTCATCCGCGTACTGAATTATTTCACCCTTAATATTCAAATGAATTATGTCATTTAGGAATGCCAAGAACAGGGTATTTCCCAACGCGGACCCTTGGGGAATACCTATGGTAGAGTATTTAGGGGCTGATCTGACCCGCTCTCCTTTTACTTTTACTTCTACAATCTGCTGTCTATTTTCTAAAAAGGATTTAATAAGATCTAAGCTTTTGCCAACCAGTCCATACAACTTTAGCTTTTCAATGAGAAGTTCATGATTTACGGAATCAAATGCTTTTGATAAATCGAGGAAAACTCCTGCTACTTTTTTATTAGCTCCAAGATGACTCGCTACCTTTTCTATAAAGCATTGAGTGGCCGATATTGTTGATCTGCCAGCTCTATAAGCATGTTGACTACATGACAAAATTTTGTTTTCGACTAGATGATTAATGATAGAGTCAGACAATACACATTCAATTAGTTTTGATATTGTGGGTACTATTGCGATAGGTCTATAGCTCTGAATGTTAGACTTATCTCCTTTTCCTTTAAAAAGGGGTGTTATTCTTACTTTTTTCAGACATTCCGGATAATAACTCGATGTAAGAACGCCATTTATTAGGAAAAGTAAGTGTTCACCCAAGAAGGGCAAAATCTTATATACAAAGGTGCCCGTTAGGTCGTACAGATCTTTCGTATTTGATTTGTCAATTTTATTTTTTGCTAATTTCATCAATGCCACTTGATTTATACAGTGGAAAGACAAGTCATTCAGTTTTATGAAGTGTTTTTTTAAAAACAATTTAGCGTTTAGTATGCTTGGTTTATTTGATTTTTGAAGTTCAGTGCCAATTGAAATAAAGTAGTCATTAATATAATCTGCAATGTAGTCCGATTTGATTTGTTTATTTGTTATCTCATCCCTTAGGTCCCATTCCCACTCTTTTATAGCTTGGTTGGTTTCTTGCTTTACTATATTCCACACTTCTTTTTTAGGGTTCTTAGAATTCAATATGCGATTTTCTACATAGGCAATTTTTTCTTTTTGAATAAGGAAATTTCTGTTTTGAAGTTTTGTATTGATAAGTCCATTTTTAGTTATTAATTCAGGGTACTGACGTTGAATTATATACAAGTCATTAATGTCATTCTGTAATTTTATTATTTTATCACTTATCCATGGACATTTTTGTTCATTTTTAATTCGTCTTAATTTACTAGGGAAATTAATATTGAAATTCCAAATTAATTTATTCATAAATGTCGTAAAAGTATTATTGTCATAATTATAAAATATTTTATCCCATTCATAAGCCATCATTGCGCAGTTGAATTCCTCTATTTTCTGTAAGTTGATAGTCCGTGATTTAATGTATTTGAATTTTTCAGTTCGTTGATTAAGGAGCTCTACTTTAGCTAACTGGGCATCGTGGTCAGACAGAGCTGTTGCTAAGGGAGTTACGTGGATGTCATGAGGTTGGATGTTTGTTACTACACAGTCAATGGAAGTCGCAGAATCGTCTTTAATTCTAGTGGGGAAGTCGATTATGTTTCGAAAACCATTAACTAACATTAAGTCTGTCAGATCTTTTTTCTTCGGTGTGTTATATAGAAAATCTACATTCCAATCCCCCATTATAATAATTTTTACTTTCGCAACGCTGCACAGGAATTCAAAGAGTTTTTTAAGTACCTCGTACATGATTGTAAAATCACCTAACCCTGTTCTATATATGCCTATGATCCATAATGAATCATACGGTGTACTTATCTCTAATGACGATAATTCGCATGCGTACTCTACAGTTAACGCATCGATACTGTGGTTACGTTTACATTTGATATTATTTCTGATTAACATTGAAACGCCTCCATGAATGCGATGTTTTCTTACATAGTAATTGGCGTGATTGTAACCATTAATAACTAAGTTAGATACATTATCTGGGGAAAGCCAAGTTTCGGTTAATATTAACACATGGGGCAGGTACGTTTCAACAATTCCTTCTAATAGTAGTATCTTATTTCCTACACTACAACAATTTTGATGCATTATTATAAATTTGTTTACGTCGTCACTAGCTCCCCCTGGGGATTGTCTAAAATAGGGCTGCCCGCGGGTACAATGCCGCTGAGGTCAATTTTTGACGTAATACTTGTTGTATTGATTTGCGTTGAAATATTGTCTTTAGTAGAGTAATCGTATATGTAATCTTTTAAAACAATTAAATTTTCATAAGAGTGAGTAAATTCAAAAAAAGAATTATGCAAAATAATTTTACTTAAGTACCTACAAAATGTCTTTGTAATTAAGTGCTTAGAAGCTAAAAACCTATTTTTAAATAGATTGATGTCAATCACACTCATTCCCGGAGAATGATTAGCTATTTCACAAAGCTTTTTATTTAAAGCATAAATCGATTCGTTACATGACTTGTCAGTCTTATTTTTCGTGTAAAGATTATGGCAACGTGGTTATTTGAAATTTTAACTTTTGAATTGCGCATACCTGTTTAATGTACATTACATTTTCCAAGCTATATTGGTCCTAAGAAGTCCTTTGTAAGTAATGTATAACGCATTCACTGCCCAGCTCTGCGTTGCGACCCGCAGGGGCGCGCCGCAGCTCCACGCAGATAGAGACTGGCAGCTGCGTCTTGGGCCATGAAGGTGTTAGTGTTTAGTGTATAACGCATTCACTGCCCAGCTCTGCGGTGCGACGCGCAGGGGCGCGCCGCAGCTCCACGCAGGGGCGCGCCGCAGCTCCACGCAGATAGAGACTGGCACCTGC
Source organism: Eupithecia tripunctaria (assembly GCA_955876795.1). NCBI lineage: Eukaryota > Metazoa > Arthropoda > Insecta > Lepidoptera > Geometridae > Eupithecia > Eupithecia tripunctaria. The sequence continues at coordinate 70,167 of CATPCX010000006.1, forward strand.
GTCTTGGGCCATGAAGGTGTTAGTGTATAATGTTTAGTGTATAATGTATAACGCATTCACTGCCCAGCTCTGCGGTGCGACCCGCAGGGGCGCGCCGCAGCTCCACGCAGATAGAGACTGGCAGCTGCGTCTTGGGCCATGAAGGTGTTAGTGTTTAGTGTATAACGCATTCACTGCCCAGCTCTGCGGTGCGACCCGCAGGGGCGCGCCTCAGCTCCACTTTTTTTAAATTAAACATTATTTATAAACACGATTGCTTATAATAATGATGACAATTCCATGAAAATATATAAATTTACAAATTAAAATAAAATAATTTCACAAAGAATAAATGAAAATTAATACAAAAAAATAAATCAATAATAATTTATATTATCATTACAATATACCTTAAATTTGTTTTATACTAAGCTTTCACTGTTTTTTTTTCTTATTTCTTTTTTTTTTATCTCATTCTGTTTTCTTATATTTTGTTTTCCTTTTTGTTATTTTCTTTTAATTTTCTCTTTTTTTAATATTATTATCATTTTTGTCTTATTATTATTATTTTCTATTGCCTATTTTACAACCAAGTTTATTTTTATTAACATCATATACGAAATCAGAAATAAATATGAGAATGAAAAATATTTAGTAACAATTCCGCGAAAAAACCTTCTGTGATAAAATCTAACAAATTATACTTTTATACAAAATGAAAGAACATTTATCAAAGCAAGTCGTCAACTAGTTTCGTCTCTCCACGAGACATCATCAGGACACCACACCACTCGATCTTGACACTGAGAGCGCCAAACAACAACGGCAGAGTCCCACCAGAGATGTTGCCACTTCGAGCTCCACGCGCCAAGTGAGGCATCGCTCGCAAAACCGCCCCTTATATACAGTCACAGTGACGCATCACGCCCATTATCTGCGTCCGTGACATCACCGCGCGCGCCATTTCTAGAAAAAATCCGTAATAATGGCGAATAACCTAACCTAACCAAACCTAACCTAACCTAACCTAACCTAACCAAACCTAACCTAACCTAACAACCTAACCTAACCTCACCTAACCTAACCTAACAACCTAACCTAACCTAACCTAACCTAACCTAACCTAACCTAACCTAACCTAACCAAACCAAACCTAACCTAACCTAACCTAACCTAACCTAACCTAACCTCTCTTGACAGCTTGCAATGTTATGTGGATTTAATCCAGAAAAGTCAAATTTTGCAAAACATTTATTAGAATCGGGTCATTCACTAAATGATAATCACTCATTTTCAATTTTACATACTTGTGATAAGGGATTTAGGTAGTCGGTCTTAGAAAATTTAGAAATTACAAAATACAGTAATAATACATTGTTGAATGAACTAAGTACAGGTTTGCCTCGATCGCCATTATTACGGATTTTTTCTAGAAATGGCGCGCGCGGTGATGTCACGGACGCAGATAATGGGCGTGATGCGTCACTGTGACTGTATATAAGGGGCGGTTTTGCGAGCGATGCCTCACTTGGCGCGTGGAGCTCGAAGTGGCAACATCTCTGGTGGGACTCTGCCGTTGTTGTTTGGCGCTCTCAGTGTCAAGATCGAGTGGTGTGGTGTCCTGATGATGTCTCGTGGAGAGACGAAACTAGTTGACGACTTGCTTTGATAAATGTTCTTTCATTTTGTATAAATGTATAATTTGTTAGATTTTATCACAGAAGGTTTTTTCGCGGAATTGTTACTAAATATTTTTCATTCTTATATTTACAATGGATTTCCGCAAAGTAACGCCTGAATCTTTTATTTATCAGAAATAAAGTCATTAATTAAAAAGCTGTCAAGAAAGGTTAGGTTAGGTTAGGTTAGGTTAGGTTAGGTTTGGTTTGGTTAGGTTTGGTTAGGTTAGGTTAGGTTGTTAGGTTAGGTTAGGTTAGGTGAGGTTAGATTTGGTTAGGTTAGGTTAGGTTAAGTTGTTAGGTTAGGTATGGTTAGGTTAGGTTGTTAGGTTAGGTTAGGTTAGGTTAGGTTAGGTTAGGTTAGGTTTGGTTTGGTTAGGTTAGGTTAGGTTAGGTTAGGTTAGGTTAGGTTGTTAGGTTAGGTTAGGTTAGGTTGTTAGGTTAGGTTAGGTTTGGTTAGGTTAGGTTAGGTTAGGTTATTCGCCATTATTACGGATTTTTTCTAGAAATGGCGCGCGCGGTGATGTCACGGACGCAGATAATGGGCGTGATGCGTCACTGTGACTGTATATAAGGGGCGGTTTTGCGAGCGATGCCTCACTTGGCGCGTGGAGCTCGAAGTGGCAACATCTCTGGTGGGACTCTGCCGTTGTTGTTTGGCGCTCTCAGTGTCAAGATCGAGTGGTGTGGTGTCCTGATGATGTCTCGTGGAGAGACGAAACTAGTTGACGACTTGCTTTGATAAATGTTCTTTCATTTTGTATAAATGTTTATAATTTGTTAGATTTTATCACAGAAGGTTTTTTCGCGGAATTGTTACTAAATATTTTTCATTCTTATATTTACAATGGATTTCCGCAAAGTAACGCCTGAATCTATTATTTATCAGAAATAGTCATTAATTAAAAAGCTGTCAAGAAAGGTTAGGTTAGGTTAGGTTAGGTTAGGTTAGGTTAGGTTAGGTTAGGTTTGGTTTGGTTAGGTTAGGTTAGGTTAGGTTAGGTTGTTAGGTTAGGTTAGGTTTTTTTTTTTTTTTTTTTTTTTAATATAATGTTGCCGACTAGTAAACTCAACAGATCAAAGGATCAGTGAGTGCGCTAGCCTGCTGTTACTTTTAAAATCCGTAATAACCTGTTGCTGTCAAATGCAACATCATTATAGACATGGAACTTTGAATTATACCTGTAATTAAAATAAAAATAACAACAATAGTACCTACTACATTTCTTAAAAACTAAGGACATTCACACAATATCACACTCACTCATTCATACAACCATTCACCCCTAAATTACATAGTTTACAGAATCAATATTGTATACATTATTGAGTAATATTTATTCTTTTCTGCAATATAACTACTTATCATCTATTACGTTTACTTAATATATTTTTTTTCCTGTTTTTTTTTTATATTATTATTATTATTTTTTGTTCTATTTTTTTTTTTTTTTTTTTTTCTTTTCCCCCTATGGCATTATATTCTTTTTTTTGTTTTTTTTTGATCATATTTTTCCATTGTTTATCTTATTCTAAAATATCCTTTTAATCATATTGTAAACAATAAATTATTAATATAATTATTTTTAATGAAACACTGTAAATACATAATAAATGAAAACAAATTTTAACCAATACATCTGTAGAAATAATAAGTATATTTCTCAGAGTACCAATTTAACAGAACAAAATAATACAAATATATAATTGATAAATCTGAAATTAATTGCAATATACTAAGTATAATTATCTGATTCATAGACAATAGAATGTTATTATTATTATTATTTTTAAAGTTAAATTTAATACAATTTTTTTCAGAAATACATCCGTAGAATTATCAATTTAATCCTTGGAGTACAAATGAAAGAAATAACAAATACAAATTATACAAATAATTCATTATATTTTACTAAATTCATTGTAATAAGTATTTTACTTTATATATAAACAAATCAAAAATTTGCGTTACAAATTCGATTAATAATTAATAAATATTATTCATTAAATTATAATACATAGTAATGTTCAAAATAAAATAAAATCGACAAACTTATCTCTAAATTAACATTAAGCATGTACCTAAGTGATTACTAAGCCTCATAAATTATAAATGCAGCTATTAAGGTAGTTTGTTGATTTCAGGCCTCAGGAATATTAATTAATTTATATTTGTAGCATGAGGGGAAAGAGGATGTATATAAAAAATAAGATGGAACAATCCAATAAAATACATATAGCTAGTAAAAAGTAGGGAATATACTCCAAGCACCTAAACGCGGCGCCGGCGGCGGCACCCACGCACACCCCCCATGCCGCGGCGCGACACAAGCAGCTGCTAAGGCACAACCCTAAGCGCCTCGACGCGGCGCCGGCGGCGGCGCCCACGCACACCCCCGATGCCGCGGCGCAGCGCAAGTAGCCGCTAAGGCACAACTCCAAGCGCCTCGACGCGGCGCCGGCGGCGGCGCTCACGTACACCCCCGATGCCGCGGCGCGGCACAAGTAGCCGCTAAGGCACAACTCCAAGCGCCTCGACGCGGCGCCGGTGGCGGCGATCACGCACACCCCCAATGCCGCGGCGCCGCGCAAGTAGCCGCTAAGGCACAACTCCAAGTGCCTCGACGCGGCGCCGGCGGCGGCGCCCACGCACACCCCCGATGCCGCGGCGCGGCACAGGTAGCCGCTAAGGCACAACTCCAAGTGCCTCGACGCGGCGCCGGTGGCGGCAATCACGCACACCCCCAATGCCGCGGCGCAGCGTAAGTAGCCGCTAAGGCACAACTCCAAGTGCCTCGACGCGGCGCCGGCGGCGGCGCCCACGCACACCCCCCTGACATGTTTCAAATTTAGGATAACAGCTTTAAATTTAAGCTGACAGATCTAAACAACTCAATTTAGTTAAAATGGCTATAATCATATTTATTCCTTGCGTAACCTTTTAGTTGCTTGAAAAATTCAACTATTAAACTAACGGTCTTAAAATTAGGATAGCAGCTCTAAAATTTTATTGATAGATCCAAGAGAACTTAACTTAGTTAAAAGTAGCTTTAACCCTATTTTTAGCATTACATTTTAGCTATAGTTAGAAATGTCTACCTAATTTCAGCAGGCATCCAATTAGGCCATGATTAAAATTTTTCACTTTTAAACTGGTATCAATTTGACTTCTAAACGATTTCTCATACAAATGGATGAACTGTTTGAATCATGTTAAGAAGTATTTTGAAATAACATTTTAGAAAAAGAAACCATATTTTTGTTCAACACACAACTACTCAACTCAGAGAGTTTTGCAATTTTGAAAAACGTTTTAATATAGGTATTTTAGGACCTGTATAGAAAATACCATAACTTTTAGGTCTACCTAGCATAGAAAAATCAGAAATCCCAAAGTTTAAGTAAGAAATCACAAAACAACAAAACCGACACCAGTGTGTCGGTTTGTAATAGTTCCCTCTTAATGTACCAAACTCCATGGGCAGCCCGTGCAACTCAACTCAAACCATCCTACACCTACACAAACCAAAGACTGACTGCTATGCTCCCACGCTACCAAAACCGATGAAGCGGAACAGAGCCAAACCACATCGACACCAGTGCCACACTCCAGCGAGCCCAGGAGTGAGGGAGCGTGCAAGCATGCATACGCCCATGCATATCATATACATATATTTAATACTAGGTTGTATAAGTGCGCGAGCTGCAAGCAGCTCGCGTTTGTCCGTTACATGCCCGCCGCCATCAAATTCGTAATCTTTAGCTCCATGTTGGTCGAAGAGTATACCCATTTCAAATTCTTGGATGGGGGAGGAGGTTCGGGGGTCTAGGGTGTAAAATCGTAATCCGCGACCTTATGTTTGTCGAAAACGATACCCATATCAAATTCTTGGATAAAGAATGGGGTTCGGGGGGGGGCTGGGGTTCTGGAAAGAAACAGCACGGCTCGCTTCGCTCGCCGTTCTGTGCTCCTTAGTCGCATTGCGGTTCGCTTCGCTCACCGCAATACGACCACGCTCAGTCGGCCACACAGCAAGGCTCGCTTCGCTCGCCTTGCAGTGTGACGTGTGTCGTATTGCGGTTCGCTTCGCTCACCGCAATCCGACCCACGCCCACCGTCATCAAATTCGTTATCCTCACCCCCATGTTAGTCGAAAACGATACCCATATCAAATTCTTGGATGGGGGAGGGATTCAAGGGGGGCTGGGGGCGTGAAGGGTGACGGCACGGCTCGCTTCGCTCGCCGTGCTAAGCCCCGTGCTCGCATTGCGGTTCGCTTCGCTCACCGCAATACGACCACGCTCAGTCGGCCACACAGCAAGGCTCGCTTCGCTCGCCTTGCAGTGTGACGTGGGTCGGATTGCGGTTCGCTTCGCTCACCGCAATCCAACCCACGCCCACCGTCATCAAATTCGTTATCCTCACCCCCATGTTAGTCGAAAACGATACCCATATCAAATTCTTGGATGGGGGAGGGGGTTCAGGGGGGCCGGGGGTGGGAGGTCACAGCACGGCTCGCTTCGCTCGCCGTGCTGTTACCCGTGGTCGCATTGCAGCTCGCTTTGCTCGCCGCAATGCTCCGCCAAAAAAAACTGCTGTGTGACGTGTGTCGTATTGCGGTTCGCTTCGCTCACCGCAATCCGACCCACGCCCACCGTCATCAAATTCGTTATCCTCACCCCCATGTTAGTCGAAAACGACACCCATATCAAATTCTTGGATGGGGGAGGGATTTAGGGGGGGCTGGGGGAGTGAAGCGTGACGGCACGGCTCGCTTCGCTCGCCGTGCTGTGCCCCGTGGTCGCATTGCGGTTCGCTTCGCTCACCGCAATACGACGCCGCTCGTGCTGCCACAGAGCAAGGCTCGCAGAGCAAGGCTCGCTTCGCTCGCCTTGCTAAGTGATGTGTGTCGTATTGCGGTTCGCTTCGCTCACCGCAATCCGACCCACGCCCACCGCCATCAAATTCGCTATCCTCACCCCCATGTTAGTCGAAAACGATACCCATATCAAATTCTTGGGTGGGGGAGGAGGTACAAAGGGGGCCGGGGGTGGGGGGTCACAGCACGGCTCGCTTCGCTCGCCGTGCTGTTCCCCGTGGTCGCATTGCAGCTCGCTTCGCTCGCCGCAATGCTCCGCCAAAAAAAAGGTCAAAAATAGGCCAATTTTCGGGTTTTTTTGGTTTTTTAATAAAAAAAGGGGTCTAGGGGTCTAAAAGGGGAAATATTTTTTTTGCAATTAAAATGATTTGCCCTACTCTACATGACTGTGAAAAAAAAATTCTAAAAAGTCACTCCGTTTGGGAGATCTCAACGGGGGCTAAAAAATGGGGGGTGGGAGGGGGGGTAACTTTTTTTTTCTTCCAATTCAAGAAGATACCCTCTATACGAACTCGCCATTAGTACCCCTCTATCACTCCTCTATCTGGTAGTACTTAAAAATGGGGGGCTTCGGGGGGCCAGGGGGGGTAAAAAAATATAGTCTTAAAAAATGATTTCTACTCCTCTACACGACTGTGAAATAAACCCTCATGCAGGTCACTCTGTTTGGGAGATATCAACGGGGGCTAAAAAAGGGGGGGTGGGAGGGGGTTAAATTTTTTTTTCTCCCAATTCAAGAAGATACCCTTTATACGACCCTGCAATTGAAAACACTCTATCACGTCGTTTTCTGGTAGCACTTGAAAAAGGGGGGGGTTTGGGGGGCAAGGGGGGGTAAAAAAATTTTTGCAATAAAAATCACTTGTACCCCTCTATACAACCCCCATAAAATTATTAGTCAGTATGGCTCTGCTTGGAAGCCCCCCTGGGGGGCGGGGGCCCCCCGGTGCAAATCTCAAAAAGTCGGAATTTTCCTGAGGTCCCCCGGGCATGAGAAATACATTTTCGCAAAAAAAACCATACCTCCCCCTCCACCATCAAGGAGAACAATTATGTCAATGAGTCAGTCAGTCAGTGGTAATCGAGCTTTATATAGAACACACTAGGTTGTATAAGTGCGCGAGCTGCAAGCAGCTCGCGTTTGTCCGTTACATGCCCGCGCCGCCATCAAATTCGTAGTCCTTATGTCCATGTTTGTCGAAAACGATACCCATATCAAATTCTTGGATGGGGGAGGGGGTTCGGGGGGTCTGGGGTGCAAAATCGTAATCCCCGACCTTATGTTTGTCGAAAACGATACCCATATCAAATTCTTGTATGGGAGAGGGGGTGCAAGGGGGACTGGGGTCCTGGAAAATAACAGCACGGCTCGCTTCGCTCGCCGTGCTGTGCCCCTTGGTCGCATTGCGGTTCGCTTCGCTCACCGCAATACGACCACGCTCAGTCGGCCACACAGCAAGGCTCGCTTCGCTCGCCTTGCTAAGTGACGTGTGTCGTATTGCGGTTCGCTTCGCTCACCGCAATCCGACCCACGCCCACCGTCATCAAATTCTTGGATGGGGGAGGGGATTCGGGGGGTCTGGGGTGCAAAATCGTAAACAGAGCAAGGCTCGCTTCGCTCGCCTTGCAGTGTGACAAGTGCCAGTTTGCGGTTCGCTTCGCTCACCGCAATCTGGCCCACCCCTGCCGTTATCAAATTCGTAATCCCCACCCCAATGTTAGTCGAAAACGATACCCATTTCAAATTCTTGGATGGGGGAGGGGGTTCAGGGGGGGCTGGGGGCGTGAAGGGTAACGGCACGGCTCGCTTCGCTCGCCGTGCTGTGCCCCATGGTCGCATTGCGGTTCGCTTCGCTCACCGCAATACGACGCCGCTCGTGCTGCCACAGAACAAGGCTCGCTTCGCTCGCCTTGCTGTGTGACGTGTGTCGTATTGCGGTTCGCTTCGCTCACCGCAATCCGACCCACGCCTACCGTCATCAAATTCGTTATCCTCACCCCCATGTTAGTCGAAAACGATACCCATATCAAATTCTTGGGTGGGGGGAGGGGGTACAAGGGGGGCCGGGGGTGGGGGGTCACAGCACGGCTCGCTTCGCTCGCCGTGCTGTTCCCCGCGGTCGCATTGCAGCTCGCTTCGCTCGCCGCAATGCTCCGCCAAAAAAAAGGTCAAAAATAGGCCAATTTTCGGGTTTTTTAGGTTTTTTAATAAAAAAAGGGGTCTAGGGGGCATAAAGGGGAAATATTTTTTTTGCAATTAAAATTATTTGCCCTACTCTACATGACTGTGAAAAAAAAATTTTAAAAAGTCACTCTGTTTGGGAGATACCAACGGGGGCTAAAAAAAGGGGGGTGAAAGGGGGGTACATTTTTTTTTCTTTTTAATCAAGAAGACACCATCTATACGACCCTGTAATTAAAAACACTCTATCACGTCGTTTTCTGGTAGCACTTGAAAAAGGGGGGGTCTGGGGGGCAAGGGGGGGCAAATTTTTTTTTTCTATCAAAATCACTTGTACCCCTCTATACAACCCCCATAAAAGTTTTTATCCAAGTTGGTCCATGGGCAAGAAGAGGGGGAGGGGGGGGCTCCCCGGGTGCAAATTTCAAAAAGTCGGAATTTTCCCCAGGTCCCATAGAGGTCTTCTCTACATTTCCGCAAAAAAAACCATACCTCCCCCTCCACCATCAAGGAGAACAATTATGTCAATCAGTCAGTGAGTCAGTGGTAATTTAGCTTTATATAATAGAACAATGTACATTATATGCACAGACATACCTATGAACACCCCCTCATCCAATGGTTAGGTTAGGTTAGGTGAGGTTAGGTTTGGTTAGGTTAGGTTAGGTTAAGTTGTTAGGTTAGGTATGGTTAGGTTAGGTTGTTAGGTTAGGTTAGGTTAGGTTAGGTTTGGTTTGGTTAGGTTAGGTTAGGTTAGGTTAGGTTAGGTTAGGTTAGGTTGTTAGGTTAGGTTAGGTTAGGTTAGGTTGTTAGGTTAGGTTAGGTTTGGTTAGATTAGGTTAGGTTAGGTTTGGTTAGGTTAGGTTATTCGCCATTATTACGGATTTTTTCTAGAAATGGCGCGCGCGGTGATGTCACGGACGCAGATAATGGGCGTGATGCGTCACTGTGACTGTATATAAGGGGCGGTTTTGCGAGCGATGCCTCACTTGGCGCGTGGAGCTCGAAGTGGCAACATCTCTGGTGGGACTCTGCCGTTGTTGTTTGGCGCTCTCAGTGTCAAGATCGAGTGGTGTGGTGTCCTGATGATGTCTCGTGGAGAGACGAAACTAGTTGACGACTTGCTTTGATAAATGTTCTTTCATTTTGTATAAATGTATGACGAGGGGTCCCCAGTGACAGCTGCGCTGACGTCACTATCTTCATTTTCCTGGTGGTCATCCATGCGAAGTAAAACACGAAGTTGTTGGGGCAGTTGATTTTATTTCCAAGTAGAGGTCCGCTCCGTCCGACGGCTCGAGCGGGAATGAATTCCAGCCCGGCCGATGGCCGTATTTATAGCAAAACTTAGCCCCGCGTCGAACGATTCCGAGCGCTAGCGAAAATCGCCGTCGCGGAGCTAAAACTTTGACTTTCTACAGAGTTTTTTAAACTTAACTTAACTATTTGATTAACTTTAGTGTTTTAACAATCAATTTAACTCTTATAATTAGGATTTCGTGTTGAAGGAACGTATTTGCGCCGACACGGCCATTCTGACAGGCGGTGCGCGCTCTGCACCTGCCTGGTCTGTGTGTGATCTGTGAACAAAGAGATTTTCCTTTGAGTTTGGTATCTGTTTACAACTCCACCGAGTTGCAACAAAGTTTTAATGGAAATGGTTCGGGTCTCGGAGGGTATTATAGGTACTCGTAGATTAATGGGTAAGGTTTTGGGAGGTTCTCGGAGGGTCTCGGAGGTTCTCGGAGGGTCTCTGGGTTCTCGGAGGATCTCGGAGGTTCTCGGAGGGTCTCGGAGGGTCTCGGAGGTTCTCGTAGATAAGGAGGATAAGGACTACAGGAAGGATGTATGAAAGTTCTCTAAGAAAAATGGTTTTTGTATGTTAACTGAGTGAGATGTTCAACTTTACCTTGTATCAGTCGGTGCGTAGCTCGGGCAGTCTAGCATGGGAGGTAGAGGGCACGGGCTTGCTTGCGGTAGTGATTGGAGGATCTGGTGAATTGTCTTCTTCCACCGACACGGTTTGTTGGTCGCCTGGTTGTGGGGCGCGACGGAGTTGATCATGGGCCACCTTTCGCGGACGCCCTCTCCCAACGACACGCTTAACCAGATAGCGATCGTTCTCCAAGATTCTGTAAATCTCAAAAGGTTCACTAAATTTAAGGTCTAAAGAGGTTTGATTCCGAGGGTTATTTTTAATAAGCACGTATTCCCCTCTTTGGAAGTGGTGAACTTTTGCTTTACGTTGATTAAAGCGTTGTCTGTCCTGCTCAGCTGTTTGCGTCATTTTTTGTTCAACATGCCGAGTAAGAGCTTCTATGTCGACGGTTTGTTCATCGATATCGATTATGTTCAGGAGTTCAGGTGGCACGCACTGTTTTCTTTGTGTTATGAGCATGAGCGGAGCTACGCCTGTAACTCTATGGGCTGTGCAGTTCATGGCCAGCTGAAGTTCTTCCAGGGTGGAATGCCAAGATTCAGTCTCGTAGTTTTTGATCATTACCAATGCATTTTTGAGCGTAGCCATGACTCGTTCTACTTGTCCATTCGCTCGGCTAACTCCTGGTGCAATGGTATGAATATTTATGCCATAAAGTTCGCAATAGTTCTTGAACTCGCCTAGAAATTCTCTCCCTCCGTCAACAATTATTTGTATAGGTGTGCCAAATAAGTATACAGCCTTCTTCAAAGCTGCAAGTGTGCTGAGTTGGTCTTTGTTGGTAGCATGGTGAAACAACACATACTTTGTGAATGCGTCGATGGTAACAACAACGTATTGTTGATCATTTGGTGTTCCCAACTTCCCTGTAATGTCCATGTGTAATACTTGGAAGGCAGCCGTCGGTTTTTGTATTGGGTGTAATTCAGCTTGTATGGCACCCGATGTTCCCTTAGATGTTCTGCATATAATGCAGTTATCCACAAACTTGCGAACCACTGTACTCATTTTCTCGAACCAATACGTCTCTTTGATCTTTTGCAACGTCTTTTCCCAGCCAGGGTGTTTGAGCGCAGTGTGGTAAGAGTTTATAATACTCCACATAAAAGACTTTGGAACTACGATGCAGAGCTGTTCACCAAAGGTGGAGTTAGGCACCTTCTTTTTCAGGACATCGTTTTCTAAGGTATAACCTTCTACTGGGTTATTCTCCGACAGGGTATCCATTATAAGACGAAGTTCTTCATCCCTTCGCTGTTCAATCTTCAACCAGTCTAGATCTCTTGTTATCACGTTCAGAGCCCTTGGGTTTCTACTGAAATAGTCAGCATGCTGGAGGCGTTCGCCTTTACGGTATTCTACCTCAAACTCGTAATTTTGTAGGAACGCCCACCAACGATGGATCCTTGGCAAAAGGTCTTTTTTGTGTTTCGACGCCTTCAACGCGTTGCAGTCTGTAATAACAGTAAACTTCCGTCCATATAGGTACTGCCGGAAATATTTGATAGCACGTACCACCGCCAAAGTCTCCAGTTCGTACGAGTGGTAACGGCTCTCAGCATCGGTAGTTCTCATGCTCATAAAGGCAACCGCTCGTTGTCTTCCATCTATGACCTGGACCAGTACAGCACCAAAACCGAGACTGCTTGCGTCGGTGTAAAGTTGTATGGGGGCTTCTTCTTGAAACAAAGTAAGAACTGGAGCTGATGATAAGCATTGAGTAACTTGAGATCGTGCTATTTCATGGCGTTCGTTCCATTCCCATTTAGCCCCTTTCTTGGTCAACTCGTACAGTGGCACCATAATACGGGAGAAGTTAGGAATGTATTTTCGGAAGTATCCGGCTAGTCCGTTGAATTGTCTCACTTGCTTGGGGGTTTTTGGTACAGGCGCTTTCACCAGTGCTTCTACTTTCTTAGGGCTAGGTTGAACTTCCCCATTTGAAACGACGTTACCCAGGTATTCTATTGTTCGTTTGAAGAAACTACATTTGTCAGCGTTAATTGAAAATCCAGCATCCTGTAGTGCTACAAGGATACGCTCCAAACTTGATAGTCCCTCAGAAAATTCAACACATTGACTCAAGACATCATCAACATACACCTGTGCTATCGATCCCAATAGCGTTACCAACGCTCTGTTGATGCACCGTTGATAGACAGAGACGGCATTGCACAACCCGAATGGGACGGTAAGCCATTCGTATAAACCATCCGGAGTCACAAAGGCAGTCTTCTCAATTGAGCTTTCAGCAATAGGGATTTGATGGAATCCCGCCGCCATATCCAGACTTGTAAAATAGTTACCGCTGGCCAGTTGATCTATCTGATCTGATATCAATGGAAGTGGATAATGATCTCGTAAAGTGTTGGCATTAAGCTCTCTGAAATCTACACAGAGTCGATCATCCCCGTTCTTCTTCTTGACCAGAATTATTGGGCTGGAGTACGGAGACTTACTCTCGCGGATTATCTTGTGTTCTAGTAATTCCTTAATTATGGCACGTACTTTATCTCGTTCTACTGGGCTGAGGCGATATGGTCTTCGTTCTACATATTTATCGGGGTTTTTTAATCGTATCTCCAGCTCTCCAGTATTGACTCGGGTTTGTGGGTAACCGCGGATAAACAAATGCTCATACCTGTTCAGCAGTCTTCGCAATTGTTCTATATCGTGATCGTTTGTAATGTCACAGTCTAGCGACTCAAAAATCGGGTTGTTTGTACTCATATGGTTTATGGAATACTGATGAATCAGCTTTGTTCCATTCGGAGTGATTATCATACTGAGGTTAGTGTCATGTATCAGGTTCATACCTACCAAGATATCATTTGACATTTCATTGTCTGGTAAGACGAAGAACTGCAGCTCAACACTGACAGCATCAATGACGCAGATAGTTGTCAGTTTCATCAATGAAAGCACAGGAAACCTTCCAATACCTCGCAAATAATTGACAGTTTCAGACCTTTGTCCAGGTAATGATGAAGCGACCGATTCCCGCATGATCGAGCACTCCGCGCCGCTATCAAATACTGCTTGCATGTTTTTTGTGCCAATTTTCATCGTGATTGGTGCTAACTTCGTTCCTGCTACGCAATTCACATTTGAGGTTAGTTCTCGTTGCCTTTTGAAACATGCCTCGTATGTATGACCTGGTTTTTTGCAGTACGAGCAGGATGTAGCACTACTGGCAGGTGGGCTGGCGGTAAGTTGCTTAGGATCTTTGCTACTTTGATCTTGCTTGGCGTCCAGTTGTTTAAATCTGCATTGTTCAGTCTCGTGATTCATCTTCTTGCAGATGCGACAGCTGGTCGCAGGTTGTCCGCTTTCCGTGAAGCGTGAACGTTTGTTTGGCACCGTAGGTGTAGAGTCCGATCGCGAACGCCGTTTTCGAATTGTTGACGCAATGGAGATAAGTTCAGGAACTGTTGTCGCTCTTGCATTAAGTAACTCGATTCGCAATCGTTCATCATTCACGCAACCGATTACTGCTTCCACGGCATCATCACTACCGAGTTTGTCTTTAGTAACTCTTTTCCATAAAACCCAGGCACGCGATAGAAACTCAGCAATATCCTTAGAGGAATCGTAGCAATGCTCTCTGAACTGGATAATATCGCGAGAATATCGGTTTTCCGGTTCAAACGTTGTGATAAGGTTATTGCGGAGTTCTTCCCATGTGGATGTGGTAACCATCCAATCATCAACCCACATTCTAGCACGTCCTTTCATCAGACTACCAACCTTCATGCGTACATCAAAATCGTTCAGTTTGTAAATTTCGATCGCCTTATCAACGTGCTTACACCATTCCCTTATGCCTAGATTGGCGTCTGGGTCGAATGAAGGAAGATAGATATCTTTAATGCTCATTTTACTGTCAGATGGTAAACTACAGAAACGTTCTGACATTTGCTGCATCATTTCCATCATTTTCATGATGAATTGTGGAGGCACACCCGCCATAGAAAGGCTTGGTGTGTCTGTGGTTAATACACCCTGCCGTGGTGGTTCCACTGGCGGGTGGATGGCCGTATTTATAGCAAAACTTAGCCCCGCGTCGAACGATTCCGAGCGCTAGCGAAAATCGCCGTCGCGGAGCTAAAACTTTGACTTTCTACAGAGTTTTTTAAACTTAACTTAACTATTTGATTAACTTTAGTGTTTTAACAATCAATTTAACTCTTATAATTAGGATTTCGTGTTGAAGCAACGTATTTGCGCCGACATGTATAATTTGTTAGATTTTATCACAGAAGGTTTTTTCGCGGAATTGTTACTAAATATTTTTCATTCTTATATTTACAATGGATTTCCGCAAAGTAACGGCTGAATCTATTATTTATCAGAAATAAAGTCATTAATTAAAAAGCTGTCAAGAAAGGTTAGGTTAGGTTAGGTTAGGTTAGGATAGGTTAGGTTTGGTTTGGTTAGGTTAGGTTAGGTTGGGGGGGATGGTCACACCTCCACGTGGTCCTCCCTGGAAACTGTGATTAGAAGTGTAATAATCTTCTCTGTCATACTTCTAACCACAGGCCAACGTGACCGGGACGGACTCCTCTGCGTGCTCTCTGATCAGCAGAGAGTACAGCTGATGGAGTGAGGGACGTGCCCGGCGTGTACTTATACTGCCACCGGGTAGGCATTGGAAGATTCCGTCTTCCATGTCAGCGTCGCAGATCGGAGCCTTGACATTCGTTGCGGACATGTCTCGTAACGGGTGTCTTGACCGAGGGCTTTGGCTTAACCGCCCGGGCCGCGAGGAGATAACCTCTATAAAAAATCTCGAAGGATAAGTGGGGAAGCAGCACAAGGTCCATTCTCTTCTGAGGATGGCTGGCCGAAAAAGTCAGTCGCTACTGCTTCTAGGCGTTCGCGCCTTGGTTAGGTCCACCTAGCCCTTCCCGGATACTCGTGGGCACTGTCCGGGTCGTACCTTTTCCCCGGTACTCGTGGGATTTTGTATGGACAATTCAACTTCTCCCAACGGCCCTTTTCAGGGCCACCCAAACGGCCTTTCTCAAGGCCAACTAGAGGCGAGCACGTGTTCCTCAGTGCAGAAAATGGCAGTGGATGCTGGTGCATCAGGAGTCAGTGGCAGTAGTGGTGAGTCGCGGGAGCTTCGGGTTATCTTAAACCGCCTCCCCGAGCCGACACTGGCGTCATCAGGAGGAGACCGGTTTTGGGAGAGCGAACCCAAAAGACGCCGCACAGGCTCTATGTCGTCTGTAGAGAGTGAGGGGCTGGGATCTCAGACACCTGAGTCCTATATCTCTGATGTCTCAGTCACCAGTCGGAGATCGGAGTTCCTTCGCAGGAAGGAGGTTAAGCTGGCGCAGGCTGAGGGGCTGATTGCCAATCAGCTGCAAAAGGCAGGCGAGGAGAGGGCGGCCTTGGGGCTTGTGGTTGCAGGTGAAGGAGACGCCCGAACCATCCAAGCCCTAAATGACCGCATAATGGAGGATGTCGCCATCATTGCGAATGTGGCGACAAAGTCCGGGAACCTTAAGGGGACCTTTGTCAAGGCCCTAAAAGAGTCCGCAGCCTCCATTAAGAAGGCGGTGGAGGTTCTCCGCAGTCGGTCCTCTACGGAGGAGACCGCGATACTGCAGGCGAGCAACTCCCGCCTTCAGGCTGAGGTGGCAGAGCTCCGCAAGGAGATGGCGGAGCTCAGAAGAGAAATGGCTGAGCGGACCAGTGGCGGCCTGGCCCCTCTCGTCTCTCAGCGCCCTAGGCCACCGGAGCACTCTCCAACCCCTGGAGGACCTCAAATGGAGGAGCTGACGCGTGCCATCATGCTGCAGTTGGGTGGCATGTTGAACGCGCGTCTGGAGGCCTACGAGGAACGGCTTCTCCCAGAGAAGCGCATTCGCCCACCACTTGCGGTGGACAAACGTGGTCCTCCAGTACTGTCTGCGGCAGCTCAGCCACCTGGGCCCACCTCACACAAAAAGGCTGGCCAGCCAAAGAAGACGGTGCCTCGCTCCTTGCCACCGGCTCCCGAAAATATGAATGAGGGCTGGTCGGTGGTCGCGAGGCGGGGCGCTACGAAAAAGAAGGGGAAAACTGTGACCACAGTCTCGGTTGCAGCGGCTAAGTCAGCTCCCAAGCCTAAAGGCACTGCTTTGCAGAAGTCGGTCAGCACCACTAAGGCAAAGCTGCGTGCACCTCGATCCTCGGCTGTGGTAATCACACTGCAGCCTGGGGCTGAGGAGAAGGGCGTTACGTACGCGAAGGTGCTGGCTGAGGCCAGGCAAAACATCAGCCTGGCTGAGTGCGGCATCGCTGGTCTGCGATGCCGTAAAGCTGTCACGGGTGCCCGCATCCTCGAAGTGCCGGGAGTAACCAGTGGCGAGAAGGCGGACTCCCTGGCACAAAAGCTAAGAGAGTCCTTGGGGGAAAAGGTGAAGGTGTCCAGGCCAACATTGTGCGCAGAATTGCGCATAGTAGGCCTGGATGACTCTGTCACCACAGAGGAGGTGGCCGCTGCGGTTGCCCAGCATGGAGACTGCCCCGTGGAGTCCGTCAAGGTTGGGGAGATCAAGATGGACCTTCGGGGGAGCGGGGCGGTGTGGACCAAGTGCCCCGTCACTGCGGCTAAAAAGCTTCAGGCAGGAGGTCGTCTGCTCGTTGGCTGGGTCTCGGCGTCTGTAAAGATGCTTGAACCCAGGCCGATGCGGTGCTACAGATGCCTGGAGATGGGACACGTGCGGGTGAACTGCACTTCCGGGGTTGACCGCAGTGATGAGTGCTATCACTGTGGTCAACCTGGACACAAGGCAGCAGGCTGTGCAGCGACAGCACCGAAGTGCTCTCTCTGCGCAGCCGCAAATAAGCCGTCGGACCATAGGTCAGGGGATAAGAAGTGTTCCCAACCTAGGTCCAAGAAGGGGAAAATGAAACCCGGGATAAAACCGGCAGCCAGTAGTAGCCCACCAACACAAATGGGGGCTGCGGAGGCGATGTCCATTAACTAAGTAGTTAAGTATGGATTATCGTCTCCTACAGGCCAATATCAATCACTCGGCCAATGCGCAGGATTTGCTCCTGCAATCCATGGCTGAGTGGTTGATACACGTGGCGGTGGTCTCCGAGCCGTACTTCGTCCCGCCTGATAATAACAATTGGGTGGGGGACCTCGACGGCTTGGTGACCATAATTTCGTCTGTGGCTGCCGGGGCGCTGCCCTTCTCAGTGGTGGCTAGGGGAAGTGGATACGTTGCAGCGAGGTGGAGGGATATGGTGATTATCGGAGTCTACTTCTCTCCCAACAGAAGTCTTGCCGAGTTCGAAGCGTTCCTGGGCGGGTTAGGGGCCCTCATCGGACAGACTCTTCCTTGTCCTGTGCTTGTCGCGGGAGACTTTAACGCCAAATCCACGGCTTGGGGTTCTCCTCTGACGGATGCTCGCGGCGAGGCTCTGGAGGATTGGGTGGCGATGGTCGGCCTCTGTATCCTTAATCAGGGGTCGATCAATACCTGCGTGCGACATAACGGAGGGTCTATTGTGGATGTCACATTTGCATCCCCCACAATCGCGCGTAGTGTACGGGGATGGCAGGTGCTGGAGAATGTGGAGACGCTGTCGGATCACCTTTATATTCGATTCAGTGTCTCTTCTTCTCCCGTAGCCCCTGACCCTCGTCACTCGAGAACGCAGACTCCGATGTCACCAAGGTGGGCTCTGAGGAGCCTGGATGTCGAGGCACTAGTGGAGGCATCAATAGTCCAGGCCTGGCAGACCCCACCTGAGGGGTCGGTGGCGGTTGAGGAGGAGGCGGAATGGTTCCGGGATGCAATGACGCAAATCTGCGATGCAAGCATGGCCCGGGCAAAACCGCCTCTCCCTCGACGCAGTGTGTACTGGTGGTCGCAAGACATTTCTGGCCTCCGCACTAGATGTGTAGATGCCAGACGCCAGTTCACTCGCTACCGGCGGCTGCGACGTAGGAATGCTGAGGTGGAGGGACAGTTGTACGAGGAGTACAGGGCCTGCGTAAAGGCCCTGCAGCTGTCCATCCGATCCGCCAAAGACAGGGCTCGGGCGGAGCTTCTCGAGGGTCTCAGCAGGGATCCGTGGGGGCGTCCCTATAAGATGGTTCGGGGTAAAATCCGACCATGGGCGCCCCCTTTGACTGAGTCCCTCGAGCCTCAGCTGGTGGAGGCTGTTGTTTCCGCCCTATTTCCTAATGGGGCCGAGTATCAGCCTCCCGAGATGGCCCCCGAGGATGGGGCGAGGACGGAAGATGACAGGGTGCCACCAGTGCTGGACGTTGAGTTAGGTCTGGCCGTCCGTAGGCTGCGGGCAAATAAGGCCCCGGGGCCTGACGGAATACACGGCCGGATTTGGGTCCATGCATTAAAACACCTAGGGGACCGATTCCGACGGCTACTCAACGCCTGTCTGGAGGCGGGTCGGTTCCCAACGTTGTGGAAGACGGGCAGGCTTATCCTGCTTAAGAAAGACGGGCGCCCCGCAGACTCTCCGTCTGCGTACAGGCCCCTGGTTATGCTGGATGAAGCTGACAAGCTGTTCGAAAGAGTAATAGCTTCTCGGCTCATTCAGCATCTCCGGAGGGACGGACCGGACCTATCCGACTACCAATTCGGGTTCCGGGCGGGCAGGTCGACGATTGACGCAATCCGTCTCGTCAGGGCTCGCTCGGAGGAGGCAGTGGCCAGCGGTGGCGTGTTGTTGGCAGTGTCACTCGATATTGCCAACGCGTTCAACACGCTACCGTGGTCTTGCGTAAGGGAGGCGCTGAAGTACCATGAAGTGCCACCCTATCTCAGTCGGATAGTCGCGGCGTACCTTTCCGACCGGTTTGTCTCTTATTCCGGCCGGGGTGGTGCGCTGCAGAGGAGAGCAATGTCGTGCGGCGTTCCGCAGGGCTCGGTCCTTGGGCCGCTCCTGTGGAACATTGGGTACGACTGGGCCCTTCGAGAGTCTCTCAGTCCGGGCGCCGGCATCATCTGCTATGCAGATGATACACTTGTCACTGCCCGGGGTGAGACATTTGAGGAGGCTGTTCGTCTTGCCACGGAGTCGGTGGCACTCATCGTTAGGAGGATAGAGAGATTGGGACTCCGGGTGGCGCTCAGCAAGTCGGAGGCCGTATGTTTTCATGGCCGCCGGCGGGTGCCACCAAGGGGTTCCACTATCTCTATCGGGGAAGTGAGTATTGAGGTCGACTCCAAGATGAAATATCTTGGGCTCTTCCTCGATAGCAGATGGAGCTTCCGCGAGCACTTCACTCGCATGGTCCCTCGTTTGATGGGCGCCGCGGGTGCACTCAAGCGCCTGCTGCCCAACATTGGGGGACCCAAAGCGTCAAGCCGCCGCCTGTATCTGGGGGTGGTAAGGTCGATGGCCCTTTACGGGGCGCCCATCTGGGCCGACACCTTGACGGAGAAAACCATCGCTCTCCTGCGACGGGCGCAGAGAGTGATGGCTGTTGGGGTTGTCCGCGGATACCGTACCGTCTCTTACGAGGCGGCTTGCTTGCTGGCGGGGTCCCCTCCGTGGGACTTGGAGGCGGAGTGCCATGCGACTACTTATGAGTGGCGTGTGGCACGCCGTATCCGAGGCGAATGGCCTCCTGCGCCAGGTGTGGTGCCTGCTTGGAGGCTCCATATCCGACGGGTCCTAAGGGAAAAATGGATGGAGCGGCTAGCTAATCCTCAAGCCGGCCGCTGGACCGTCGAGGCTGTCCGGCCAGTATTCGAGAACTGGCTGGACAGGGCGCACGGGTCGCTTTCCTTTCGACTGGTACAGGTGCTGACCGGACATGGTTGCTTCGGGAAGTACCTGTGCCGTATAGCCGGAAGGGAACCGACGACCGAGTGCCATCATTGTGGCTGTGACGAGGATACTGCGCGGCATACGCTCGAGGCGTGCCCAGCCTGGGCTGAAGAGCGCCGTGCCCTCGTCGCAGTCGTAGGGGACGACCTGTCGCTTGCAGCATTGATTAAATCGATGCTGGAAAGCGAGAGGTCGTGGGAGGCGGTGATGTCCTTCTGCGATATTGTCATGTCGCGGAAGGAGTCTGCGGAGCGTGAGAGAGAGATTCTCTCAACTCTCCCGATCCGCAGACGGAGAGCCGGGCGTAGGAGGCGGCTCTTCAACGCCCACCTCCAACCCCCATAACAGGGGCGTTGGCGACAGAGTCGGGGGACTCTGCCGTCGACAACATAATGCCCCGGGGTGGCGTGCGCGTGTGTTCTCGTGCGCCACTGAAGAGGCGATGCGGACCCAGTCCCATCGATCTGAGGAGGGGCCCGCATTTAGTTGTGGGCCGTCGCCGCTAGGGCTGCGGAAGAGTGCATGCGCGTTCCCGTGGCCCCGGCACAAGGCGTGAGAAGATCCCACGTGGTGGTTTTAGTCGGTATATGGAGTCCGACATAATCTTTGGGTCCCCCCGGACCCATAGATATCCATAAAGGATTTCCCCACGTTAAAAAAAAAAAAAAAAAAAAGGTTAGGTTAGGTTAGGTTGTTAGGTTAGGTTAGGTTAGGTTAGGTTAGGTTGTTAGGTAGACATCCATGGGGGCGCCCGTACAAGATGGTACTGGGCAAGCTCAGACCGTGGGTCCTTCCGCTGACGGAAACCCTGGACCCTGCGTTCGTGGAAACTGTCGTAGACACGCTCTTTCCGAGGGTTCAGGATGATCTCTCATCACCCCTAGTCTTTCCATCGAGCTCGACTGTCTGGGACGATGGACTGGGGGTGACAAAACAAGAGTTGGACCGAGCTGTGAAGCGCCTTAGGGCTCGAAATACGGCACCCGGCCTGGACGGGATTCCCGGAAGGGTCTGGGTGTTGAGTCTATCCGCCGGTTTGGCAGACCGCCTGAGGCGGCTGTTTGATAGCTGCCTCCGTAACGGCGTTTTCCCAAAGGAGTGGAAGGAGGCGAAATTGGTCCTCTTGAAGAAGGACGGCAGGCCCGCAGATTCCCCCTCTGCGTTCCGTCCCATATGCTTGCTAGACGAGGCCGGCAAATTGTTTGAAAGAATAATTGCCGGTCGTGTCTGCACACATTTGTGGCGAGTAGGTCCCGATCTGTCGGAAGACCAGTTTGGTTTCCGGCAGGCGCGTTCGACGGTAGACGCGATTCAACGAGTCCGTTCGCTGTCGGATCAGGTTGTGTCCCGGGGTGGGAAAATGTTGGCGGTGTCACTAGACATCGTCAACGCTTTCAATTCTTTGCCTTGGAGGGCGATCAGGGAGGCACTCGTGTTTCACGGGGTCCCCCCCTACCTGCAGCGCATAATCGGCGCCTACCTGTGCGACAGATGTGTGCAGTATGTGGGCAGGGATGGTACTCGCTATCAGAGGGAAGTGTACTGCGGGATTCCACAGGGGTCCGTCTTGGGCCCGCTACTGTGGAACCTTGCATACGATGCGGTCTTGCGAGTCGATCTCCCAGCTGGCCTACACGTCGTCTGCTATGCGGATGACACCTTAGTGTTGGCTGGCGGTGACAACTTCGAGAGGGCCAAGGGGCTCGCCGAGCTTGGGGTGGCATGTGTCGTGGACAGAGTCCACGAGCTGGGTCTGCGGACAGCACCTCAGAAGACCGAGGCGATGTGGTTCCATAAATTTCCGAGAGGAAGGGATCCACCCAGCTTGTCGGTTCGCGTAGGCGACGTAGACGTCCGGGTGGGGCCGTACCTAAGGTACTTGGGCCTCACCTTGGACAGTCGATGGGACTTCGGAGAGCACTTTAGCCGTACCGTCCCCCGGATCCAGAAGGTAGTGGGTGCTTTACACAGACTGCTGCCCAATCTTGGGGGACCCAGGGAAAGCGTTCGCCGCCTCTACGGAGGGGTGGTGCGATCGATGGCCCTCTACGGAGCACCCGTCTGGTCTGCAAGACTGGCGGGTGTTAGGCGCTACAGGCTGCTATATAATAGCCTAAAGCGTACTATGGCCATCCGTATCGCACGAGGATACCGCACCATATCTTTTGAGGCGGCGACGATCTTGGCGCGTTTTCCGCCCCTTGACATCCTGGCGAGGATGGATGCCCGTGTATACGGTCGTCTCCGGACCGATGACGGGAGTGGAACCACGCCCGCGGAAGTGCGGGTGCAGGAGCGCCGGCGTGCGCTCGTGGAGTGGCGCGAGCGGTTCGATGAACCGCAAAGTTCGCGCCAGCGCATTGTCGGCGCCATTGCGCCACACTTCGAAGCCTGGCTGGGAAGGGAGTTTGGGCACGTCACCTATCGACTTGCTCAGGTGCTCACCGGGCATGGGTGCTTCGGTGAGTACCTGAGTAGGATCGGACGTGAACCGACACCACATTGCCACCATTGTGGGTGGGGCCGGGATTCCGCGCAGCACACGTTGGAGCAATGCTCAGCTTGGTGCGGGGAGCGCGAAATTCTGGTCAACAGGATCGGGCAGGATCTCTCTCTGCCAAGAGTGGTCGAAGCTATGCTGGAGGAGGAGACGGCTTGGGTGGCAGTGGCTTCTTTCTGCGAGACGGTCTTAGTCCGGAAAGAGGCCGCAGAGCGCGATCGGGAGAGAGCCGATCCCGCTCGGAGGAGGCGGCGGCGGGGTGGAGGCAACGGCCGCCCCACACTGCCTGCCCCGTGAGGGGGCGATTGGTACTTCCTGCCGAACAGGGAGTCTTCCGAGTCCGTGGACAGGAAGAGTGAGGGCTCCGGCTGGCCATAGCGGTCTTTGGGCGGGCGGCTGGCACCTTGTGGCGGGTGCCGCAGCTGTATTGAGGTGGGGATTGAGTTTGGGGTTAATGTTACCGAAGGGGGGGTCATTTTTTTTTATGGCGATATGCGATGAAGACTCCGGCGCTGTTCGATTGAGGACCCGGAGTCTTTTGTCAAGCATCGAGGCCGGCCACCGGGGTGGTTTTAGTGAGTCGACGAGTCCGTCAACCTCACACTATCTTATCGCATTCCCTTAAATGCGGTAAGGTGTCTGTGTGCAGATTTCCCCTCGAAACAAAAAAAAAAAAAAGGTTGTTAGGTTAGGTTAGGTTTGGTTAGGTTAGGTTAGGTTAGGTTTGGTTAGGTTGTTAGGTTAGGTTAGGTTAGGTTAGGTTAGGTTATGTTAGGTTAGGTTAGGTTAGGTGAGGTTAGGTTTGGTTAGGTTAGGTTAGGTTAGGTTGTTAGGTTAGGTTTGGTTAGGTTAGGTTGTTAGGTTAGGTTAGGTTAGGTTAGGTTAGGTTAGGTTTGGTTAGGTTAGGTTAGGTTAGGTTATGTTAGGTTAGGTTAGGCTAGGTTAGTTTTTTTTTTTTTTAAAGTGTCGCAAACTAGTTAACTCCTCTGATCATAAGACCAGTGAGTGTGCTATACTGCTTTTGATTTTTAAAAACCAGAGGCAACCTGTTGCTATTAAGTGCAACAACATTTAACTACCTACTAAGGAATTATATATTTTTTTTTTTTAAATCAATATTACACACACACAGGCACAAACACTTTATTCACACAACACGCAAAAAATACACCATCATCGAAATAAATAAGAACACATAACAAAATAGAAAAACCAGATAATCTATACGTTTAGTATATAATGTATAACGCATTCACTGCCCAGCTCTGCGGTGCGACCCGCAGGGGCGCGCCGCAGCTCCACGCAGATAGAGACTGGCAGCTGCGTCTTGGGCCATGAAGGTGTTAGTGTATAATGTTTAGTGTATAATGTATAACGCATTCACTGCCCTACTCTGCGGTGCGACCCGCAGGGGCGCGCCGCAGCTCCACGCAGATAGAGACTGGCAGCTGCGTCTTGGGCCATGAAGGTGTTAGTGTTTAGTGTATAACGCATTCACTGCCCAGCTCTGCGGTGCGACGCGCAGGGGCGCGCCGCAGCTCCACGCAGATAGAGACTGGCACCTGCGTCTTGGGCCATGAAGGTGTTTGTGTATAATGTATAACGCATTCACTGCCCAGCTCTGCGGTGCGACCCGCAGGGGCGCGCCGCAGCTCCACGCAGATAGAGACTGGCACCTGCGTCTTGGGCCATGAAGGTGTTAGTGTTTAGTGTATAACGCATTCACTGCCCAGCTCTGCGATGCGACTGCAGGGGCGCGCCGCAGCTCCACGCAGATAGAGACTGGCACCTGCGTCTTGGGCCATGAAGGTGTTAGTGTATAATGTTTAGTGTATAATGTATAACGCATTCACTGCCCAGCTCTGCGGTGCGACCCGCAGGGGCGCGCCGCAGCTCCACGCAGATAGAGACTGGCACCTGCGTCTTGGGCCATGAAGGTGTTTGTGTATAATGTATAACGCATTCACTGCCCAGCTCTGCGGTGCGACCCGCAGGGGCGCGCCGCAGCTCCACGCAGATAGAGACTGGCAGCTGCGTCTTGGGCCATGAAGGTGTTAGTGTATAATGTTTAGTGTATAATGTATAACGCATTCACTGCCCTACTCTGCGGTGCGACCCGCAGGGGCGCGCCGCAGCTCCACGCAGATAGAGACTGGCAGCTGCGTCTTGGGCCATGAAGGTGTTAGTGTTTAGTGTATAACGCATTCACTGCCCAGCTCTGCGGTGCGACGCGCAGGGGCGCGCCGCAGCTCCACGCAGATAGAGACTGGCACCTGCGTCTTGGGCCATGAAGGTGTTTGTGTATATTGTATAACGCATTCACTGCCCAGCTCTGCGGTGCGACCCGCAGGGGCGCGCCGCAGCTCCACGCAGATAGAGACTGGCACCTGCGTCTTGGGCCATGAAGGTGTTAGTGTTTAGTGTATAACGCATTCACTGCCCAGCTCTGCGATGCGACTGCAGGGGCGCGCCGCAGCTCCACGCAGATAGAGACTGGCACCTGCGTCTTGGGCCATGAAGGTGTTAGTGTATAATGTTTAGTGTATAATGTATAACGCATTCACTGCCCAGCTCTGCGGTGCGACCCGCAGGGGCGCGCCGCAGCTCCACGCAGATAGAGACTGGCACCTGCGTCTTGGGCCATGAAGGTGTTTGTGTATAATGTATAACGCATTCACTGCCCAGCTCTGCGGTGCGACCCGCAGGGGCGCGCCGCAGCTCCACGCAGATAGAGACTGGCACCTGCGTCTTGGGCCATGAAGGTGTTAGTGTTTAGTGTATAACGCATTCACTGCCCAGCTCTGCGATGCGACTGCAGGGGCGCGCCGCAGCTCCACGCAGATAGAGACTGGCACCTGCGTCTTGGGCCATGAAGGTGTTAGTGTATAATGTTTAGTGTATAATGTATAACGCATTCACTGCCCAGCTCTGCGGTGCGACCCGCAGGGGCGCGCCGCAGCTCCACGCAGATAGAGACTGGCACCTGCGTCTTGGGCCATGAAGGTTTTAGTGTTTAGTGTATAACGCATTCACTGCTCAGTTCTACGGTGCAACCCGCAGGGGCGCGCCGCAGCTCCACGCAAATAGAGACTGGCACCTGCGTCTTGGGCCATGAAGGTGTTAGTGTATAATGTTTAGTGTATAATGTATAACGCATTCACTGCCCAGCTCTGCGGTGCGACCCGCAGGGGCGCGCCACAGCTCCACGCAGATAGAGACTGGCAGCTGCGTCTTGGGCCATGAAGGTGTTAGTGTATAATGTTGAGTGTATAATGTATAACGCATTCACTGCCCAGCTCTGCGGTGCAACCCGCAGGGGCGCGCCGCAGCTCCACGCAGATAGAGACTGGCACCTGCGTCTTGGGCCATGAAGGTGTTAGTGTTTAGTGTATAACGCATTCACTGCCCAGCTCTGCGGTGCGATGCGCAGGGGCGCGCCGCAGCTCCACGCAGATAGAGACTGGCACCTGCGTCTTGGGCCATGAAGGTGTTAGTGTTTAGTGTATAACGCATTCACTGCCCAGCTCTGCGGTGCGACGCGCAGGGGCGCGCCGCAGCTCCACGCAGATAGAGACTGGCACCTGCGTCTTGGGCCATGAAGGTGTTTGTGTATAATGTATAACGCATTCACTGCCCAGCTCTGCGGTGCGACCCGCAGGGGCGCGCCGCAGCTCCACGCAGATAGAGACTGGCACCTGCGTCTTGGGCCATGAAGGTGTTAGTGTATAATGTTTAGTGTATAATGTATAACGCATTCACTGCCCAGCTCTGCGGTGCGACCCGCAGGGGCGCGCCACAGCTCCACGCAGATAGAGACTGGCAGCTGCGTCTTGGGCCATGAAGGTGTTAGTGTATAATGTTGAGTGTATAATGTATAACGCATTCACTGCCCAGCTCTGCGGTGCAACCCGCAGGGGCGCGCCGCAGCTCCACGCAGATAGAGACTGGCACCTGCGTCTTGGGCCATGAAGGTGTTAGTGTTTCGTGTAAAACGCATTCACTGCCCAGCTCTGCGATGCGACTGCAGGGGCGCGCCGCAGCTCCACGCAGATAGAGACTGGCACCTGCGTCTTGGGCCATGAAGGTGTTAGTGTTTAGTGTATAACGCATTCACTGCCCAGCTCTGCGGTGCGACGCGCAGGGGCGCGCCGCAGCTCCACGCAGATAGAGACTGGCACCTGCGTCTTGGGCCATGAAGGTGTTTGTGTATAATGTATAACGCATTCACTGCCCAGCTCTGCGGTGCGACCCGCAGGGGCGCGCCGCAGCTCCACGCAGATAGAGACTGGCACCTGCGTCTTGGGCCATGAAGGTGTTAGTGTTTCGTGTAAAACGCATTCACTGCCCAGCTCTGCGATGCGACTGCAGGGGCGCGCCGCAGCTCCACGCAGATAGAGACTGGCACCTTCGTCTTGGGCCATGAAGGTGTTAGTGTATAATGTTTAGTGTATAATGTTTAGTGTATAATGTTTAGTGTATAATGTTTAGTGTATAATGTATAACGCATTCACTGCCCAGCTCTGCGGTGCGACCCGCAGGGGCGCGCCGCAGCTCCACGCAGATAGAGACTGGCACCTGCGTCTTGGGCCATGAAGGTGTTAGTGTTTAGTGTGTAACGCATTCACTGCTCAGTTCTACGGTGCAACCCGCAGGGGCGCGCCGCAGCTCCACGCAGATAGAGACTGGCACCTGCGTCTTGGGCCATGAAGGTGTTAGTGTTTAGTGTATAACGCATTCACTGCCCAGTTCTGCGGTGCGACCCGCAGGGGCGCGCCGCAGCTCCACGCAGATAGAGACTGGCAGCTGCGTCTTGGGCCATGAAGGTGTTAGTGTTTAGTGTATAACGCATTCACTGCCCAGCTCTGCGGTGCGACGCGCAGGGGCGCGCCGCAGCTCCACGCAGATAGAGACTGGCACCTGCGTCTTGGGCCATGAAGGTGTTAGTGTATAATGTTAAGTGTATAATGTATCACGCATTCACTGCCCAGCTCTGCGGTGCGACCCGCAGGGGCGCGCCGCAGCTCCACGCAGATAGAGACTGGCAGCTGCGTCTTGGGCCATGAAGGTGTTAGTGTTTAGTGTATAACGCATTCACTGCCCAGCTCTGCGGTGCGACGCGCAGGGGCGCGCCGCAGCTCCACGCAGATAGAGACTGGCAGCTGCGTCTTGGGCCATGAAGGTGTTAGTGTATAATGTTTAGTGTATAATGTATAACGCATTCACTGCCCAGCTCTGCGGTGCGACCCGCAGGGGCGCGCCACAGCTCCACGCAGATAGAGACTGGCAGCTGCGTCTTCGGCCATGAAGGTGTTAGTATTTAGTGTATAACGCATTCACTGCCCAGCTCTGCGGTGCGACCCGCAGGGGCGCGCCTCAGCTCCACTTTTTTTAAATTAAACATTATTTATAAACACGATTGCTTAAAATAATGATGACAATTCCATGAAAATATATAAATTTACAAATTAAAATAAAATAATTTCACAAAGAATAAATGAAAATTAATACAAAAAAATAAATCAATAATAATTTATATTATCATTACAATATATAAACCTTAAATTTGTTTTATACTAAGCTTTCACTCACAACACAGCTCTGCGATGCGACCCGCAGGGGCGCGCCGCAGCTCCACGCAGATAGAGACTGGCACCTGCGTCTTGGGCCATGAAGGTGTTAGTGTATAATGTTTAGTGTATAATGTATAACGCATTCACTGCCCAGCTCTGCGGTGCGACCCGCAGGGGCGCGCCGCAGCTCCACGCAGATAGAGACTGGCAGCTGCGTCTTGGGCCATGAAGGTGTTAGTGTTCAGTGTATAACGCATTCACTGCCCAGCTCTTCGGTGCGACGCGCAGGGGCGCGCCGCAGCTCCACGCAGATAGAGACTGGCACCTGCGTCTTGGGCCATGAAGGTGTTAGTGTTTAGTGTATAACGCATTCACTGCCCAGCTCTGCGGTGCGACGCGCAGGGGCGCGCCGCAGCTCCACGCAGATAGAGACTGGCACCTGCGTCTTGGGCCATGAAGGTGTTAGTGTATAATGTTAAGTGTATAATGTATAACGCATTCACTGCCCAGCTCTGCGGTGCGACCCGCGGGGGCGCGCCGCAGCTCCACGCAGATAGAGACTGGCACCTGCGTCTTGGGCCATGAAGGTGTTAGTGTTCAGTGTATAACGCATTCACTGCCCAGCTCTTCGGTGCGACGCGCAGGGGCGCGCCGCAGCTCCACGCAGATAGAGACTGGCACCTGCGTCTTGGGCTATGAAGGTGTTAGTGTATAATGTTTAGTGTATAATGTATAACGCATTCACTGCCCAGCTCTGCGTTGCGACCCGCAGGGGCGCGCCGCAGCTCCACGCAGATAGAGACTGGCAGCTGCGTCTTGGGCCATGAAGGTGTTAGTGTTTAGTGTATAACGCATTCACTGCCCAGCTCTGCGGTGCGACCCGCAGGGGCGCGCCGCAGCTCCACGCATATAGAGACTGGCAGCTGCGTCTTGGGCCATGAAGGTGTTAGTGTTTAGTGTATAACGCATTCACTGCCCAGCTCTGCGGTGCGACGCGCAGGGGCGCGCCGCAGCTCCACGCAGATAGAGACTGGCACCTGCGTCTTGGGCCATGAAGGTGTTAGTGTATAATGGATAACGCATTCACTGCCCAGCTCTGCGGTGCGACCCGCAGGGGCGCGCCGCAGCTCCACGCAGATAGAGACTGGCACCTGCGTCTTGGGCCATGAAGGTGTTAGTGTTTAGTGTATAACGCATTCACTGCCCAGCTCTGCGGTGCGACGCGCAGGGGCGCGCCAGTAGAGGATAATTGGGGGAACTGGATATTAAAATATCCAGTTTTCCCCCAATTATCCCTAAGCTTCTTTTCATTCACAACCATTAAATCAATCTAGCTCTGAGCAAGCAGAGTAACAAATAAACAATATTGATATACCTTTATTTAATCATCTATTCAGTTATTTATCTATTCGTACATAAAATTATCTCTTGCTTCTTTTCAATCACAACCAGTGAATCAATCTAGCTCTGAACAAGCAGAGTAACAAATAAACAATACTGATATACCTTTATTTAATCATCTATTCAGTTATTTATCTATTCGTACATAAAATTATCTCTTGCTTCTTTTCAATCACAACCAGTGAATCAATCTAGCTCTGAACAAGCAGAGTAACAAATTAATAATACTGTTTTTTATCTTTAGTTAATCATTTATTCTGTTATGTAACTATTCTTACTTAATCATCTATTCTATTATGTAACTATTCGTACATAAAATTATCTCAAACCTATCAACTTTTAAGGGTATGATATAAAAACACGCAAATAATTATGAAAGATTTATTATAAATTTACATACATTGAGTGATCCTTATACACAGAGTTATACTTTGATTTGAGGACTTCTCTTATTCTTATAAATGGGATCCTCAGTACTATCTATTATTTTTAATGAATATTTTGAAGACACCATTTTCTTAAACATAATACATTTTTCAAGGCACACACATTATTATGATATACACAACTAAAAATGTCGTTTCCTTGGTCATATTCCTTATACAGTTGCACAAAGTTGATACAGTTCTTATCTTCTAAGTTATAAACACTGTTGCCAATATTGTATTCCTTCAATATTTCTTTAATCCATCTTACTTTTTCTTCACCCTTAGTAAAGATACAGTCTTTTTTCATTAAAATATTTGCAATTAAATTTTTATGATCTTTGTATGGCATAAAACCTTGGTTCCAATATATTCCTCTATTCCGCTCAATCCAGCTAACCTGCCTTCTTTCTGTTTTTGTAAGATCATAAAATGGAAATGGTGGTTTGAATAGCAAAACAAGAACATTACTATTATTACGTTCATTGTTGAATTGCATTGCTATTTCTTTTAAAATAAATTCATTGTTGTCAGTTTTAAAGCCCTGTACATCTATAATGACACTCATGATATTTTGCGAACAATATTACTCAAAGGCTTGTATTCTATAAGTCGCTCGTTTAGTATGAGACAAAATGCAGTTGTATTTTCAGGAATATCAACCGAAGTCTCGATTTCTAATCGTACATCGACAGGTCCTGTCTTCAGGCTATCGTTTTGTCGTGAACAATCAATTACAAATAGAGGAGCCCGTGTTTTAAAATCATGCAAATTAAGCAACGGGTCTGCTGGACGATCGTAGTAAGACTGACGAAATTGCGCATACATTTCGTATAATATATTGTATTTGTTTTCATTAAATTTCAAATTTAATGCTTCATATGGATAATATTGTGAATTGAGAAACAGCGTTAAATTAGCAAGATTACAGTGATCAAAATGTGTACAGTTTCGAGTTTTAGAATTTTTTCGTTTAGTTTGAAAACCAAAAATTACATAACGAGGCTTTTCTAGTTGTGAAGAAGTCTTAACTGACCATGAATGCTTCATAGTTTTAGGTAATAACGGATATTCATATAAATCCCAATTCCGAAAAGCCATTTGGATTGGTTTATCTTTTTCTAAAATTTTAAGCAATGAGATCCTCTCTCGATCTGATACTTTTACATGAGGGACACGCCACTGCAGTCTCTGTATATCTATTAAGATATCTTCTTCGTCTAAAATTTTAACACTATTATAGTTAGAATTACCTCTGTTTAAAATAAGTTCATGTTTACAATTCATTATTATTTTATTGTAATCCTCAGCAAACCCCATTATTTTATTAAGAGGCACCATAGCACTGAAATGACCTTGACTTTGTGAACCATTCAAATTCCATCCCCACATTGCAGCGACCTTATTTTCACCTTCATTCATAGAAATGTATGACTTGATTGTGGATGTAATACCAACGTTTTTTGATCGATCTATTTCAACACCATTAATTTCATACCTTATATCTTGAAACATAAACATAAAAGGATTATTGGTAAACTCCACGACCTTATGTGCTGGTTTCTTGTCCTTTGCAATTATAGTAACATGCCCTTCAATGTAAATAAAACTTGCAGACGGTAAAATGTATACATCTTGTTGGTGTATAGGAATTCTGATTTCATCGTTTTCTCTAAAACTATTGTTGTAGGGGTTATAAGCATGAACTTCATAGCCCTCGATGGAGTTATCGATTTGCGGTGAATCAGATATATGAAGAATACTCATATTTTAAAACCGAGTGCTTTATGAAATTTTTTATTATTTTTTGTTACTTTTCTTTTGGTATCGACACGTCTATCAGCTTTGATACTGCGCTTAGTATTGTTATCTTTCTTCAAAGTGAAAGGGATTTTATAAAACACAATCATCTTGCTTTTCGTAAATGAAGACGCAATTGTATATGTTCTTTCTTGAAATCAATGAGATTACCGTGGTTGTCTACTATTCTAATGGTCACTGAAGCTATGTTGCTTCTGTTGATGGGGTGATAGATAATGTTGTTCGGCACTTCAATGTATCGATGACCTGGTGGAACGCTCGGTATAAATTCATGAATTGTATGCGTTGGCAAACCGTTAAGGTATGATCCTTGTATGAGGTCACATTCGATTCGTATCACGGACAAAGGAAGAATGTTGACTAGGCTCTCCGAAACATGCCATTTATTAGCTTCTAGTTTCAATTTGCTAAACCCTAGAAGCGATCCAATGCTATTTTCTTTCTCAAAATGTATGGTTTCTGAACAATATATCGAACATTTTAAAGTGTTATTATTTGGTTTTAGTTCAATTGTACAGTCATTTAAATTTTGTGACAGGTAATCCTCAATGTCAAGCAAATCATAAGCGCCATCAGGTATTCGAAGCTCCTTACCTTCATCTCCATAAGAAAATATATTGTTAGTTGAATTTATATTTGATACTGAATTTATTGCGGAAAAATACAACAAACCGCATTCATAATTTTTACCTACATTTAATGAAGGGTGAAAAAATGACTCCAACAAGGACTTCTGTCCTGTGATCGTAATCGTTACAGGCATGATTAAGGACTGAGCTTCGAACTACGATGAAAAACTATTTATTTGTCTGCGTTCCCAAAACTTCCTAAGAAAATGTAAACAGAGATGACCACAATTATAAGGATGATCTCTCTGAATGTTTTCATAGTTATAATTCACCTTTTCGTTGACATATTTGATAAATTCTATAGGTGGTTTCAAGTTTCCATAACTATCGAAATACTCTACATATTCATTTAACTTTGCGTAGGCTACCCAATGAGAACCCGAATTTTGAGAGCTGTCTAAATTGATAACTCCACATTCTTTTTTGTGAGGACGCTTTGGTAGCTGATCTCGCATAAATACTCCACGAAAATATGGAATGTCTTCAGAATGATTGATGATATCAATATTAGTAAGAGCTCGGTTGGGTAGCCGCCGTTTTAGTTTTTTTTTTTTTTATCAGATAAATATAATCCTAAACCATCTTTATGAGGTTTGAGGTGTAGTCCTTTTCCAATACTTAGTGCTTCCATTTTTTCATTGTGTCGTTTTAATTCTGCTAGACGCTTCTTAGCTTCTTTGTATTCATTAATAGCTTTTACGATTCCTGCAACACCACCGGCTATGCTACCGGATGCCGATAAACCAGCAAATATTGGTATCAGTGGCAGTACACCGCCTGTCTTTGGAATAGGTATAAAGCGCGGAAGTTTTATGTTCGAGTTTGTTGTCATTTCCCTTGCAGCTGCTATGGCTAATTCAATAGCCGTCTTTCTGCATTTTGGTTTCGTATTTCTTAGGCATTTTTTGGCATGTGAAATATTTTTTTTTAAAGGTTTTTTTAAACCGGCTCCTTTACTAACTCTCACAGTAGGAATTTTCGTATTTCTAGAACCACTTGTTATTTTAGCTAACATAGCCTTGTTGACTAACTGAGCTGCTATTTTTTCCCCTGTAGATGCATCTGAAGCATGAATGCGTTTTCTTGCCATCTTCATTAACTTTATATCGGCTATATTACGGTCCAGAAGAGACGTTGACTCTAAGTAAGCAATATCGTGTTCCTTACAGAATTCGTCTAGATGGTTGATACCCTTATCACCTCGAGCAAGCCTTTTCAGCAATTTTGTTCCAGGTCCACAGTAATTATATCCAGGTAAATGAATTTCAAACGGTAAGTGATTAATAAACCAATTCACTAGACTGCCTCCTTTCATAACCTGTATAAAACTAATTGTAATATCTGATAGCTAATTACTTTTATAGTTAAATATCGTCTAAAGAACATTATTTTTATCAATCCAGCTATTTTCCTGTGATGATAGTCCCAGCCATTTAACATAAACTTTATTATTCTTTCTTTTTAGTACTTTCTCCACAAGATATATGTCAGGATACTTCGTTTTTTGTAACTCTTGCGCATAAAAAGCTCCTAAAATAGGCTGACGTCGCATGTCTTCCAATAAATAAGTAATTGGATTAGTATTCTGCACTTTTAAGATTTTAAAAAGTTCTGTAGACCAATTCGGTGTATAACCTTTTTCAAAAGTTCCTTTGTACTTGCTTATACGCACAAAATCACCCACGTTAAAATTTTTGCTTCTTTTTACTAATGAAGACCATGGTTTTGCAAGTTTCGTATATCTATCCAGTATATCAATTTTATTACTTTTGGTAACTGCTATGGGCTTACAGTTAATTGTTCTATGAATAGTGTTATTATAGACTTTTGTCATTTGATCTAAAGTACCATATACCCATTTATAATTTCCGTTTAATCCAAATTGCTTATAAAGTTTACTTTTTAAAGTTCTAATGAATCTTTCAGCTATCGATGCTTTTTTAGTAGAAAAAGTGCAATAATGATTAACATTGTAGGCACATGTCAGTTTTTTTAGTTTATTATTATAAAACTCTGTCCCTAAGTCGGTTTGCAAATTTTTTGGAATTCTTCCTTGCCTGAAAAGATGCTCAAAAGCAGCATAAACTTCATCTTTTGTTTTTCTTTTTAGTGGATAAGACCAGGCATATTTAGAAAAGGTATCGATAACCACTAAAATATAATTGAAGCCACAGTTTTGTTTAGAAATAGATTGCATGTCAATTAAGTCAGCTTGCCATAGATCATCTATATCCTTCATGATAACATGTCTGCGTGGAAAGTTCTTTCGTGCATTTTTATATATCTCATTTATGACGTTTACTTTGCTCATTCTTTTTCTTGAAATGAGTTTCTAGGACTGTAACTTTGTTATTGACTTCTTTGAGAAACTCCTCCAGGTATTTTAATTTGGTTAAACAATTCTCTAATGAGATATCTACATACCCTTTTGTGGCACTATCATCAGTATCTATAGGATTTCGTAAATGTTTTATAATTATACTTCGGGCACTTATATTTCCATCATTCGTATTTTCCCACCAACATGACGTGTCTTTATTTTTTAATTTTCTTTTATATAAGTGGAGACCAAATTTATCAACATTCATCTTTGGTTAATACCTTCATACTGAATATGATACAAGAAATGAAAGCTTTTTATTCTTTTATAATACCGGCTTCTTTTAATTCTTCAATTATTGATAATATTTCATTATCATGGTTACTATTACCAGCGTCTCTTGATGCAATTAATATTTTCAAGCGTTCTATCAATTCGTTTGGATCATCCCAATATACTAAATCGGTATTTTTCTTGTACTGTTTTAATATAGGTAATCCACTGCCAATTTTATTATCTTCAACTTCAGACACATTATTAATGGCGTCTAAAAATAATGGTCGTATTATTTCACGATATTTAATACTCTTATCACCTTTGATTTGCTCGTTTTGTTTGTAATATCTTTTATGGGCGTTGGTTATGCTGAGAATATCTTTATACACTAATTGGTCTTTAGTTGATACTAATGACAAATCCGGAGCTTTACGTAGTAGTAGTTCTCTTAGACCAGGCGTCAAATCATATTGCCTATCATTAATAATAAGCATTTGTTTTTTATTGCAGCTCAATGAATCGTTTAAATATTTAAATTTAACTTTCTCACCCCCAATTAAAAAGTCATTGTTTTCTGTTCTCACTCCAAAAGGTATATTAATGTTTTCATAAAACTCTTCAATATCATCTTTGTTTAATGATTTTTCTAAAGAGTCCCCCAAACTATGAGTGTCTTTTTTTTCTTGGCTTTTTGATATAGGGAACATATTTGTTGATTCATTAGGCGAGTCATTTTCATCGAAATCAGTATGATCTTCTAAGTCTTCATAGTTGGAAACAGAGCTGGTACTGTCGAAAACTTCTATTTTTTTCTCATTAATGTTTGTTCTATCAACGTATTTTGGTTGTCTTGAATACCCAGCATCTATTAAAGCTTTCAAAGGATCCGATACGGGTTTTAATAATCTATTCATAGTCAGATGCGTTTTATCCTCACTGTCTCTAATTTTTTTTAATTTAGTCTTTATTGCGTTAACTGATTTTATTAATTGTTCTTTATTAATTTGCTCCATGTTTGTATATATACACACAACTTCAGTTAAATGCTAATGATGTCAGACTGTAGTATAATTGGATTGAAATTAGATTTATAGACTGCTTAGATTTATAGAATGCTTACTCGAAATCGATAAATATGTCAAAACCCTTGCGATATCTTCCCTTATCAATACAACAATCTTTGTTTATCAATAAAAAGTTATGAGGTTCCTTCCACACTAGGGAACATAGATCTTTAAACTTAAGCCACTCAATGTCTGTATTTACATGCTCCTCATAAATATGTCTCAAATTTACGTCATCTTGCTTAAAGACTATCAGTAGGTTTGCATTATCTCGAATCAGTTGTTTCGGTATTTTTGAATATGTTTGTGTCAGATAAAAGCAATCGATTAGTCGATGTCTTCCCATTGCAAAATAATTCCGCATGTTGGTTTGATTCTCACAGCTAACATCATCAAATATTATTATAGAGTTTTTCATAGCTTCATTAGGATGTAAAACTTCTTCATTTGAATTGTAGATAAAAAAATTAATGTTAGGGACTCTTCGTAATACTTCTTTTAAAAAAATGTACTTTGGTTGGTAGGATGTTTTAGAATATAAATATATATTTCTAAACATGAGCCCGTTGCTGTCTAAAAGCAAACTAAGCATGACATTAGTTTTGCCACAGTTCGAAGGGCCACATATAATGCTTCGAATCGAATTCGGTAAAAGAGAGCTATGTTTTATATTTATACTGACAGGATTTTTTATTAAATCTAGATTCTTTACTTCTAGAGAAAGTGGTTGTTTAGTTAACTTCATTTAGAAATAAATAAGAAATCAATGTCTATTTTGTACTAACGATGTTACTTAAAACGCGTCTCTTCACGATCTACAATTTTTACTATTGCGTGAGAACTTATAAATAAGATACTTCTTACTTCTAGAGGTGTCAAAGGGGCTTATATAAAAATAATTCAAAGAAACAGGGTTGGTGTAGTACTTTATATTTATATATTTAACCAATCATAAGCATAACTAACATTATAGAACTCATTATTTCAACTATCTAGTCGATAATGTTATCTTAAAAATGGTGTTGACAATTGGCATCGATTTTACAGTTACTATATATGTACATAGGTTAAATAATAATAATAATAATATATTTACTTAATTACATAAGGTCCATTGTTTCTAGTGGTTGTATAATACAATTATTAGATTTAACAAAATCAGAATATCGTATCACAATGACCCCAAGGTAGGGTGTGGATGCGATCTTTCTGTACTTGTCTTTTATCATCGTTTCCATTCAGAAGTTGCTTGTTTACCTGCTGTGTATATAATACATGTTTAATAGATCTAATCAGTTTCATATTACATCTTGTAGTGGTTTCATTATAAAGAGTTTTATTATAGTCACTCATTTCCAAACTTTGAGTAGCAGCCTTTGTTATGCCCTTAGCTTTTTTAATAGTACATTTCACACTTCTTATACAATATAACTTTGCTCTTAAACCAGTAAATTCTGAAATAATATCACCACCCATTTCATCTTTGAATAAACCAGGGACTTTTTCGTTTATCCTCGGAATATTATAAACATTATTTGATGAATAGTTACTTGTATCGAATTCAGAAATGTTATTTCGCATGTCTTCATAAAAGTCTTTGGTGTATATCAAATATAACAAGCTATCAGTGTCTGTATAACAAAGCTGCGCATAGTCGTTGTACTTTTTTCTCATAAAATCATAATGAAATTGATACATATGCTGTTTAGCGTACTCTAAAACCGAAAATCCAACATATATTGGTCTATCTAATACAAGTTCATCACGACTCAATTGAATAGCAGCAAAATTTTCCGAAAAAATATCAATACTTTTTAAGTTCGGTTTTGATATTAACTTTTCGGCAGTAAGATGTTTATTCGTAACATTTTGCGTTTCTCTCCATCTTGTTACAAGTTTTACATTCGCTTGTTTTCTTTTATTTTCAATAGTTTTACCGAAAATTGAATTATTGAGTAACTTAAAGAAGTCTTTTTCAAACGGTGTTTTTGATAATTTTCGAAGAGCTGTATTGAGATCTATGTACTGTCTCAAAAAGCTTTCTTGTCTAAAACTGATAATACGATGTATTTTTGTCAAAATCAATCCATGTTTCAAGCATTCTTTTAAATGTATGTAATGAATGACATAGTTGAACTTATCATAAAGGTTTGCAATCAATTTTTCAGTTTTACTTCCAGGTGGCTTAAACTTCTCTGAAGCAAAAGGTAAATCTTGATGAGACTTATGCAAGTGTTCTGGATATAAGAGATCAACTTCTAAAATATAGCCATAATCACAATCATCCGAAATATTCATTACGTTGAAATATTTTATTTCTCTTGTAGTTAAGAATCTGAAATCGGATATTGGGTATTTTTTCGTCATTGCATATCCATAAAGATTATTGCAGTCTAAATAAACCAGATAAGAAGATTCTTTAGATTCATCAAAGTTAGGGAGATATTTATTTGACGCGACAGCATGACGTAACGAGCACTGTGCTAAGCCTCCGCGTATACCTCTCTCCAACATTTGATATATATCTATATCGCTTATCAATTCCAGTTTAACATTAGTATGAAAAAGCATTGCATCCCAACTTAAGCTAGGTGATGTTACATAATAGGCAGGGTCTAATTTGTAGAAACGTAGGCTCGTTTTTCTGAATTTTTCAAATATATCACATAGCAGCAAGACATCCGTTTTCAAGTATAAATCAGTATATTCACCCAAATTATTAATCTCAAAGTAGTTCCACACCTCGTGAGCATGTTTAAAATCAATATCAGAAATGTGGACGTCTTTTAAAGAATTGTAAAAACAAGATTTATTTGGAAGCTGTGTTTCATTATATTTTGACCAACTGTCCATGTAATTATAAGGATATACACCTTTTCTACGCAATAAATCAATTTGCTTCTTGTCATTAAACTCGTTTAACAAATGAATGAAATCAGTTTCAGATAAACTTTTGCTTAATAAATCAAGACTGGAACTTAAAAATTGGAAAGAATCGATAAATTTCAATTCAATAGAGCGAGTGCATGTGTTGGACTTAATAACTTTAGTAATAGAAAGGTATTTTTCTTTAGTTTTAGGAATAATTCTAACATCACCTTCAGATTTTGTTAACTCTTCAATAAATAAATGTGAGTCATAGCCAGATAGATTATGAAATACTATCGGAATGAACGAACATACTCTATGCATTAAGTTACAATGAGAGTGTGCTGCTCCTCTAAACTCTGACGTAACATGATCATGATCTCGTACCTTATCTCCGAGTAGTAATTCTCTACATATGTGGCACACAGTAGCATTGCGATATTGCGATTCTTGATCGAGTGTCAAAGTAGACATTGGTTTTTTATCTTGTAGTATCGTATGAATTCTTTCAGCTTCTTTAATCAGACTTTTTATGAATATTTCAACACAGTTTTCGCCTCTATATGTAACATACTTATTTAAGTTTTGGTCATGTGAACAACAAATATAATAGCCAAAGCAAGAAGGCCTATGCAGCTGCAAAGTTTCAGTGTTTTCAGAGTTTTGGTTTCTGTA
Organism: Eupithecia tripunctaria; assembly: GCA_955876795.1. Taxonomy (NCBI): domain Eukaryota; kingdom Metazoa; phylum Arthropoda; class Insecta; order Lepidoptera; family Geometridae; genus Eupithecia; species Eupithecia tripunctaria. The sequence goes on from CATPCX010000006.1 coordinate 110,179, forward strand.
ATCAAGTAATAAACATTCAAAGTCAGCGTATATGATGAAGTTGATCTTAAGTTGTCTGTGATAGTTTTCAAATTTCAAAAAAGTGTGCTCTTTAGGTAGTATAGTTAGTACGCCATTACAACTGTGCGACTCATATTTAGCTTCACAATGAAAACATTGTAAACAGCCTTCACATAGAAACATTTTTCCTTTATGATGAGAAATTTGTCGTCGTACTAATCGCAAAAGATCTTTTATCAAACAGTAATGTCCTTTATTTCCATGTTCAATAAAAAGCAAGTTAATGTGATTACTTTTACGATCTTTCGTAAAATACAGAGGACCATTTACACAGTTTTTGTCATTTAGACCGTAAATGTTAATACTAATATTAGGATTATTAATTTCAAATAATGCAATGTCTCTGTAGGTCGGTGGAAAAGACATTCCCTTCACATTAAGCACTGAAGAATAGTGTGGATATGACCTTACATTACACACATTATTCTTAGCTGGGAATAGTTTTGCAACCACGCACCAGAGAAAACAATAATCATCAACATTCCGAATATTAATACAGCTTTTGGTATTTTTAACAGTTTTAGGTAGATCAATGTATGTACCTCCTCTCATCGGACAGTATTTGTTAATATTGATTTCTAAGTGGCTCATAGATTCATAACTCCATCCTGATTCACAATGTTCAAATTCAGTTAGTTTTGTCATGAAAGTGTCCAACAAGTTTGATACCATTTCATTCAAATTTGTACTTTGATAAATTATTTCATATTTTGTATTAAACGACTTTAGTTGCTGTTCATTTGACTTAGGTAGAACAAAATAGGCAAACAATTCAAAATTTACTTTAATACATTCATGTTTTCTGAGTGACATTTTTATTAGCTGTATTATGTATTTTCGTTGGCCGCTCAAATTAACCTCTAGGGGGAGGTGCTTTATATTAAGTGCGGAATCCAAACGATAAGTAACTATTCGATTTTTGAATGCAGTGGCAACAATATAGATATTATCAAATTCAGTCCTTATTAAACAGTTCGATTTATGCAAGTTAGTTTTCAAATGATATCTGTATTCATTTCGTAATATTTCAATTTGACATTTTTCACATTTAATAACTTCATTAGCTGGTTGCAGGCTCGAGTGTGGTGAAACTGCGAAAGAAATAAAAAACACCATAGAATGTAAATACTTTTCATTTATTTCTGATAGTAAAGCGAATAGGTAACATAAAGAAATGACTAAATATAATGGTTAAACAATTGATTACATACACATGTGCTTAATAATATTTATAAAATAAACCGTAAACATATAATATAAGCCGTAAACCAACATATTAGGCATTGATTATATCAGGCGCACAGTCCTTGAACTCCCTCCTGGTAGCTTTTATGAAATCAGTGAGGTGCTGCCACGCCTCAGTATTATCATTTGTTCTGTTTTTAACTGTTATGATGGCATGACGCCATCTATTCATCGGCTGTATATATTTAACCTCCTCGCTATTATACACCTTAAGCTCTACATAGTGCGAACCCTCTTTGCGAGGATGGGATTGCCTCGACACGCCGTGAGGGATTCGTTTCGAGTAGTGTGAGACGAGAGGAGAGTATTTTTTACCGAGCTGTTCGGCGGTGGTTCTATCATCATCGCTGTCACTACCGAAGACGTCCCTGGCCGATGTTTTCCTCGCAGACAAATCAACAGCGCGAGGAGATGGAGGAGGAGGAGGGTAGCACTCTCGAGCTTGCTTCCTCGAGTCGCGGCCTTCACTTATGCTGTGATGTTGCGGTGCTTTTCGCTGTTCGTTCTCTTCGTCTCTTGATCTTCCTGTTGAGATATTGCAGATTAGAGGTCTATCGTCAGTTAAACTATTTAAAACAAAACAGTTTCTGATATTTCGTCGTGAACATTCAATAAATTTGGTCAGATAGTACCATGCTTCTGTATCAGAGTTAGATCTGTTTTTGATGGCGATGTCTAGATGTGTTTTTTTACTGAATGGTGTACTATTTGAATTATATATCTTCAAAATGATGTAATATTTTCCCGAGACTGTTTTATGCATCCGACGTGAAAAGGCTTTGGCATATCGTATGGTGAAGAAAGAGACAAGAATATTACCATGTTTCCGTGCAGGGGGCTCTTGAAACTCGTCCTCGCTATCAGTACCGAACAACTCGTACATAGAGGGCTTCTTCGGTACAGTTGCTGGAACAATTCGAGTCTTGCGCTTCCTCGGCGACGACGAGGGAAGAGCATCGGTGGTGACCGGCAACATGCGTGCCTTCTTCGAACCGCTTGGGGCAACCGACGGCGGTAGTGGTGGTTGGCGTGGGGCTGTTGCGCTGTGGATCGACCTCGGCACCGAGCTCAACTCTTCATCGGAGACAGATCGCATATTATTTCTGGACCTGAAAACATAAAACAAATGAGCATCCTAGCATTTGTTTGAATGTATGAAAACATTGATTGAGATAAAAATGTGAATGAATGAATAAAGATTTATAGGTGGTACTCACATTATTGAAGATGATATTTTTTCTGTTTCTTTTTTAAGTTCCAATTGATAGGCTTGATATTCCAGACAAGACTGAATGCGGGTTGATCCCACATCGTCGTTTAAATAGGCGCAAATCATGTGCACATTTTCCGTATTTGGGCTGTCTCAGGTGCCCAATAATGTCCCATCAGCATTAAAGTTATATTTGGCAAGGATAGTAGACTAAGTTTATCACTCTGGTTTACCTAGATTAGTTTGCATCGAGGTAGTAGTAGATAATATAATTAAATAAATAATTTTGGACAATCCACATGACATCGTCTAGCCCCGCTAAGCAAAATATTCTTACGAGAGAGTACTAAGTATAGGTACTACACAACTGATATTCATAGATAGTTATTGTTATCATACGTACAAAAGACGTAGTACACTGGGAAGAAATATTTGCAGAACGCACAAACATTTGTCCTGAGGCAGGAATCGAACCTGCAACCTCCTACATCGCTAGAGGACCTTCAACCTTCTCGCCATATCGCTCGTGTATACTATATTCTAATATAATATTACGTCTATCTAGCAACTCTCTCCTGGTTTCGCAGACAAATAGAGACAATTTATTTTTGTTTTTAATAGATACTTATCTATGTTATCTATGTATTTTTATGAAATAAGGTTTATATTTAAATGCTTGATGTTGAGAAAACTGCATCGCAATGCTCGAGCTCGAGCTCGTTGATCGATAATAAACCTTATTTCGATTGCGTAAGATTGTAGATTCAAATTCATATGGTAAATTTAAAATCGTGTGCCATCCGTTCCCTTGTGTGTGCAGACTATACATGCAAGTTCATTGTAGTGTAGCTATTTGTAAAATGATGAGTGTGCAGAAAAATATTATATAATTAGGGAATAAGATAGCACATTAATAGCATTCGTGTTTTAGATTTATTGTTGGACATACGTACGGTCTAAGCTGATTGAGGTAAGCAAAAGTCTATTGTGCACGTATCTACAGTATTTATTTTTAATAACTCATTTACTTACACTTTATTATTTTGTATTTACAGAAAATGAGCAACAGTAACTACGAAGATGATCCTGATCCCATTACCAACCCATTTTATTACGCTCAGAATACGGATGCTTTTTACGAGTCAGAAATGCAAAAGATTCAACAAGAAATCAAAAAGGATGTGGATATTAATAAGCAAGTTAGAGAATTACCTGACAAAGGCAAAAAGAAATCTAAATTGTCGTTAAAAAAGACTATTTGTAAACCAACTTCTGCGTGTACGTCTTATGTTATTCGCAAAGAAACGGGAAAAGCCCATCATCTGATAAAAATAAGTATAAAACATTTTTCAGATGTTAATTCATTTGACTCAAACTTAGATAAAACGGATGTAAGTGTTCAGTACTTGGTAAAGGAACACTATGATGAAATTCAGAATGATACAGAAAGGTTAATCAACAAAATTGTAAACAAGTTAAGTTCGGTGGACCAATAAAAATAAAATAAAAAATAAAAAAGCCATTTATTCCATAACCATAATAGTAACAATAATCGTGCGATGTAATTAATAAGTGAAAATAATAATAATTTGCTTTTCCATGCAGGTAGGTAGGTACTTAACATATCTAATTAACCTAAAATAAAATCTATTTAATTTAATTTATTATTATTTAAAAAAATATTCAAAATACAATAAAGTACCTACCTAGATATATTTTATTCGTTTATAATTAAAGTTGCATGTCTTGACTTAGATGTTGAAAATTGGTATACATTATAAATTTGTGTCGATTTCAGTTCTAATACATTATTTATGTTAGTTTGGACCCCTTACGGGTACAGGCCTCCTCCAGTTCATGTACAAATGTGTTCGCAGTTTTCATGAATCTTGCTTTGATCTTGTAAGTTGCCATCTTTTGCCTATTGAATTGCATATAAGTGTCTAAAATATTCCATTTCTTCGATATGTAGTGATTTAGAAGCGATTCGATCCTACACGATTATAGAATAGGTACCTACTAGAGGTAGAATCCATTTTCTGAGCTGGAGGGTTTCGGTCTAGCTCTCCCGCGGTGACCAGCCGTATTGGGATGCTTGTTTATGATTTTTTGTGTTTAGATATTAATATAAGATTTGGAAGAGGGGGCGCTTTCTGCATATAGTGTTTTAGGTATCTTCTCTTGTATGTGTTGTTAGATAATGCGTAATGCTTCTATTTTTGTTGTTTAATTTGTGTTATTTGGCGGATCTGCTAATGTTGTTTTTGCTCATATTTGGTCCATATTCATCAAGTAGTGTCCTCATAAATTTGTTTTCTTTACAAGGCAATTTTTTTAGTGGAGAGGCAGGTACTCGTATAATTAGCTTATTGTACCTAATAAAAGCTAGGTTTCCTTTTTTTAATTCGTTCTGTAGCTGCTCCTGTAACTGTTTTCGTTCGTGTAGAATTTTAGGTGCAAAATCTTCTTTGATGTAATATCCAGATTGATTAAGTTTATGTTTATTTTTGAGGATAAGAATTTTCTTGCCATATGTTGAAAGGCCCACATTTATGGGCCTAGGTTTCTCTCCTTTTTTCCCCATACGTCGTACATGTTGAATTTCACTTACGTTGCTTTTTACTTGTAGCTGATTGTTCAAAATATTAACCGTTTTTTTTTCTAATTCCTCATAGGATTTTTCTTCCTCCGGTACTCCGAAAAGCACCAAGTTCCGGCTTCTCGCTTCTCTCTCGAGATAGTCTAGGCGTTCCTCTTGTCTCTGCTGGTTTATTTTTAGTTCGTTAAGTTGTGGTTGAAGCATGCATATTTTTTCATTCAAGGTATCAATTTTTGATGAGAGTTTGGCGTCGATGTCCTGAATCTGTTGGCCAATCGCAGCAATAGCTTTTATAACCGCATCCATTATACTTGATTATTTATGAAATATAAAGAATGTGTGCAAAAAGAAACTTCGTTCAGAGATTCGAACCAGCAGTCACGGAGAAAACACTGTAGAGTGTAGTATCTTAATCCACCACACCAACCGGACAGTTACTATAGTACTCGAAATAGTGGATCGCTTGCAATATTCCAACGGTCCCAATGAAGTTTCTGCGACAACCGTCAAGTGAGAAAAATAACGGGGTACAAATAAACACTGTTTGTCGAAACTTTGTTTTTGGATTTCACAGGCTTTTCGTATGTCGTATTTTATTTAGATAACATGTTCTTATAATATAAGTGGTTGATTGAGGTATTTTAAAGCTTATTTTACTTTTCTAGCACTGTTTGTTATTGTTGTCGACTTGTTTTGTGTTGTTTTTATTTCACTGTTTTATAGCTTTAGATCACAATATTTCGTCGAGATAACATTTTCACTGGTCCCTGGTACGTTTTTAAACACTTTTTAATGTTAATTTCACTCATTAGACTCGTATATCAGTTTTTAAATTTATTTTGTTCGTGGAGCTGTTGCTGACCATGCGAGCGCAGCGCCCTCTTTCGTCGGTGGACCAATAGACTAATAATATTATTGAATAGAAAAGTATATAATAAACAAAATTATGGTCAGTTATTTGTTTTATTGAAGAAGCCCAAAGAATTTGTTTCATTAGGTAGGTGACCTTTACGTACAACGTATACCTAATAATCTATTAAAATTACGCTATATAATCGAACCCACACTTGTGGAATCCTAGCCAACCACTAGTTCGCCTCAGTTGTCTATCCCCGCCGTGTGACTGTGATATCATTGCGCAGCATTTTAATAAGGTATGGAAAGAAACTTAATCTTATTCTGTACGTCAATGCTTGGGTTTAGCATCTCTAAGCATTTTGCCAAAAATAGAACGATTGAACTCTATGACGAAGGATTTTAAAAGTATAAAATGATTGAAGATTTCATAATATTGGACACTTGCATTCTTTACACGTAGAAAAAACATGTCGGTAAGTCGAATTTAAATAAGTTTAATGAGAATATATTTATTGAAGTTTATTAGTAGTTCTCATAATGATTACCTATTTTCAGTATTCACCCTGGGTCTTATCACCGCCTGTGACAGCTAGTCCTGCTGACTTTCAGCAAATAGAAGCCCCTCAACAACCAAATGCTCTACCACCGTTTGTAAAGAACAAGCTCCTCACATCGTGTTTGAAGACTTCTGCTAGTGGATTAAAAGTTATTCGCATTGAAATATACGATGCAGATCAATTTTCAAGTATCAAGGATTCAACATGCAAATGTAGTGCAGAGATTTGCGCACAACATGTAGTTAGTAATTTTTACTCAGATCCCATTTATATAAGAATAAGAGAAGTACTCAAATCAATGGAAAACTCAATGTATGTTAATTTATAATAAAGTTTCAGTGTTATTTGCGTCTTTTCTTTTTATAACATACCCTAAACATTTAGCTTTACTTTTTGTTAACTGTTAACTGAATAGATGATTAAATACCAGTATATAAGTATTATTTATTTGTTACTCTGCTTGTTTAGAGCTAGATTGATTTAATGGTTGTGATTGAAAAGAAGCTAGGGATAATTGGGGGAAAACTGGATATTTTAATATCCAGTTCCCCCAATTATCCTCTACTCGCGCCGCAGCTCCACGCAGATAGAGACTGGCACCTGCGTCTTGGGCCATGAAGGTGTTAGTGTATAATGTTTAGTGTATAATGTATAACGCATTCACTGCCCAGCTCTGCGGTGCGACCCGCAGGGGCGCGCCACAGCTCCACGCAGATAGAGACTGGCAGCTGCGTCTTGGGCCATGAAGGTGTTAGTGTTTAGTGTATAACGCATTCACTGCCCAGCTCTGCGGTGCGACCCGCAGGGGCGGGCCTCAGCTCCACTTTTTTTAAATTAAACATTATTTATAAACACGATTGCTCATAATAATGATGACAATTCCATGAAAATATATAAATTTACAAATTAAAATAAAATAATTTCACAAAGAATAAATGAAAATTAATACATAAAAATAAATCAATAATAATTTATATTATCATTACAATATATAAACCTTAAATTTGTTATATACTAAGCTTTCACTGTTTTTTTTTTCATATTCTTTTTTTTTATCTTATTCTGTTTTCTTATATTTTGTTTTCCTTTTTGTTATTTTCTTTTAATTTTCTCTTTTTTTAATATTATTATCATTTTTGTCTTATTATTATTATTTTCTATTGCCTATTTTACAACCAAGTTTATTTTTATCAACATCATTACACGAAATCAGAAATAAAGTCATTAATTAAATAGCTAGGTTAGGTTAGGTTTGGTTAGGTTGTTAGGTTAGGTTAGGTAAGGTTAGGTTAGGTTGTTAGGTTAGGTTAGGTTTGGTTAGGTTAGGTTAGGTTAGGTTAGGTTTGGTTAGGTTAGGTTAGGTTGTTAGGTTAGGTTAGGTTAGGTTAGGTTATGTTAGGTTAGGTTAGGTGAGGTTAGGTTTGGTTAGGTTAGGTTAGGTTAGGTTGTTAGGTTAGGTTTGGTTAGGTTAGGTTGTTAGGTGAGGTTAGGTTAGGTTTGGTTAGGTTAGGTTAGGTTAGGTTATGTTAGGTTAGGTTAGGCTAGGTTAGTTTTTTTTTTGATTATTATTGTTTACTTTATATAAACATGTCATAATTTTTGTAATAGCTATCTTCTTTATCCCTGTGTCCTCTGTCCCTGTGTTCGAAGTATGTGATTATTTAATTTAAATTGTACTTATATTCTGTTTTGTTTTCTAGAGTATCTGGTTTTTCTATTTTGTTTTGTGTTCTTATTTATTTCGATGATGGTGTATTTTTTGCGTGTTGTGTGAATAAAGTTTTTGTGCCTGTGTGTGTGTAATATTGATTAAAAAAAAAAAAAATGTATAATTCCTTGGAGGAATTTGCCAAAACCGAAACATATCCCGAATAAATTCTGAGCCACAAACAAAAGGTCTGGGTGCTAACCGCGACGGCAATGTCGCACTAAACGGCAAATAAAAGCTGCTATAGGTAATTAAATGTTGTTGCACTTAATAGCAACAGGTTGGCTCAGGTTTTAAAAATCAAAAGCAGTATAGCACACTCACTCGTCTTATGATCAGAGGAGTTAACTAGTTTGAGACACTTAAAAAAAAAAACTAACCTAGCCTAACCTAACATAACCTAACCTAACCAAACCTAACCTAACCTAACCTAACCTAACCTAACAACCTAACCTAACCAAACCTAACCTAACAACCTAACCTAACCTAACCAAACCTAACCTCACCTAACCTAACCTAACCTAACCTAACCTAACAACCTAACCTAACCAAACCTAACCTAACAACCTAACCAAACCTAACCAAACCTAACCTCACCTAACCTAACCTAACCTAACCTAACATAACCTAACCTAACCCTAATTTAATATCTCCGGAACCAAAGGTCCTACGGTCCAACCAACCAAACCTAACCTCACCTAACCTAACCTAACCTAACCTAACATAACCTAACCTAACCCTAATTTAATATCTCCGGAACCAAAGGTCCTACGGTAGTGCGGTTTTTTCCATACCGTAGGTCTTGGATTGCTTAAGTTTTGTGTAGAGTCCCAAGACTCTACGTAGAGTTCAAAAATTTTTTTGTATAGAAAAGTGTAACTCCTAGGATTATTATATCAGTATACTAGAGGGCTATCTTTCCATTATAGATTCTGACTCTACATAGAGTCAAAATAATTTTTATCATTTTCGTATGAAACTACTTTTCCGCTAATTTTATGGACAAAGTGGCCAAGTGTAACCCTTAAATCGTGACCTTGGTAGAGTTGACTCTACTTTTTCAAATTTGACAAATATCTTGTATTTTATAAGATTTATGTATTTTCGCCAAACTATCTGACTCTACCAAACTTTGGGCAATTTTTGAGTGACTCTTTCAAAATATTAATTTTATTTATTTTATATCTGAAGTTGACGCCCTTTACACGTCACACTTCGTAGTCGACGAGTCCTACCCCAAATTGTAATGATTCGCACCCCGGACTCTAAGCAAGTGCCGGCCGCTGGAAAAACCGACAAATCGCGGGACGCAATGGATACCAACGAAGTGTCAGAAACGGCCATCCCACAGACACAGGCGGACGACCAGCCTAACAAGGTACGGCTGAGTGTTGATGCCTTCGATGCGTTGTCTTCGGTGACACCACCCGAACCTAAGAAGACCATGAGCCAACCGGGACAACAAAAGGCCAAAATGGCCTTGACTTACCCCGCGCACAAAGACAGCTCTTTAAGGGCACGGGCGACGACATCGCAGCAAAGCGCGGAGAAATCTCCAAAGGCCAGGTATGCGACCAGGACGGCTGAGGCAAGAGCCTGTCTTTCCAAGGCCAAAACAAACCTCGAAATTAGCCGTAATCTGAAGAGCGAGATAAAAGTTAAGGTTCTGGAAGCCGTCGACAGACTATACTACCTGGTAAAGGAGTCCGAAGAAGACAGAGTGACAATCCTACCACCCCCAGGTAAAACACCTCCAACCAAAGATAACAAGGGTGAAAGGAGAGAAGAGAAAAGAACAACAGAGATAACCGGGCAAGGGGAAGAACTGATTCGGAAGATGGAGGAGCATGGTAGGTTTCTGGAAGATCACAAGAAGGAAATGGTGAGACTAACAGATACGCTTAAAACACAGCAGGAGTGGTATGCTAGCAGAGGCTCCTATGCGAGTGTTGCAGCGGGTTCTCCAAACAAACGGGATCCGGAAAACACCGCCATGCACTCCATCATAGTTTCTTCTACGGATGACCAGGAGACAGGAGATCAAGTGTTTGATAGAATAAGAAAGGTTGTCAATGCCAAGGAAGAAGGAGCAAGAATTGACAAAATAAGAAAAGCAAAAGACAGGAAGATAATAGTAGGCTGTAAAAATGAGGAAGAGCTAAGAAAGATAAAGGTAAGAATAGCGGAGAGGGAAGGGCATCTCAGCGTGGAGGATGTCAAGAACAAAGACCCTCTTGTCATCCTATACGGCGTCCTGCAGAGCAACACGGATGAGGATGTGTTAAAAGCCATCCGTACACAAAACGGGCATTTACTGAGGAATCTGGGCGGCGACGATGACCGTATAGAAATACGCTATCGCCGCAAGGCAAGAAACCCCCTCACAACCCACATCGTTATGAAGGTGTCGCCCAGACTCTGGCAGAGTCTGACCGGCGCAGGGGCTCTTCATATCGACATGCAGAGAGTCAGAGTCGCCGATCAGTCCCCCCTTATACAGTGCTCGCGCTGTTTAGGGTACGGGCATGGGAAGCGGTTCTGCTCAGAAGCAGTCGATGTATGCAGCCACTGCGGTGGGGCGCACCTAAGAACAGAATGCCCTGACTGGCTGAGTGGAATTCCCCCCTGCTGCATAAACTGCAATAAAGCCAAGGCTGCAAAAATCGACCATGGCGCCTTTAGCAACGAATGTCCGGTGAGGCGCAAATGGGAAACATTTGCGAGATCCACCGTGGCCTATTGCTAAGGGCGTCCATTACAAGATCATGCAAACAAACCTCCAAAAGAAGACGCTGGCAACAGATGAGGTTTTCCTTGCAGCCACAAAATGTAGAGTTGCAGCACTCCTCTTGCAGGAACCCTACGTTGGGGCCCCCAAGAAGTTGAGGACATACCCAGGCGCTAGGATCTACCAGAGTACGGATCCGGGTGAGGGGATGGTAAAGGCAGCTATTGCAGTACTAGACTCTACCTTGGATGTTATCCAATACCCACAGCTCACCACCAATAACATCGCCGTGGTAGGGATCCGAACTAGTGCCTGGGAGGTAAATCTGGTCTCCATCTACTTGGAGGGAACTGAGCCTCTGGAACCATACCTGGAACATCTGAGCAGAGTGACTACCGAACTTGGATCAGCGAGGCTTATTGTTGGAGGAGACGTAAATTCCTGGAACACCTGGTGGGGAAGCGTCAGAACAAATTCCAGGGGGGAGGAGCTCATGAACTTCATAGATGGTAAAGGGCTCCAGGTGCTCAATGTTGACTCAAAACCGACCTTCGACACTGTGAGAGGAGACAAAAGGTACGTCAGCCACATCGACATCACGGTCTGCTCTGAGGACATGCTGACTCTTGTGGATGGATGGACCGTTGTGGAGAATTTGACGAGCTCAGACCACAACGCGATTAAATTTAACATACAGCTACACAAAGCACACGGAACACAAATTACACGCACAACAAGGCTCTACAACACAAAAAAAGCAAATTGGGCTCAATTTCATGAGAAATTGAACCAATTTAAAATAGACCACCACCTCACATGTACAAAAGTAGAGCACATACATGACACTAAACAAATAGAAGCAGTCGTACACACATACACACAAGCAATAACAAACGCATGCACACTTTCCATACCTGCAAAGAAACACACACAAATACTAAACATACCGTGGTGGTCCGAGAAACTCGCACAGTTGAAACAGGAGGTCGCCAGAAGGAAGAGAAGAGTCCGATGCGCTGCACCAGTCCGGAGGCCGGGAGTCATTGAAGAGTACCTGGAAAAGAAAAGAGAGTATGAGTTAGAGGCGAAGAAGGCAAAGGTAGAGAGTTGGAAGGACTTTTGCTGTAAGCAGGATAGGGAGGGTGTGTGGGAGGGAATATACAGGGTTATAGGTAGGACTAGAAAAAGGGAAGAGGATGTGCCGCTTCAGGTTGAAGGCAGAGTACTCGATGCTAGAGGCTCCGCGAAGGCCTTGGCAGAAACGTTTTATCCGGAGGACCACACAGATGCTGACAATGCCGAACATCGCAGGATCCGCGCTGAAGCAGAGACGGTAAATAGTGAGGAGCAAGCTGACCCTTGCGACCCACTGTTCACGATGACCGAACTAAGATCTGCGATGAAAGCATTTAATCCGAAGAAGGCACCTGGAGCGGACGGCTTCACGGTCGATATATGCGTAGAGGCCATAAAAAACGATCCCAACATGTTTTTAGGTATGTTAAACAAGTGCCTCGAACTCGCTCACTTCCCGGATCTATGGAAGGAGGCCACCGTGATAGTGCTTCGGAAACCGGGGAAGGAGAGCTATAGCACACCGAAATCCTACAGGCCTATCGGGCTCCTTCCAGTGCTAGGTAAAATATTTGAGAAAATGTTGGTCACCCGGATCAAGTTTCATCTTTTACCAAGAATGAGTACTCGCCAGTTCGGATTCGTGCCACAGAAGAGCACCGAGGACTCCCTTTATACCCTTATGCGATACATTAACAGTAAACTAGATCAAAAGAAACTGTTAACGCTTGTGTCGCTGGATATAGAGGGGGCCTTCGATAGCGCGTGGTGGCCACAGATCCGAGTTCGACTGGCAGAGGAAGAATGTCCAATAAATTTGAGAAGGGTGATCGACAGTTATCTGCGAAACCGAAGAGTGAAAGTCCGCTACTCTGGGGAAGAGTTTGAAAAGTCCACAAAAAAAGGATGTGTGCAGGGGTCCATAGGTGGTCCAATTCTTTGGAATTTGCTCCTAGACCCACTTTTAAGGGAGCTGCATGGTAGAGGCGATTACGTGCAGGCGTTCGCGGACGACGTGGTGCTTGTCTTTGCTGGTGAGACTTCGCAAGAGATCGAGAGGCAGGCCAACGCCGCACTTGAGCATGTTCGGACGTGGGGTATCCGAAACAAGCTGAAGTTTGCGCCACATAAAACCATGGCCATGGTCATCACGCGCAAACTCAAGCACGATACCCCGCGTCTTAGCATGGGCGGGTGCGACATTGGCATGTCCAGGGAAATTAAATTGTTGGGGCTCACCATCGACGATAAAATGACTTTCAACTCGCATGCCGCGAACGTCTGCCGTAAAGCGCTCAATTTCTACAAGCAGCTCTCGAGAGCTGCAAAAGTAACTTGGGGCCTCCATTCGGATGTAATTAGGGTCATTTACACGGCAGTGGTAGAGCCCACCATACTATATGCTGCAAGTATATGGGCGCCTGCAACAAATAAGATCTGCGTGAAGAAGGAGCTGGAAACAGTGCAGCGTGGTTTCGCACAGAAAATAGTAAAAGGCTACAGGACTGTCTCACTAACCTCGGCGCTATTACTGGCTGGGTTGCTTCCACTGGATATAAGAATCCGGGAAGCAGCCTCGCTTTATGAGACGAAGAAAGGCTATACCCAGCGAGTAATAGGAGACCGAAGTATCGAGATGCCAGTACCGTACGCAGCGATGCCACACCCAGCGGTGCAGATGGAGTTGACATTCACCTGCTTGATGGACGAGGCAACATTAAACCAGAGCCTTGACAGCTGCCTGAATATCTTCACAGATGGCAGCAGAATCGAGGGAAAAGTCGGCGCCGCACTATCCATCAGGGAAGGTGCCGCCGAGATAAGTACCCGCAAATTGAGGCTGGATGAATGTTGCACCGTCTATCAGGCTGAATTGCTGGCTCTAGCTGAGGCCACAAAAGAGGCGCTCAAAAGGCGGAAGCCAAGCTGCAGCATTTTCAGCGATTCGCGATCGGCCCTCGAAACGGTTGTCAACTTATTTTCCCCCCATCCCCTTGCAGTCCAAATTAGAGCAGACATACATGAGCTTAAACAAATGAACAAAATACTGAGCTTATTTTGGGTTAAAGCTCATGCGGGATTGGAGGGAAACGAAAGGGCCGATGAGTTGGCAAAATGCGCAGCTCTGAAGCTAAAAACGAAGCCAAATTATAACAGCTGTCCGGTTTCATTCGCAAAGCGAGAAATCCGACGGGACTCGCTTTGCGAATGGAACAAACGCTACATAAATGCAAACCAAGGCGCGATCACAAGGCTATTCTTCCCGAACGCAATAAGGGCGTACCGACTAGTCAAAACATTAACACTGAGTCCCATCATGATCCAGCTTTTCACAGGGCACGGAGGATTCTCCTCGTACCTGCATCGGTTCAGGTGCAAGGAGAGTCCATCGTGTCCTTGTGACTTAGACGTTGATGAAACCGTAGTCCATATTGTCACAGATTGCCCCAGGTTTGGAAGAGACAGATACGATTTGGAACATAAAATAGAAATAGACCTAAAAAAGGAAAACTTGTGCAAAATATTAGAAGATAAGAATAAAAGATATATATTTTTAGATTTCTGTGAAAAAATTGTTAAAATAGCAATAAGTAGAAATAAGTAGAAACTAAGGAGTCACAATTATATAATTTATATTATATAAATTTGTGCCCTCGAAATGTAAAGTAGATTAAGAAAACTGTAATCATTTTAAGAAAATAAATATTTTTGTGTGTCTCTTAATACCCAAGAAAATAAAGAAATAGGAGAAAATAGTTAAATGAGTAAATATAAGTACGAACGGAGACGGATAAAAGAAAGATTAAGTATGAAGAATGGAAGTGCGAGAAGCATATAAGACAGAACAAGAATGAATGGGTAGTGTAGACCAGGTCCCTGGTAAAGCTAGGGGTAGGATGGAGAAAAAAAAAAAAAAAAAAAAAAAAAAAAAAAAAAAAAACCTAACCTAACCTAACCTAACCTAACCTAACCTAACAACCTAACCTAACCTAACCTAACCTAACCTAACCTAACCTAACCTCTTTTGACAGCTATTTAATTAATGACTTTAAAAATAATAAGACAAAAATGAAAACAATATAAAAAAAAGAGAAAATTAAAAGAAAATAACAAAAAGGAAAACAAAATAAAAGAAAACAGAATGAGATAAAAAAAAAAGAAATAAGAAAAAAAAACCAGTGAAAGCTTAGTATAACACAAATTTAAGGTTTATATATTGTAATAATAATATAAATTATTATTGATTAATTTTTTTGTATTAATTCTAATCATATTTATTCTTTGTGAAATTATTTAATTTTAATTTGTAAATTTATATATTTTCATGGAATTGTCATCATTATTATAAGCAATCGTGCTTATAAATAATGTTTAATTTAAAAAAAATAAACAATTTACTGTATAAACAAATTGGCATTGTTTGGAAATCAAACAATTGTACCATAAATATATGAGTTTGTATGTCTAACGTATAATAAGTATAATATAAGTTTTTATGTATAAAGATATGATAATTATTGTTTAATTTATATAAACATGTCATAATTTTTGTAATAGCTATCTTCTTTATCCCTGTGTCCTCTGTCCCTGTGTTCGAAGTATGTGATTATTTAATTTAAATTTTACTTATATTCTGTTTTGTTTTCTAGAGTATCTGGTTTTTCTATTTTGTTTTGTGTTCTTATTTATTTCGATGATGGTGTATTTTTTGCGTGTTGTGTGAATAAAGTGTTTGTGCCTGTGTGTGTGTAATATTGATTTAAAAAAAAAATTAATGTATAATTCCTTAGTAGGTAATTAAATGTTGTTGCACTTAATAGCAACAGGTTGGCTCAGGTTTTAAAAATCAAAAGCAGTAATAGCACAGTCACTCGTCTTATGATCAGAGGAGTTAACTAGTTTGAGACACTTAAAAAAAAAAAACTAACCTAGCCTAACCTAACCTAACCAAAAAGTGGGGGAATCCTCTTGGATACCGTACTTTCGTAAGGGGCGGAAGAACGGTTATGCTGGACTCCTACCAGCTAAACCCACCACTGTGTTTTCATTCTGCACCTGTTTGCCGAGCCTACGGGTACACTTTCGAAATCTTCCGCTGGCCCGGCGGTGCTGGCCTAAGAAGGCCCCGACTCAAGTTGGAGTTCCTCTTTGAGAGGCGCGTGGAAAACACCGCGCGTGCCGCCTCTAGGTCATGAGTACCGACGACGTCCACCCCACTGGACACCGTCTCGACCTGTTTATTAATTTATGGTGGTCGAAGAAGAGCGTGGAAGATTCTTCTTCGACGCCCTGGTCTCTTGCTACGGATAGGAAGGTCAGTTGTTATCTCTCGCTCCCTCTCCGCAGTTTCCTTTTGTGTAATGACGTCTTCACAGAAGAAAACCACCGCATCCCAGACGTCTTTCGAGTCCAGCATCCCCTTCACCAGTTCCGGAAGGGATAGGGACAGTCTGCTGTTAGCTATCACCCTACACAGATCCCGACGCTGATTTTCCCAAGCCGGGCAATGTGCAAGTGTGTGTCGCGCCGTGTCTTCTTCGGAGTCACAATGGTGACAGACAAGACCCGTGTTCTCTGACGAGCCAATTCTCTAAAATTGGCCCTAGAGCTTCTATCGTCTGTAAGCCAGCCCTTGGTGACACCAAACGCTCTTTCCACCTGTCTATCAAGGCTTGCTTGGCTTGTCTCTGCCATGCGACAATTTCCTTAAGTGGTGGTGTTTCTCCTCTACGTTTCAGTTCAGCGCGCCATTCGTACATTGCCGCGTGTATTTCTGCCTCCAAATCCCATGGAGGAGATCCTGCTAACGCACAGCTGGCTTCGTACGAAACAGTGCGGTATCCTCGTATGGTCGCAACAGCCATTACTCTTTGCGGTCTTCTTAGTAGGGTAACTGTTTTTTCAGACAGAGATCCCGCCCAAATAGGCGCACCGTATAGAGCCATTGATCTGATAACTCCCAAATACAGGCCGGTTACCTCCCTTTGGTCCACCGAGATTTGGCATCAGTCGTTTTAAAGTGGAAGCTGCATTCAGAAGTCTCGGAGCCATGCGGGTAAAATGTTGGCCAAACTTCCACTTGCTGTCTAGGAACAACCCAAGGTACCTCATACAGGATCCTAGAACAATCCTGGATTCCCCAAACATAATTTGACTGTCTTGCGGCGGAGCCCTTCGACGCCCATAGAAGCATATTGCCTCGGTCTTGTTGATTGCTACCTTAAGACCTAAACGATCGATCCGGTTGACAACTGAAGCTACCGCCGCCGTGCTCAGATTTAGTGCTTCTTCAAATGTAGTTCCCCGAGCAGTGACCAACGTGTCATCAGCGTAACAGGTTACGTTAGCACCAGCGGTAAGTTCACCTCTTAGTACCCAGTCATACCCGATGTTCCACAGGAGCGGACCCAGGACCGATCCCTGTGGAACACCGCACGACATTTCCCATTCTTGCCGTATAACTTCGGGTCCCATATATGTTACATACCTCTCAGAAAGATATGCCTCAACAATTCGTCTCAGATAAATAGGTACGTTATGGTACTTTAATGCCTCTGTTATACAAGGCCAGGGCATGGTGTTAAAAGCGTTGATAATATCTAAAGATACTGCAACTAGAACACCTTTGTCTTCGAGTGCGCTATCAGAGAGGGCTTTGACTCGTTTAATAGCGTCAATAGTCGAACGACCTGCTCGAAAACCGAATTGATAGTCGGATATGTTTGGCCCTTCACTGCGTAGATGATTGGAGACGCGAGCTGCAATAATCCGCTCAAAAAGTTTATCCGCTTCATCCAGCATCACTATGGGGCGATAGGCAGAGGGAGAATCCGCTGCACGTCCAACTTTCCGTATCAAAACTAATCGGCCAGTCTTCCACTGCTTAGGGTAAGAACCAGACTCTAGGCATGCATTTAAAAGACGCCTAAACCGGTCACCTAATTTGTTAAGTCCTAAAACCCAGGCTCTGCCTGGAGTGCCATCCGGGCCAGGAGCCTTGTTTTTGGCTCGTAGCTTTAAGGCTGCAAGACGAAGCTCTACTTCCGAAACATGCGGTACATCATCTGACTGAGTTGTGTTTTGTACCGTTGTGGTGGAAATCTCGGGAGGCGTGAACCCATCTCTCCGCGGAAACAAGGTAGAAACTATGTCTTCTAATAGTCTGGGTGATAAAGTTTCGGTAAGAGGAGGCGCCCATGGGCGAATTTTACCCCTCACTAGCTTATATGGTCTACCCCAAGGATCCTGATTAAGGCTCTCTAGGAGCTCCGCCCTAGCCTGGGTCTTGGCATCTGAAATTGCCTTCCGTAGCTCGTTGACTCTCTCTCTGTAGACCTCATACAATTGGTTCTCTACCTCTTCGTCACGTCGTCTGCGCCTGCGGTGTCTCGTGTATTGGCGCCTTGCTGCAACACATCTAATACGCAGGTTGCCAATTTCTAAAGTCCACCAGTAGACCTGACGCTTCGGAGGACGCTTTTTCACTCGGGTCATGCTGGCGTCACAGATTTCAGTCATGGCTATCCTAAACCAGTCTGTCTCATCTTCAATCTCCACTGTAGCCTCTGGAGGGGACTCCCAGGCTTTAACTATTGCGGCTTTCACTAAGGCCTCTCTATCCAGCGTTTTAAGAACCCATCTAGGTGGTAAAGATGATGCACGGTTGTTCCGGAGATGACTGTTGGTGGACTCTAGCTCCGAGAGTCCAGTAGAGACTTCAAATCGGATATATAAATGGTCCGAGAGAGTCTCAATGTTCTCTAAGACTGTCCAATCTTCGACTCTGTTTGCAATGGAGGAGGAAACAAACGTGACGTCAACAATTGATCCACCGTTTCACCTGACACAAGTATTTATGGATCCTTGATTTAGGACTGTCAGTCCGATCATGGTCATCCAATCTTCGAGAGCCGCGCCGCGTGCATCAGTGGCACGCGCGCCCCAGACTGTAGATTTAGCATTAAGATCGCCCATGAGAATCACAGGGCGGGGATGAGACTGATTAATAAATGCTCCTAGATCGTCCAGAAATTGTTCAAACTCCGCGAGAGTTTTATTAGGAGAAAAATAGACACCAATAAGGATAATTTCCCTCCATAAAATCGCAACGTACCCTCTGCCTTTTGCTAGAGTTGATGTATTAGCTCCGGCAGCGCTTGATATTATAATCGCAACCAAACCATCAACGTCGTCAACCCAGTTGTCTTGGGGTGGCACGAAGTATGGTTCACCGACTACCGCAACTTCAATCAACCACTCCGCCATGCTTTGCAGGAGCAAGTCCTGCGCACCGGCGGAGTGGTTGATATTCGCCTGTAGAAATTTGTGAACCATAATAACATCAAAATGTTATCATCTCCTCGCATTCCCCCATTTGAGGTGGGGGACAGCTAGGTTCTGACCGGCGTTTTGCTGGCTTGGCTACCGCTTTCAGCTTAGGTGGCGAGCAGGATCTGCTTCCTAACACATGATTTGCTGCTTTATTTGCAGCCGCGCATAAGGAGCAATTGGGTATCTCTGCTGTACACTGAACTGCCTTATGCCCAGTTTGTCCGCATCGGTAGCATTCGTCGCTGCGATCAATCTCTGTTGTGCATTGGGCACGGACATGGCCCTCATGATGGCATCGGTAACATCGCAGAGATCTTGGCTGCAGCGTTATGATACGTGCAGACACCCATCCTACTAGTAGTCGACCAGCATCCTTTATAGCTTTGGCAACAGGTACAGGGCAACGTACCCAGACGTTAAATGTACCTTGAGAGTCTTGCCTTAACTCTCCTACCTTTATTGAATCAGTAGGGCAGCCACCTTTCTCTGCGATTACTCTCTTAATGTCTTCGACAGAAACGGAGTCATCTAGGCCAGAGATCTTGAGCTCTGCACACTTAATGGGCCTAGATACCTTGGCTATCTCCTCTCCTAACGTTTCACGTAGTTTTTGTGCCAAGGAATCGGCTTTATCGTCATTAGCCATCCCAGGAATGTCAAGGATGCAACCTCCCGTGGCCGCCTTTCTAAAACGGAGACTGGGTATACCACAGCTGGCAAGGTCAATCTTTTCCTTAGCGTCGGTTAAAACTTTAGCGTAGGTAATGCCCTTTTCCTCTGCTCCCGGTTGCAAAGTTATAACCACTGCCGCAGAGCGGGGAGTGCGTAGTTTAACCGTATTATTTCGTTTCTCTTTTCCTGGTGTTACTCGAGATTGAGATTGATTTCCCTTTGTCTTCTTTTTTCCGCGTTTTGTGACCGTAGTCCAACCCTCGTTCTTTTGGGTTGGCACTACGACCGACTCTGACAAGACAAGTGGTTGCGAAAGCTCTTTCTGACAATCTATTTGCCCTCCATTTAATTGTGACTTTTTCTTATTCCTCTTTTTTACGTTTCCCGCTCTCTTGTCTTTTGTCTTTCCTGTCGTTGACTTTTCTTCTGTTAGGTTAGCAGTATTTTTCTTATCTGCAGCAAGTTGAGGCCGGATGCGCTGTTCCGGGAGTAGACGATCTTCCAGTCCATCTATTCTGGCATTTACCATGGTTCCAACTTGTAGCATTATAATACGCGAAAGCTCCTCAATGTCAATTCGCTGTGAGGGTATGACTTGAGAAGTAATATTCTCCGACACCTCCATGCTCTCAGGTATCTGTAGCGGTACTACAGATGCTTCTTGGGATAGATTTGGGGGCGAAACAGACCTCGATACCTCTAGTTTCAGCTCCTGCATCTCTTTGCGTAGCTCTTCTATTTCACCCTGCAGGCGAGCATTGTCTGCTTGCAGTCTAGCAGTTTCTTCCGAGATAGTTCTACCATGGAGAGCCTCGACTGCTGTTTGAATGGATGCTCCCGCATCTTTTAAATGACGAACGAACGTTCCTTTGAGGTTACTTGACTTAGAAGCTACTTTCATTATAATAGCGACATCTTCAAGAACTCTTTTATTAAGTGCCACAGCCGTTTGGCTTTTTGCCATATCTATACGCCTAAGATATAAGTCCGCCCTAGACTTATTAGCCTTGCTCGCTAGCAAGTCCAACTCTTTCTCATTCTTATCCTCTTTTTGTCGGAGGAATTCTTTCCTCCGATTACCAGGATTGTCCAGAAAATCCTCAAATTTTTTATCTTCTTCGCTGGACGCAGCTGCAAGCTCACCTCCACGTCTCTTTTTGGCTACAGACTTCCGAGGCCGAGCACTTGCTCCATCCGATTCGTACTGTCGTTCTACCATTATATTACAGTTCGCTGCTATGGCAGCCGTCCTCTGCGCCGTGGCACGAGAAGACCTCCTTACGTCTTGGCGTTTGCTGTCCTCCCCAGAATACGAGGGACATCTGACTGCCGGAGCAGTGAAGGGTTCTCCGACCTCCACGAGGCCGGTACCTTCCTGGGGTATTGATAAGCAATCAACGGTGGAAAACCAGAAAATAATTACAAAACTACGTGAACTATTATACATTAGAAAGTAGTTTTCAATTTATTATTCAACCTTTTTAGTCATTAACTGCCATATTCTTAATAACTTCCGGTACTGATTTAAAGAAAATACGAAGTTAAGAAACTCGAAATATTGTCAAGTCATTTTAATAATCATAACTGTAATTTAAAAGTATTTTAATGGTTTTATGAGACAGTTCTGCAATTTTTGTATCGAAGCTTGGAAATTTCCGTTGTTTACGCTAGCCGACCGTATAAAAGCAGAAACGGTTCGTTGCTTCGGGCACTTTGTGTTCGGCGTTCGAGTTGGCAGGACCTAAAAGATAAGTAGTAACCATGATAATAAGTGCTTGTGTTCGTAACAGTTATCAGTTTTATATTTTGAGTAATTATAATTATATATAGATTGTGACGCTGCTGTGGTAACCTCAATAAATATAAAATATATACGATACAACCGGCACAATACCGGTTGTAGAAAACGACAGTTGTTGATGTTAAAAATAAATTATTTTGTTAATATTTGATGTTGGAAGAAAGAAAATAAACTGTTATTTTAATGCTGTGATGTGTTTCTATGTTTTCCCTAAATATTAAGTGCATACCTATCTAAAACCTAGTCTTAACAATTTCAGAAGTGGGATCTCGAAACGACCACGTGCCGCCGCCCCGTCTGAGTCATTCGAAGTGGATGCGCTTTGAGAGGAGAAAGATGCAAAACTGTGAATTTCCGTGACTTCAGCACCATCAGTTCTATCCGGGGAGCAGAACAGCAACAGTGCAGAGGATGCTACTACGAGTACAGTATGTGCCATTCCGGAAAATGCAGGCAAGATCCAACCATTTTACTGTAAAAATATTGCGCTTTTGTAAAAGCTAATGTTATTGTAATAGTTTGACGTAACTATAGGTAAATTTGGGTTGGTTTTGCAGTAACAAAGGGTAGGTACAGTTAAAATAGAAACCAAATCAAGGTAAAATCTTTTATTTGCAGACTAATTATAAAATGTCTCGTGCAATGACATACCAGCTGACAGGCTTTAATGTGCAAAAATATAATAATAAATAGAGTTAACAATATGAATCAGAAAAGGAATTAAAATTATCCCGACTCGTTCAAACTAAAAGTACAATACAACTTAAATAAACATTATTCTAAATAAATAACAAACAAGGATCAAATTTTGGTTGGGCATACAACAGTCGAATAAACAAAAAAATGGTATGATATAGTTTAGCTTGAAAACCCACTAGGCTTAACTAGAGTAATATCTTTTTCAATAATTTGAGGGTACGCCGTAATTTTATTTTAAGATGTATGTGTCCCTCAATTGAGCATAGGCGGCTTACGTTACGCCTGCTCCGCGTATAACTAGGTTTCTGTAAGAGCCTGTCTTAGTTAGTCAGCTATTAAAAAAAAAGTGATGGTACAGAACAATATTTTGAAAAAAAAAAAAAACAGAAGTTTTAAGTTTTCAATGCTTGTTCAACCTTGTAGTAAAATATCAAATGCTCTATTTCCTTTAGACCTTACAGGACGCTTAAACACGTAACTTTTTTTACTGTTCTGATGTACCTACGTTTTTGCGCTCTAAACATTATCTCGTTATCCTTGCAGTTGCCCTGAGAAAAGGTTTAAAATCTTTATTTATTTCTCAAAAGATGAGTAATCACTGGTGAGAAACAAAATAGGCTTATATAATATCCATTATTAGTAGTTCGATATGAGCAAATTTTTAATACAATGTTGGTAGATAACAAAAAATACTGTACAGAGCAAAACAAAGACAAAGTAGAGGCGCGCGCACACTGATACAAATTGTGGATTATAAAATGTGCAATACTATATGGACAACTTTTATTTTTAGGGGATACTTTGAAAAATGTGGCATTTAAGGCGAGTTTTAAATTGAGTTGAGTTTTTGGTCTTTAATATTTTTAGGTTGGCTATTATATAAACGTACTCCTTCAAACATTATATTTTTCATGCCATAGTTTGTCCTAGCTTTCTGTAGGTGTATATTACGTGCTTTTCTTAGGTTTCGTTTGTGAATGTGTACATTTTTTGTAAATAAAGATGTAACGTAATTTTGATTATATATTACACAAAATGCCTAAGAACTTTAAACAGCGTGCATGTAAACTTGAAATATAGATTATTTACAACGGGATATTTATCATGATTTAATTTTTGAACTATAACTGTAGCATTGATAACTATGATGGATTTAAAAGTTTTATTGGGTATATAGAGCCTAGTTAAAGTAAACTTGAAAACTCCTATTCGTCGAATTTTCGTATAAAGTTGTACATAACAAAGTTGTGAAAAGTGCATTATTTTGGTTCACTTTAAATTTACAAACAAGATGGTATCCAGGCAATTAATCGCTTGATTGTGGGCGTCATTAATTTTGCTTTCGTAAGCCAGAACATTTATACACAAAATTAGAGGAGTTCTATTAATTGATGTAAATAGTATAAAGGTATTCTATAGTTAAGAACAGAACGGATACCTTAGCCCCCATACAAACGTACTTCCCGCTTCATTTGGAAACTACGTTTCCGATCGTATTGAAATTTTGCATACATAATCGGATGACAAATAGCTATGTTTGTAGTGTTTTCGTTTTTTAAAAAACATTATGATATTTGAATGAGAGTGAAACTAATTTGCCATATTTTGACCATCAAATCGAGTCATTTTCAAGCTATTTTTTATGCATGTTAGACACATTTATTCGAAAATCTGTCATACTGCAAACATCCTAAATATATTCACCATTAGAAATAAACAAAAACATTTCTGAAATCAGTCGATTATTCAAAATGAATCGCAAAGTACGACAAAATATAAAAAATTTAGAAATTCCTTCAAATTTCTGCAACCGCTCGCTCAAACGCGGGGGGCAATGCGACACAGGGAGCACAATTCCAAAATAAGGCGAATGCCGCGGAATGGCCAACACGATGCGATTCTACGTGAAACAACAACAAATTCACTCGGGCCGGCCGCTGAGATTTGGGAGGGGTTCGTAGCCTTCTTAATAGAAGATCGTTAATATATTATGTCAGTGAAGATGTTGAGGTAGGCATGGCAAACTGATCTTTGTAAACCGTTGCAAATTGGTAAGGTATGATTTTATTCAGTGCTTGAGATATGCGATAGAGCGACAGTTAAGTTAAATTGAAACGAGCCATGCAATAACAGTGTGTATCTTAACACAAACCATTGAGATTAAATGCCTAGTATGATCTATAAATGCAGTAAGTAAATAAAATCAAAGGTTCTTAGCGATTAAGGTTCGGAAAGTGCCGTTTTTAAATTCAAAGTTTAATAACGGAGCTAATCGTGATTTCTGTAGTATTTCTTGTAAATATCTTATTAGGTTTTACCTAATGTATTAAATTATATACAAAATATATCGAATCACGACCCAAAATTAGAATAATGATTCCCGCTCAGCAAAGAACAATGATGATAATACCGATCAACAGTCGTGTTTCCATCATGGATGTCGGCAGGTTATTAAGTTTTTATAACAAAAAGCTTAACATTAAGAAGGTTATCATAGCGTAATAAAAATAAAAAAAATAGTTAAGAATTATGGTTGAGAATGAGTGAGCGATGAACTAACTGGGTCTCATCTCAATGAATGTCGTTCCATTTTATAAAAATAATGTCGCTTGTAAAAGTCCAACATCTCTAGATCGCGGTAAGAAAACGCAAGGGTTGGAGGACCTACGTCGGTTTTTTTTTATTCGAAAGGTACTAATAATAATGAGAACGTTTATTGGAAAAGATTTAAGACTTAAATTAGTAGATCGTCGGACCACAAATTAGGATAAACCTTGGGGACCACAACATGGGCTGGTTTAATACACTGATTTATTTGTCATTTATTAGTTATCAAAACAGAGTAAGCTTCTATATGATTTCATAATAAGGAAGATTATTTAGATAATTTTGAGTGATGTTTAATTTATTTATTGTATGAATACATCGATCATTGGTCTAAATAAAATTACAAAAGATATGAATATATAAACGGAAATAAGATCCCAGCTCTCTATTGGTGAAGTCACTATCTGAACTAAACGTTTAAACGGCGAGTCTTCATTTTTATCCGTTGATTAGATTTCTTCTAATGCCGAAATAGAAAAGTTTGTTGAGCACAATTTGGTGATCCACATAGTCAAACGTCTTCGTCATTTCCATACAGACAACTAAGCAAATGGGCGTTCTCGCGTTGAGGGTTCCGACAACTTGGTGCAAATAAATCAAACATAATTAGGGATTTGTTTTTCATTTACACATTTTGTTATTAAGGCGCTACTAGGAGCCGATAACCTTGAGCGAATGGGTGTGGCTATCGTTTCGGCCCCGCACCTTCCGCGCAGCCCCCGCCGCGCCGCCGCCGCCGCGCCGCCGCCTAGTAAATAGTTTTCGCGCGTAAGTGTTCCTTCGTGGCGGCGGCGGCGGCGCAGCGGCACGGCTGATACGCGAGAAATGCAAATGCGATTCCCACTACGAGATAAATTTTTACAATAACTGCAAATATTTGTTCCTGGTCTAAGTTTTGTGGTACCATGATGGTAGGTATAAGTAACCTAATCAAGGAACAGAACTCGGTAGGTACCTACTTTGAACCTATTTATGTCACTGTTGGTTTGGTTTTATTACGAGATACTTATTAAACGTACTAATAACGTAACGCCATGTAGGTAACTACTTCCTTCAAAAGTAGCCTATATTTCAATAATTCAAAAGTTTTATCCCTACACGTAGTAACAAACATTCAACTTCTTTAATTTTTAATGTTAGTAGGATATCAACGAATGTATAGGTAAAAGGTAAGGTAACAAACAGTAAATCTCTGAGCAAGAGGAAAAAGGGCATTAATGGACCAAGAGAAAAAATACGGTTTCATGGTATTTAGGTTTTTTACACCCATATAAAAATTAAACCAGAAATACAGATGGAATGATTTGATAAAACAATAAATTTCTTAGCTAGAGGAGAAAGAGCATCCTGGAACAAGAGATAAAACTACTGTTACAGACTGGATTTTTTATACCGTTACAAATGAAGACCCATATCAAAATTTCAAAAAGTTTAATTGCCTTTCGCGTAGTATTTGTGAGACTTCTATACGTGTTTCATTTCGCTGCCTCAGCTTTCAATGTTTCTGTTTTTGATTTGGTTTTTCTGTTTTATTTTTACTGTATATCCACGTCATTTCTGCTCCTATTGGTTCCTGTTCAATTAGTTCATCTATGTTTTTAGTTGTCACTGTTATTTCTTCTTCCATTTTTTCCTCTTCTATCATTTTATTTTCTTTTAATTGCTTTTTTTTGTATTCAATAGCTCCTAATATATAATTTGGGTCTCTTAATGGAATAGATCTAGAATGTCTTCGATTGTTTTTCTTAAATTATTAAGAAAAGTATTTTTTTCTCTTACATACATATCAGGCGTCATGTCTGGCTTTACACATTTTCTCCTGTAATCTATGACCTGTCCATTTTGGAATGATCTTTTATTTTTCCATTAATTTAGATTTCCTCAACCGTCTTTCTTCTAGAATATTAATCTTGCCTCTTGAAATATTTCTCACAATTAACAAAAACAACTGACGATACAGCTTTATGAGTATTAAACGACACAACTGCAGCTTGGCTCTGCGTTTAATAAGATCGTTTTCGACAAATATTTATGCGGTTACCACCCACGAACTTTACTACAATACTATAGGTGTAGACTGTGGTTCTGTAGAATCTGGCTGGAACAATGAACTATTAGATTAAACAGTCATTAATTTCAAGTAAATTACGGAAGAGAATGAAAGGGAAGGGAGGGGAAAAGAGGAAAAAAAACATCCTAAAATATGAGTCAATAAGTTATTATAATAAATAAGGGAAGGAAGGGGAAAAGAGAGAAAAAATATGCTGAAATATGAGTCAATAAGTCATTATAATAAATAAATAAATTTTGTTGGACAATTCACACAGCATTATCTAGCCCCAAGTTAAGCAGAATACACTACACTATTTTTTATATATAGAAAAAGATCCAGAACACATATTTGCAACATTCTCGAGGCAGGAATTGAACCCGCAACCTCTTTTCGCCCACAGAGCCATGGAGGTCGTCACTAATTATCTCTACTTCGAATCCATCTTCAATTGGATCTGGTCTAAAATCCTGGTTAGATGATTCTAGTGATCTTGGTGTCATTGGTTTTGGCTGTAACATACAAAATAATAGGCTATTTCTTTGTTATGTTCATTCAAAAGATTTCAGTCGTGCCCAGTTTACTAATTTGTCCCATGCTGGGATAAATAGGACGCACGGTCAAATTTTTTTTGGTAACAAATATTTTGAGGAAATGAATGGCAAAACTTATCAAAAATGTTTGACAAATAACTCGAACACTATAAGATGAAAAAAAGGCTATGTTCCGTTTTAACCCAATCTCCTTTTCATTTCGAAATGCATTACCATTTCAAACAGTAAACGTATTATAGAATTCACGCAATGTATTAATACTTTGTATAATATTAATATTATATTATTTGGGGCTAGATAAAGCTGTGTGAATTGTCCAGCATTATTTAACATTTATTGTTATTATAATAATATGTTTTCAATACCTCTGGGCTCAAAGGGCGTAAAGGACATTTGGTCGAAATTGACTATATAATGCAGTTTTACTCAGTTTTTAATAATCTATCGAACTGTATATTTAGTTACCTCAAATTCGCATATAAAGAACCTTTACGACCTTGCATTTCTGTCACACTAAACACAATTTAATTATTGTGAAAGAAGGATGTAAACACAAATCTTGAATGTAAAAATTATTTAATACCAAAGCGCATCGCAGTATTGTGCCGACATAGATGTAAAGTAGGCTTTATAGTTCTACTATATTATATAGGGTGGGGCAATTTTTGGCCCCTTAAGGGTAGCTACCGTTTCTTTTATAGTTAGACGGTTTTGTTCTTTGGAACCTTCTGTTTTATTTTGAAGAGAAAAATATTGCTATTTTTAGTTTTTCGAAAAATAAGTACGGTTCGCCCAAAAATTGACATTTGTCAAGAAAAACAAGTTGGTCTTGATCGACTCTATTTATAACCAGGAACACTTTTCCCAAAGTAATATACCAAATTACATCGTAAGTTTTGGCAATAATTAAAAAACAATTCCCATACATTTTCTATGAAAAAACGAGTAAGTGAAAACAACAATGTCACAAGTTGGTAGGCTAATTTTGAAGGGCTTTTAATATATAGGAAGAGTGTTCCTGGTTGGAAATAGAGTCGATAGAGACCAACTTGTTTTTTTTTTGACAAAATATGTCATTTTTTGGACGAACCGTACTTTTTTTCAAAAAACTAAAAATGGCAACATTGTTTTCTTCAAAATAAAACAGAAAGTTTTAAAGAATAAAACCGTCTATCTATAAAAGAATCGGTAGCTACCCTTAAGGGGCCAAAAATTTGCCCCACCCTGTATATTCTCAGATTTACTCTCTGTCGAAGTAACTGAATGACTAGAGTACTGGAACTGTAGTACTGAACTACCGCCGCCTGTGCGAAGCGGGATGAGAATTTTTTGTTTAAAAAAGCTGCCCCCACTTCGCAGAGCCGGTACCAGTACTACATTCATCCCGTGACCACGACAATGTAAATCTGTTGAAACGTTGAGAAAAAATTGTAGATAAACGCGATAAATACCAGTGAATATCTATTATAATGTGTTCTGATTGCTTAAATAATTTAAGTGCCTTTCAATGTAGAATAAACAGTTTTAATTTTATTTTAAGCTTTGTTTTATTTATATAGCAATGGCCTTTCATTGAAATTTTAGGATAAATTCAACAATAATAACACAATGCATAGAAAAAAAACATAATTGGTTAATAATTATGCTTAATAATCAATCCTTCACGACTATATTAATATTAAATAAAAATTAAATTTGTCAATTACGTCCTTAATTTGTACAATTTTGAACAAAATTAGTAGCTTTACGCACTAAGGTGCTTGCATAGTTGGATTTTTTTGTAAAAGTCGTAAAAGTCATTTTTGTGTAATTTTATGGACTATTTATCAAGCTGTTTATATAGTAAAAATTAATTTGACTTGTCTTAGTACTTATTTTGTAAGTCTAAAGAAATAAACGATTTGACTCTGACTCTGGTCGTATAGGAAATTTATTTCAGTAAATATAACACTGGGACAGTTTATCAACGCAGTTTTAGAAAATAGCACAAATTCTAAGAACTTTATTCCTAGGTTTTGTCTAAATAGCACCAAAAACAAAAAACTACAGTCAAAATAAACTTTTTGTTTTTGGTTTTTGCCTGTCCTGTAAAGTCGCCTTTTGTCCTTTACGCTCTTTGAGCCCAGAGGTATCGATATGTGTCTCTGAGCGTAGCTGCAGGTAGCTATACAGTTCCTATTGCTGGCTCGGATTGGAGTAAACGGAGAGGTCCACCACCTCTCAGTTTACTCCAATCAGTACCTAGACCATGTACCTAGTGCCTCACTTCGGAGAGACATGGAACAGGTGTGACTATGTATGGTAGGTATCCTATTAGATTTCAGTCTGCTCGTCTGTGTATTCACGAAGTGTACCTTACTAAAGTTCTGATGATGATCATGAATCGGGTTAGAACGAATGTCATACCTACTTATATTATTTCGTCGCAGAATACATACCTAACATTACATAAGCATTGTGGATGTTTTACCTGTTGCATAGTCATTTTCACTATGTCAACTTGGCCGGTCACTTTACATCTGTAAATAAATAATGATGGCAGAATATTTTCTCTCTCTTCCTCTCGACTTATTGCCCTTTCCTCGATCTCCTACAGTAAATATACAAATAAGAAAAATGTAGGTACATAATATTGCTAATTAGTAACAATAGCATAAAATAAAATGTACCTAGGTAGCAAGTAGTTATACTTACATAATTTCTTCCAACTTTTGAGCTTACAGAGCTCTGGATTTCTTCAGCTTACTGATCTTCGGCATTTTCAATATTTTACAAACTATCTTACACTAAATAAAGCGCTCATGCGCGGATGTATCACACTAATATTATAAATGCGAAAGTTTGTGTGTATGGATAGATGGTTGTTTGTTACCTCTTCACGTCAATACTGCTGAACTTATCGGGCTGAAATTTTGCATACATATAATCCTAATCCTGAAATCAAACATAGGGCTACTTTGACGACCTCTGTGGCGCGGTGGGCGAAGGTCCGCCTGCTACGCAGGTGGTTGCGGGTTCGATTGCCGCCTCGGGACAAATGTGTGTACCTACGATCTGCAGATATTTGTTCAGGGCGTTCTGGATGTTTTCTATGTATAATAAAAAATATCTATCTATGTAGTGTATTGTATTATGTATATCAGTTATCTAGTACCCATAACACAAGCTCTGCTTAGCTTGAGGCTAGATAAGGCTGTGTGAATTGTCCAGCATTATTTATTATATTTATTATTATTTATTTACTTTTTATCCCATAAATCAGTTCCATAAATCACCTTTAAACGATCCCATAAAATCAACGCGTGCGAAGCCGCGGGGCGCAGCTAGTGTATAATAAATAATTCTTCTGTGCGCCAATATAATTAATTATTATCGAAAAGCAAAGTAAAGCGAAAGCTCGTAGGTGAGCGTGAGGCGGACGAACACAACCTCCCCGTACGACAGCCAGCGCGACACTGCCTCCCGTCGCCCGCGCGACCACCTCCAAAGGTAAGCGCCCACTAATTATACGGAAAAATGTAAAATAATTATTTTCTACGTGAAAAACCATCGCATCACAAAATCATACGTTCAACTTAAAGATAAAGTCTTTGCCGTCATGTAGGTGAAGAAAAAAGTACAAAATTCTTAGTCGTTTAGAAGTAGATACAAATTTTCAGTCCAAAACAGCTGCACTTTGTGAATTTTTTTCACATGGTAAATGAACAGGTAGAACTTTTTTGTACGTTCACTTTACAGATAAAAGGTCAATAAGTAACATATATTTTTTTCAGCACATAACATTGACTCCTCTAGGAGGAGAAAGCCTCTAAATAACACCAAATAACACCTATCAGCTAGTGTATGGCCCTTAAGAAAGTACGTTACTCTTTTTATAAGAGCGTTAAGATTGTTTTTAAAATGTTTGCAAAAATAAAAAATAAATATTTGTAAATATTGACAATAGGTCCGATGCGATGGTAGTTTCGAATGTGATCATTTTTCCTTTTGTTCTTGAAAGCAGGCTTAAAATATTACAGGCTTAAGGCGAGCCAGGAGAGGATAGCCGCACTTTTGTGATTTTTAAAACCATCTGAGACATAGAATATAGTCCTTATAATTCCGAAAAAAATATATGTATTACTTGAGGATCTATTCTAGTCAAAGTCGCAGTCAGTTACATGATCGAATGAACTTCACTCGATAGAAAAAAATCCCAAAGTTACCTCTTTTCGTCATGTTTTTTCAATATTATGACTAAACTACTGATAATTTTAATATTTTTTTTGTACTAACCTAAGGACACTTAACATTTCTAAACATAGTCGTAGAGTTTGACTTGATAAAATGATTAACTTAATGACTATGCTTAAATACCTACAAAATCCACGAGTCCGGCAACTTGGCGGACGTGATCAGTCGCGCGCTGGCGCTCACGGACGACGGACCTGTGTCAATTTTTTCCGCGGCAATTTAATTTTGTCGAGTTTTCGTGAAGAATTCATAATTGTTGCAAGTTATCCATAATGGGTAATTGACCTTTCATTCTTAGAATCTTCAATTTCTGATCGATAAATTCCTAAAGATAATACTCGTATTATCATGCTTCGAAACTTACGGTCATAGTGCCGACCAGAATATCAGTAGGTATAACTACTAATCTCGCTATGTATGATTTATAACCGACTTCGAAAAAAGGAGTAGGTTCTCTGTTCGGCTGTCTGTATGTTTATTTTTCTATGTATGTTCACCGATTACTCCGTCATTTATGGACCGATTTGGATGATTCTTTTTAGTTGTATAGAGGAGGCTTCCGACGTGGTCATAAAAAAATTATTACCGAAAGATTCGTATTTATCCCATCTAACTTAAAAACAGTTTCAAAGTAAGGGATTCGAAGCCTGTTTTTAAATTTTTGAAAGTAATCAAATTATGATATTTAAAATTTTGTCTAGACCGGAACTGCGTGCCGTTTGCTAACGAAAAATAAATGTGTGTGTACTTATATCTAGAAATGAAACCTGTGCAATAGGTGCTATAGCTGATGATGATTATAGGTGGTGGTGCAATAGGTGGCCTACTTTATTTACTTTTTATCGTAGGACAATGGGGCAGCCCAGCAACACCCGCACAATAAATAAAAACTAAAAATTGGTTCTATCAAATACAGGGACTTTACGTTACTGAAAGACGACTCTGTGCTCGGAATCTGGTCTGGAGAAAATCAACCCTTACTTACAAAACGTCCTCTCATCTCCTGAGCCACAATCAGATTTGCAACCACGTACACAACAAAATTAATTTTAGAGAATTTTGAGATAATATCTATTCAATTTAATAAATTTGTAGTTTTTTTTGTTTATGCCAAACGGAATTTGAAATCAATAACTAAATAAGGACGTAGTTATGCAAACAGGGACCAACCCATAAAATGTTACTTTCGAGATAATAGGGTATATGCATGTGACTTTAAAAAGGTAATATTTTTTTTACGTAATTGCTATTGATAAATAAATATACCTGTATATTTATTTTTGTATTTTATGATGTTTTTATTGTGAAATTTTAACGCAACGCTTTTGGCTCCCGAACCGTGACGTCATACTTAAACATTTTTGTTCGGGCATGAAATTTTGACTTTGAGTTAACATAGGGGATCCCATGAACTGTGATGTCACAAAATGCAAGGGCTAACATAAAAGCGTTTTTATCATCCAAAACAGAGTGTAGTTTTACTTTTTGTTTTTTTACCTAATCATTTAAAATTTTTTGGCTGTTATATTTTTTGTTCGATTAACCTTAATAAACGATTTAAAAAAATATCCATGCATATACCCTATTTAGTTTAAAGAAAAAAACTTGTGAAGATGTCGAGGTAGCTCATATGTGTTCAATTAATTTACAGTCTTGTGTGGGGGTGTTAAAGGCTTTATAGAGAGCCTAAATTGTTTAGATTTTTTTATGCTCAAACAAGTAGTATTATTTTTGCGGATTGTTTCCCCGTAACAAAAAGTTTGTCAGGTTCTTTTGTGTAAAAATAAAAGTAAATCATTAAGTTTATTTATGTTTTACTAAAAAAAAACTTACAAACTAAATATTTAACACAGGTAAGTTAAGTGGTTCAAACAATCATCAAAAATTATCATTATGACTCGGATACAAGCTAAAATTAGCGTGTTTTTAATCCATTATTCCAAGTTGTAATATTATTCGTATATGATTATTTAAATGTCTATGTAAATCCGGGTTCTGACCAGCGCGTAAATAGTTCTGATACCTACCCATACTGATTTTGTTATAATATAACAATATCAGTATGGGTATCAGCACTATTTTAATGAAGTGTACTTATTGTCTTGTTTTATGTTACAATGTTAAACATCAAGTAGTAGTTATATTAATTAATGATTTTATTGGTATTATCGCGCCTTCTGTTATTACCCGATAAAATCATGAATTATGTTAACAAATCGCGATTTTTTAATAAGTTTTATTAGTTATATTACATGTTAATAGATTTCTAAATTTTCTATGCTAGGTAGACCTAAAAATTATTGTATTCTCTATAAAGGTCCTAAAAATACCTATATTAGAACGTTTTTCAAAATCGCAATACCTCTCTGAGTTGAGTGGTTGGGATTTCGCTGCAAGCAAAATATGTTTTTTTTTCTAAAATGTTATTTTAAAATACTTCTTTACATGGGTCAAACAGTTCATCCATTATTTGAGAAATTGTTTAGAAATTCAAATCGATACTAGTTTAAAATCGATAAATATTAATCATGACCTAATTAGATGCCTGCTAAAATTAGGTAGACGTTTCTAACCATAGCTAAAATTTAATGCAAATAATAGGGTTAAAGCTACTTATAACTAAGTTAAGCTGTTTTAGATCTATGAATCTAATTTTAGAGCTGTCATCCTAATTTTAAACTCGTTTGTTTAATTTTTCAAGGAATATGGTTATAGCCATTTTAACTAAATTGAGTTGTTTTAGATCCGTCAGCTTCGTGTTAGAGCTGTCATCCTTATTTTAAACGTGTCAGTCAAATTTTACGACCATATAATCGTTTTTATCTATTTGAAATTCCGAAATCCTAATTTTAGCTAATCCTAAAACAACAGAATCGACACCATTGTCGTCTTCTTCTAAAATCTATTTATCATTAGATTTGTGTCCAGCTTGTTTATCTCCCCCCCCCCCCCCCCCCCCTGTCAAGGAGGAGCGTTTTTTTAATAGAGTTGTATTTACCCTCTTTTTCTTTGAGGTACCTTAAGAGTTTTTAAAAACATGAACTTATCACACACAAAATTATCTTTTAGCTAATACTCTCGAGAAAACGTTCTAGGCCTGTTTTTCTTTGAAACATCAGTATTGAGAAGGTACCGTTCACAGGTTTTTCTTTTACGCAAGTTACTAGACAATAGGTTCTAGGCTAAATATATGAACCAATTTCATAGAATTTTATAAATTTCGATCATTTTTCCTGTTTTGAAACTTTACCGTTGCTTTACTTTGGACAGTCACAGCGATAATCTAAAAATGCTGGTTATCGTTTTCTTCCTTGAATTAACATAGGATAAATTGAGATAATTCCCCTTTTTCTCGATTATATTGACCGTTTTTCAGTTTTTTGCCCTGTTTTGGTCTTCCTAGACACGATCCAGTGGTTTCCTTGTGGTTTGGTTCTAGTTTGTATTATTGAAATGTCAAAGTTTTATGGGTACCATATGCTATGTTTCCATTTAAAATATTAAATCGGCTGATTATTGTAAAACACGCTGCATGGTTCTAAAAATGCTGGTTACAAACCAGCATTTTTAGAACGCTAGTTCAACGCTAGTTTAATGCTAGTTTGTAAAATATGAAATTATCAAATGTGGGTTAGTTCCCGTGTGACCTACTCATATCTTTGCTGCTTTCTTTGCTAGAGTCGTTAGATAGCCAGGATCTTATTTGAGCACATAGAATACATGACTTGGAACCTCCCTGTGCACATAACTCCATTTCGACCAAGTTGTGGGTTGGTCCCTGTTTGTATAACTACGTCCTAAAGAAGATCAATAACCAATTAGAGAATATAACAAACGTAGTTAGACTTACTACTTTTTATTAAAGGTTGCACTAAAAATCATTAACATAAATAAATAATGTTGGATAATCCATACAGCATCATCTAGCCCCAAGCTAATCAAAGATTGTGTTATAGGTACTAGATGACTGATATGAACCTATCTATACTAGAAAACATTACATAGATAGTTAAATTTACCATACATAGAAAATACCTAAAACACCCGGAACAAATATTTGCAGATCGTACAAACATTTTCCCAATGCGGGAATCGAACCCACAACCTTCTGCGTCGCAGGCGGACCTTCGCCGCTGCGCCACTAATATCGTCTAACAGACAATAACCGTAATCATACCAATAACTCTTTCCGTCTCCATGTTGTAGGTATATAAATAAAAACTTTTTTTATCATCCTCCATTATAATAAATATACAGGTTACTTTTTTTATTTGCGAAACTTACGAATATTTTACTATTCTATAAACAAATAAAATCTAAAAAAAAATATCATAAAAAATGCATAAAATTATCCTACTGCATTCTATACATACTGTGACGCTGGCGGAGTTACGCAAGTTCACCGGCGCTGCGTCCGCGCGATGTATTTTACGCGCGGCCCTGGACAGCGCTAAATGCCTACTAATGCAAGTCTACGCGGCCTTAAGGCTATCGAGGTAAATGCTATAAAGTGCTGATTTATAATAAGTACATATAAAAGAAACTCGTGTTAGTTACACTATTTATAACTCGAGAACGGCTGAACCGATTTGGCTGAAAATTGGTGAGGTGGTAGTTTAAAACTAGGAAACGGACATAGGATACTTTTTATCCCGTTCCCGACTTAACGAATCTTGATGAAATTTGGCAGGGAAGTAAACGGTATCCCGGGCACGTACTTAGGCTACTTGGATAGAGCGTGCGAAGCCGCGACAAAAAAGCTAGTTTATAATATCACTAAAGATAATTTGAATCTTAATTGTGGACCAGTTCAATAAACTGTGTTAAAATTTCGATACTTTAAGGTCTTAATATTTTTCCACCTGTGGGGGAACTTGGTTGAGGGTACACGAATCGATTGCGCAAATGGATAAGTAAGTTAAAAGGATTAAAGCAGTAAGCACTGCTCGGAATAATTTTGAAATATTTTCCCGTTATTACAGTAGTTTGAGTAAGACTAAAGTTAACGACTGGTTATTATGTGAATATTGTGTTTTTATAGTCTCCTGATAGCAGATGGTATTGAATATTTATAAAGTTAGTTTTACTACGGACACTTGTGTTGCCTGTGGAGGTACAGGCGTTCTTGAGTAACATGGCGTATATGTTAGGAAAGGAGTCAGTAAGAGAAACCAGTTTTTTACAAAGTATGAAATTAAGTATTAGAGTTC
The DNA here is from genome assembly GCA_955876795.1 of Eupithecia tripunctaria. Lineage (NCBI taxonomy): Eukaryota > Metazoa > Arthropoda > Insecta > Lepidoptera > Geometridae > Eupithecia > Eupithecia tripunctaria. The sequence continues at coordinate 147,376 of CATPCX010000006.1, forward strand.
AGAAGCCGAATTAAAAGGGTTTGAGATGCAATTCAACGAAAAATCAGTACTGCTTATGAAATAATGGCATATCTAGGAGATGTTGAATGTTTAAACGTCAGGGTACTTTATGTTGTCTGTTGGGCCACCAAGAATTTGGTGTTTGTTAGGCCGCCAATAATTTGATGCTTGTTGGGGTGCAAATTACTTGGCGTCTGTTGGGCCACCACAGATATGGTATCCTTCGGGCTGCCATAGATAGGGTGTCTGTTGGGCCGCCATAGATAATATGGTGTCTGTTGGGCCGCCAATAATTTGATGCCTGTTGGGGTGCAAATTACTTGGTGTCTGTTGGGCCACCACAGATATGGTATCCTTCGGGCTGTCATAGATATGGTGTCTGTTGGGCCGCCATAGATAATATGGTGTCTGTTGGGCCGCCAAGAATTTGGTGTCTGTTGTGGTGCAAATTAATTGGTGTCTGTTGGGTTACCATAGATAAAATGGTTTCTGTTGGGCCGCCGAGAATTAAGTGTCTGTTGCGCCACCATAGATGTGGTGTCTATTAGGCTGCCAAAATTTGATGTCTGTTTATTTTATTGCGGGCAAACAATGAATTGGTATTTGTGTATAAAAAATGTCCTACCCACAACATAGTCCAAGGGGTAAACATTTGTACTAGATGTGCCAGTACGATATAGTACTATGTTGAGATTAATTTAAATATTAAATATAGTAGTTGAACCCATTTCAAAGGTAATTCGAATTGGATTGAAAATCTAAATATTACACTGCATATACTGCTGGGTATATTATGTATGTGAGTAAATGTTAAACAAACAAGCATCGTAAAAATTTTACTAAAATAGAGGTATTTGAAAAATTCTTTATGAAATCGCCTTTAAACTTAGCAGCAGTTGTTACAAAGACTTATAAATTAAAGACGTGTTTGATAATAATTTAAGGCCACCATAGCTTCAGTGTCTATAGAGCCATCAAATATGATGTATCTGTTGGTCGCCAATGATTTGGCGTATATGAGTGAAGTCACTAATTGTTAAGTGTTTGCGAAAATAAATTTGTCAATTTTTACTTGTGAACTAATCGTGAACTAAAAGTGAACTAATCCACCAAGAGTTTGGTGTCGTGTTGATAGTTAAAAGTTGACACCTTTTTCAAATTTTTATAAATTAAGACTGATGAGGTACAATATAACTATATTTTCATCATTTATTTGCAGGGACGCAAATAATGGTCAGGATGGGCGAACTGATAAGCAATCAACGGTGGAAAACCAGAAAATAATTACAAAACTACGTGAACTATTATTATTTACATTAGAAAGTAGTTTTCAATTTATTATTCAACCTTTTTAGTCATTAACTGCCATATTCTTAATAACTTCCGGTACTGATTTAAAGAAAATACGAAGTTAAGAAACTCGAAATATTGTCAAGTCATTTTAATAATCATAACTGTAATTTAAAAGTATTTTAATGGTTTTATGAGACAGTTCTGCAATTTTTGTATCGAAGCTTGGAAATTTCCGTTGTTTACGCTAGCCGACCGTATAAAAGCAGAAACGGTTCGTTGCTTCGGGCACTTTGTGTTCGGCGTTCGAGTTGGCAGGACCTAAAAGATAAGTAGTAACCATGATAATAAGTGCTTGTGTTCGTAACAGTTATCAGTTTTATATTTTGAGTAATTATAATTATATATAGATTGTGACGCTGCTGTGGTAACCTCAATAAATATAAAATATATACGATACAACCGGCACAATACCGGTTGTAGAAAACGACAGTTGTTGATGTTAAAAATAAATTATTTTGTTAATATTTGATGTTGGAAGAAAGAAAATAAACTGTTATTTTAATGCTGTGATGTGTTTCTATGTTTTCCCTAAATATTAAGTGCATATCTAAAACCTAGTCTTAACAGTATATTATTTATGCAATTCGCCATTTTCATATTGGTTGGTCCTTTCTTAGTTGCAGAGGGAGTACCACCCCCCTGTGACGCCCTCGCGACCGGGCTCCCCCCAGCCATACATCCTCTCGGCGGGCGCCAAACCTTAGGATTTGGTAATATCTGTATCCGAGCAACTCCTGCCAACGCCAGAGGCATAGCGGTCTACGGATACAATTCCACCTTCAGATAGTAACGCTCACTTTCGTTACATCTTCTGACAGCACATTGAGCGTGTCCAAGCTTTCCTAAGCTCTCTCTTAGTGTTCTGTCCGCGCTAGCTTACCGATAGCTCCCTTATGGAAGCTTTCCGCAAGCCAGAACCCCCTATCCGCAACCCGGGGACGCGCCACGTCGGAGTATCACCTCTCCGCCCACTGGGACAACCCAGCAGGTCCGTGGAAACCTAACCTAACCTAACCTAACCTAACCTAACCAAACCTAACCTCACCTAACCTAACCTAACCTAACCTAACCTAACTTAACCTAACCTAACAACCTAACCTAACAACCTAACCTAACCAAACCTAACCTAACAACCTAACCTAACCTAACCTAACCAAACCTAACCTCACCTAACCTAACCTAACCTAACCTAACCTAACCTAACCTAACCTAACCTAACCTAACAACCTAACCTAACCTAACCTAACCTAACCTCTTTTGACAGCTATTTAATTAATGACTTTAATAATAATAAGACAAAAATGAAAACAATATAAAAAAAGAGAAAATTAAAAGAAAATAATAAAATGGAAAACAAAATAAAAGAAAACAGAATGAGATAAAAAAAAAAAAGAAATAAGAAAAAAAAACCAGTGAAAGCTTAGTATAACACAAATTTAAGGTTTATATATTGTAATGATAATATAAATTATTATTGATTAATTTTTTTGATTAATTCTAATCTTATTTATTCTTTGTGAAATTATTTAATTTTAATTTGTAAATTTATATATTTTCATGGAATTGTCATCATTATTATAAGCAATCGTGCTTATAAATAATGTTTAATTTAAAAAAAAATAAACAATTTATTGTATAAACAAATTGGCATTGTTTGGAAATCAAACAATTGTACCATTAATATATGAGTTTGTATGTCTAACGTATAATAATTATAATATAAGTTTTTATGTATAAAGATATGATAATTATTGTTAACAGTTATGCTGTCTGTTTTATATTTTTGATACAATGAATATACAATACCGATTTGTTACTTACTAAAAAGTATTTCTTGCACCTAATTTTTAAGATTTGTCCAAAGGTATTTGGCCATAGATAAGCAGTTTTTTTGTGATCCAACCGTGAAATTTAAAATATCTACTCGTAGTTGTTATGTGAATACAGACCGATGTTGATGTTTTTATATTTTATTACTTACCTAACAATGATTAGTACCTACTGAGTTGTGAGTTTACATTTTTTTTGTCATTTTAGTCAATAACGAAAGGTACTATGTCGTTTCTGTAGACCTAATACCCTCTACACTACGGTATAGTCATTCTAATTCATTCAGATACTTAATTAAACCAGCTTATAATAAAACTATTAGTAGTAGTCGATTGTTATTTTTTTAAGACTTGTTTTTATTATAATAAATAAAGCATTTTTATGAAAGTATTGGGCAATTAAGATGACAGAATTGTATAATTCATACTAATGAAGCTAAACTTTGTTTAAATTGTATTATTTCTAGCTACGTAAGTTCAAAGTGTAATAATTTAACAAGTAGGAGGATCAAGTGATTGTTGAGTGAAACTCGTTATTATAATAATATGACATTTAATTTGATTTTGTGCCATAGATAAGCAGTTTTTTTTATTACATACTTGACTCCGTCGATAGTGTTTTCTTTTTTTAATAAAAATAAATTAGTACATTTTTAGATGAATGTATGACGTATATACTTTTTATCTTACCCCAGGACTATCTACATAGTTTTGAATACTTATGCGAAAAGGCGGATATAACCAAATGCGCCTATTTTTTTTAGAAACGTTTTTGAATAATAGTATTTCAATTAGCGTTCTAGATTTAAAGGGCGCATCTGGCTAGTTACGTCTATGTAATTAAGGACGTTGTATTTTTTCCCAATTTTTATACTAAGATAAAACAGTTTTTCGTTATTATTAGTTTAATAATTTAAAAATATGAATATTTTTAATAACTGAATTCATAGACTATTATTGTGGCCATTATTTCCAATTTTTTATATGTAAATATTTCGATTTACCGAAAGACAGCGAACGATTTCCCGTATGATTCATTAAAACATTTTTTTCTCCGTTTTGACGTGTTGTTACATGCGCCTTTTCTATTATCGGGGGCAGCGTGGGTGTCGTAAGAGACGACTAAGGGATACCTATCAGGGGGGCGGGCAGCAGCGCCCCCTGCAGAACAATATATCACCGAACTGCGATCCCCAACTCGCATGCCCAGCGTGGGGATCCCCCAACAAGTCGCTTATCAGGGGGAGGCCTGCGTCCAGCAGTAGACCAATACAGGCTGTTGATGTTATGGTTGAGGTTGAAGTCAACTTGCTATCAGTTTTTAACCGACTTCAAAAAAGAAGGAGGTTCTCAATTCGACTGTTTGTTTTTTATTTTTGTTACCTCTTTGACTGGGTGGTCCGATTTTTATTATTATTTTTTTTATTTGAAAGCTGGTGCTTCCGTGTTATCCCATTTTAAAACAAAATCAATGCAACCAGCGTCTTAGCACCGCTTCCGACTAGTATTGATATGGATCAGTTGACCTACCTGTAGATTGCTTACAAAAGTCTGCAGTTAGTTCATTTTGTTTTAATTTATTTCTATTTATAATTGTAATTTTTCAAGATAAAAGGAAGGATAAAGTTTTATAAATAAAGCTCGAAGAAGTTTGTTAGGGTCGGTACTGACCGGGCGTTATATACCATTTCCGGGGTTTCATGGGTCCGGAATGTTTTTTTTTTCGGATGGACTTTAATGCTGTTGTCCTTAGATGGCCATGACAGCGTTACCGGACGTTACCGGACTTTACAGTTCAAATCTTCCGTGTAACGCTTCCATTACTACTGGCTTGAGTCCCTTCAGATAAAATCAACAGTTGTGAATATATTTGCAGTTGGTGGACGTTCAGGTGACGCTGCACTGGTTCGAAATGGGCAGAGGAACCTCGGAGTCGGTGGTCACTGCCGGTGTCGCGAAGTGTCTTCGGAAGGTACTGAGTAACATTGACTACAAGAGATCATTCAAACAGCGGTTAACATAGAATTAACTATTTCTTTGCCTTTTTAAAGTTGGTTAATGCTGTGCAGAACTAGTGCTCAAAGCTGTGTGGTGCTGGATTAGAATTTGCAGCACCCTAATTCTTCCCGTGGGTGTCGTAAGAGGTGACTAAGAGATCAGCATGCCCAGCGTGGGGATTACGGGCATTACTCTCCCAAGAGATACGCCAATAAGGCGCTCCTCAGGGGGAGACCTGCGTTCAGTAGTGGACCAATACAGTCTGTTGTGTGTTGTGTTAACTCAGGCATTCACGAATATTAAAAAAAAACAAGGCAAGTTCTAAGTTGATTCTTGCTACCGCTCGGTGAATATCCCTGCCAGCTCCACACAGCTTCCTGTCAGCAGTCAGTCAGATTGCGTCTAATTGCAGGTGTTCGCGGAAGCAGAGTCAGTGCTGCTAGAACCGGTAATGTCGCTAGAGGTGGTGTGTCCGGAGTCGCACAGTGCGCGCGTGCTGGCCGACCTTAGCAGGCGACGCGTCGAGATACAACAGATCAACATCAGGCAGCAGAACAAGGTATATTATACTCTATAGCTCAGTAAATAAGAGTCAGTGCAGCTAGAATCCACGATATACTCAATACTCATATCGAGGATTGCCGCTCGCTTTGCTCGCCACGTCGGAAGAGGGAGGCGCGATTCACTCATTGCACTGGCGCAGCATGTCAATGCGTACATACAGCGATGGGGACAGTAGTGTCACAGTGTGTAATAGTGTGCGACAAGTCTCAAGAGCTTTTACTTAATACTGAAAATACTGACAGCTATATCATGTTTTTATAGCTGTGTGATGCTGGCTTAGAATTTGCACCACCCCAACTCTTCCCGCGGGTGTCGTAAGAGGCGACTAAGGGACATCCACCGGAGGGCGGGCGGCAGCGCCCCCTACAGAACTATTCTACCACCTAACTGCGATCCCTAACCCGCATGCCCAGCGTGGGAATTATGGGCACTACCCTCTCATGAGATACAGTGGTGCTCATATAATTAAGAACGCTGATTTAAAGAGTAGATTTTTTCAAACTAACCAGTCTAACTAATTGCATGTATTTTTTTGTATAGCTCTCGGTATCTCGGTATTGGCTAAAAAATAAATAGATAAACTTTATACATTAGATCTGAACCTAGTATTACTACTCACTGGCTGGTCACATAATTAAGAACGCTGAATAGTTTATTTTTTTATTCAAATTTAAATAGAAAACACTTGTGGCTCTGTTGTTGTAGGTCACTATTCGTATAATTTTGGCGCCATTTAGTACTGTAAAAGTCTTAAGCCTGCTTGCTTCACAAGAAAACAATGGGTAAAATTAAAAGTTGTGATAAATCTACAAGGGAAGTAATAATAAAACTTCGCGAGAAGAATTGGTCGTATAAAAAGATAGCCGACCATCTTCAATGCTCAAAAACGATGGTTTTCCACGCTGTGAAGCATTTTGTAACTTACCAAACCACTTCAAATGTTCCGCGCGTACCTAAATACAGAAAGACATCTAGTCGAGATGATCGAAATATCGTTCGTTTGGCAAAACAAAACCCTTTAAAGGGGTCTAATGACCTGAAAAAAGAATATTTTGGTGAAAACAACCCTTTAGCAATCTTGGCACGCACTATTCGAAGGCGTTTGGTAGAAAAAAAGTTGCACGGAAGGATAGCAAGGAAGGTGCCCATGTTGAAACGGTGTCATAGGCAAGCCCGGCTTGCATTTGCAAGAAAGTATGAAAACTGGACATTTAGACAGTGGAAAATTTTTCTTTTTTCTGACGAGACAAAGATAAACAGGGTATGCTCTGATGGAAAACGGTATGTACGACGTCCTCCGAATAAAGCATTCGACCATAAGTACACAAAAGTGACATTAAAGCATAAAGGAGGAAATGTAAAAATTTGGGGGTTCTGGACATGGAGTTGGACCTGTTAGGCTGATAGAAGGAAACATGGATCAATTCCAATACAAAAATATACTGGAAGAAACAATGTTACCTTATGCTGATGGTGTGCTTCCGGTTATCTGAACATTCCAACACGACAATGATCCAAAACATATTGCACGCACCGTTAAAGAATTTCTCACATCGCAATCAGTTTCTGTCTTAGATTGGCCGGCTAACAGCCCAGATCTAAACCCTATAAAAAACTTTGGTGCGAAGTCAAGAAAATGGTTTCAAATCGACAGTGTGGTAATTTAAGAGAGCTTTACGACGTTTTCTTGAAGAATGGAACTCTATCTCTCTTGCAAAATGTCAAAAATTGATAGAGTCAATGCCTCGCCGGTGTACCTAAAGCAGTAATTAAAAGCCGTGGACATGCTACTAACTATTAATTTTAGTTTAAATGGTATTAAATTGCTTTTTTTCTTTACGTACTTCACATTAAAGTGATTTATTTAGTCTAAGTTTCATATAAAACATCTCTCGAGCGGTTTAATAAATCGTTCTTAATTATTTGTCCAGCTTCGTTACTATTTGAATTTGTTACTACAGAGAATAAATAAAATTTGTTATAAAAATAGTAAGTTATTTTATTCTTTATTCCCAATTCCGTTTGCTCTATTCGTATGGCTATTTCATACCATAACTAGTTACTTCTAAGAAGGAACACATAATGACACAAGGCATGATTAAGTTTAAAAAAACTGGAACTTCAAATCCTCATTATACCTCCTCCCTCATTATATGACCACCACTGTAGATGTCAATAAGGCGCTTATAAGGGGGAGGCCTGCGTCCAGTAGCGGACCGATGCAGGCTGTTGAGTTTGAGTTTGAGTTTGATATCAAGTTTTTATAGCTATATCGTATCCATTTTGAATAGAGCATAAACGTAAACAAACCGCCAATACTTAACCCAAAATTTAATTTGTTGGCGCGTCCTTTTATACGTAATTTACATTACTTGTCGATTTTAGATCCCCCCTTCAATAAAAATTGCTTACAATTATATCTGAAACTTGACGCCAAGCAAGTGAGATTTTGTTATTTGTGTCGTTCTTTGTTTACTAACATGCTTCATTCAAAATAGATAAACCATAGGTATCTGCATTTTTTTTTTTAATACCTTCTGGGCCGTTGTCCATTTACTAATTTCTTTGTTGAAGTCTATTAATGAATAAAAGAAACTAAAATAAGTAAATAATGTCCACAGGTGGTCGTATGCATCGCGCCGCTATCGGAGCTCCTCGGGTACTCCACGAGCCTTCGCTCGCTGAGCTCGGGGCTCGCCGCCTTCTCCATGGAGTTCCACTCGCACCGACAGATGGCGCCCCACGACGAGGAGAAGGCTGTTAAGAGTGTCACTGGATTCTGAACCCTGTTCTGATAGGAATAGCTGTGAAACTATTACTGAGACGTTGAATTTTGTGAAGCGTAAGCCTCACTCGCAGAATTTAGAATGAACTTTTTGAGTCTGTTCAAAAAGAGAGTCGTGGCGTTACGGTGAACTAACACTTTATAGTTGTACTACAATGACAGAGCAGTGTTGTCATCGTAACAAAAGTTGTCAATTGGCACATGAGCGCCCTCAATTTCCACGACTCTTCTCTTTTTGAACATACTCTATTAGAAATCGTTAACGAATAGGTCCAATATGTCCACTAAGGGCTTATATGCTGTCCGTGAGAGCGCTAAGTCAATTTTCCCCGACTAAACGAATAAACTTCCAATCTTTGGAATTTCCTGCTCAGGACGTAAACCATATTTTTTATAGTAGGGTACCTATTTTCATTATGAACGTAAGCGGGTTAACTACGAACCGAATACGAGATTGTTTATTGTGAAGACGCTAAACTACGAAAGTTTTAGTAGTATAGTATGTACCTACTTATAATATTTTTGTTTACTTAGTTTGCCTTTACTTAAACCGATTAATAAAACAGTCATCAAATAATATCCCAAATTGTTTATTCAAGAAGTCGGAAATCTCTATTATGACACCCGCTGGAAGAGTTGGGGTGGTGCAAATTCTAAGCCAGCACCACACAGCATGTAAACTATAATAACCAAAAACTTGGAATGAAACAGTGTTACGATGTTTTAAGTTTATTTAGACTAGGTTGTACATACAGTTACAATACGCACTCACTTTTACTATTTAATTTAGTATAATTTTAAAGCCCTTTTACTATCTAGTATATTCTTGAAGCCAAGGACGCTTTGTATACTATTAGTTATTATACTTATAACCGATTCGTTGCGGCCCACATATCTGATTCACATATCACATATCTGATCTGATTAAAGAGGTTAATGACACGCCTGTCGTGCCATCCGCAACGAATCGGTTAATAGTATTTGTTGTTGTATTACTGTAATAAATAATTTAACAATATCTATTTCTTTTACTGCTCAGCACTGCAGCCTGTAAAGAGAAAAAATAAATTAAACGCAACGATATCAACAATACACTAGTAGCTAATTTATAATCATGGTTGGTACCAAATTTTTTTCAAGATACCCCATAACTTTTACCCCTTAGGCATGCAAACGAAAATGTTGTCGGTATAATCGGGTACAAACCCGGTACAATTAAAAAGGACCATAAAACATGAATATCTTAGTCGATTGCCAGTTTCACAGCTTATGGCTCATGTGCGAGTACTGCAAGTTGCCGACTGCGGTAACGGCAGACGTAGAGTGCCGTCGCTTGCAGTTGAGCCATATAAATTAGAATCTGTCTGTCTGTTCGTCTGTCCATCTGCCTGTTTATATATTTTGTAAGTCTAAAGAAATAAACGATTTGACTCTGACTCTGACTCCTGCTGGTATCTCTGTCCGTCCGTCTGTTATCCGTACGTTGTCCTTTCGTCTATCTGTCACAACCTTTTTCCTTAGGAACGGATGGACGTAATATTGGTGCACATTTTTTCTTTGTACTCATAGGAATCCGATGTAACGGGAATCCAACTTATTAGGAATTCAACTTTCGGGGAATTCAATTTAATGGGAATCCAACCTAATGGTCCGGAAGGGTTGCAACCTGTCGGCCGTGTATTTGAGAGGTGCAGACACAAACTGCAAGAGCGCCAACTGCCAGGTTTAGGCAGCTAAAGAGTTGCAGAATCTGACCTTGGAACAGGCCAAGCAGCTCGTTCACCAGGGTGTCGTGGCGGTACTCTATCCTGACATCGGGCACGTTGGTGCGCGTGATGTCGTTCCCTTCAGGACCCTCGCGCAAGTAGTCTGCGCCGAGCCAGATCTGCTTCATCTGGAACATTTTAACCATAAAAAGTAACAACTACTCTTGTAATCTTAATGTCAAATAAATTATTTTGTATTTATAAAGGTCGTGCGTGATTAGTCTCACGCACGACAGCTGAGCGCGCACATGGCCGCGCCGCACGCGCCGAAGTCGTGGCATTTTTAAATCTTCGTATGAAATATGCAACGCCGCGCACCTATCCGCCCCGCATTTTACTAATCCTCTATGCTCACGGATTCTGATAGCGGAAGCGACGCGGACGGGTGGCGGTCTCCCAACCTACACTTCACGACAAAGGATCCTATCTGGGCCCGTACATACCTACCATTAAAAACTAAATCGAAGTTTCCCGATTCCTTAACCTCAACCTCAACAGCCCGTATTAGTCCACTGCTGGACGCAGGCCTGCTCCCCCTGACAAGCGCCTCATTGGCGTTTATCTCATGAGGGTGCAATGCTCGTAATCCCCACGCTGGGCGTGCGGGTTGAAGAATTGTTCTGCAGGGCGCTGCTGCCTGCCCCCCGGTGGATAACCCTTTAGTTGCCTCTTACGACACCCCCGGGAAGAGTTGGGGTGGTGCAAATTCTTAGCCAGCACCACACAGCTCCGATTCCGATTCGTTTTCGTGCAAACGCAAATCCTATGCAAGCGACAGTTGCCTTGGTTTTGCACGACAACGATGACGAAATTACGATGTTCCATAGCTCTGTATTTCACTGTGGCTGCACTGTGACACAAGCCGGGAGACAGAAGCTGGACGGTATTCCCTGAGCCTACCTCATGCGAGAACCCTGACATGAGCACCGAGTTCCTGGCCAGCTCGCACATGTCGCAGGAGCTCAGCTTCCAGGCTTGCGCTGCGATGCTGTACTCCTCCATCAGCGGCTCCTGGAGACATACATTCACGGATTTTGTAAATACATAACTAGGATATAATAGCCTTAGCATAGGACGCCCTCTAGCCAAGTGGATGACGAACTGCGAAAGACAACAAGCATCGTTATTGGCAAAAATCAGCGCGGGCGCAGTCGGAAGCACCAGCGATGCATGTAGGAAGGTGTAATATTGATATGCAACAACAATATTTGGATGTTGAATGCTCAATGGGTTTCATTCAAGTACCTTGGTGAAGTGGAACTGCAGTGGATCATCAGAGCTCAGCGTGACGCGCAGCCCTCTGGCCAGGTAGGCCGGCAGCGGGTTCCGGTGGTAGCGCAGGAATAGAGAGTTGTTGCTGAGCGGAGACATCGCGATGTAGATCTGAGCTAAGTAAAAGTAGTACTGGAGCACCGGTACCTGTAAGTTGGAAAATCTACTTTAGAATCAAAGACCCTGCGCACTTGACAACAACACTAGGTTGTTTTTATAATATACACCATTTATCTAGGTCTATAGTGTAGGTTTGTCGTCATTTTGATAACGCAAGCATTCAAATAAAATGACAGTTTTTTGGCGTAAGGCTTCCTATCTATTATTAGTCGTAGATATATGTTACCTTCCTAAGCATCAATCCATGGGAGATATTCTCGGTCAGCAGGAAGGCGGCGCCCAGCAGGCCTAGCCAACCGGCATTCGCTTAGAAGCGTTTCGATTTCTACAATCGTCATCGCCTAAACGATGGCGAAGTACGTTTGGTAGACAAAGTAACCTTCGCGTGGCGATCGCCGTGTCTATTCGTCTGATCGCTCAATACCGCGCTTAGTCTATGGTTGTCGTAGTCAAACGTCAAAAGTGTCATTCGCCTATTTTGCTCGTCTCTTTTACGTTCCGGTCTACGCAAAACTTATATATCTTGGATTTTATTTATGAATGGTTTTCGTGTTTTTTATTGCGTGTGGAGGCTTATTATAATAAGTTTTTGATACATTGAGTAGCGTACTTAAATTCTACAGCTTAATGAATAGGTTGAAATGGAATTAAAAATTATTTGCATTTTCTAACTAACTTATTGAAAGATCGTAGTCAATTGAAATGAAACGCCAGTGTTGCCAGACGGGGGTATTCCCTGCAAATTCGGAGTTTTTTGAACTTTGGAGGGAGATTCGGGGGAGGCGAAAGGTTTGTTGGGGGGATTTTCGGAGGGAAAACTGGGTTTGGAGGAAATTTGGGGATTCTTATTAAGTACCAAACCGACCATACCATACAAGATGGTACTGAAAAAGCCAGTTGTGTAAATTTCGATCCGTCATAGCAAACATTTAATTCGCAAAACGTGTAAGGTACATGAGGGTATTAAGGCCTGTCGGCTAATAAGGCCTAAACTTCAAAAATCTTGTTTATAATACGATTTTGCGCTTAAGCTCGCACTCACACATGCATAAAACAAGTACAAAGCGCCACACGGCGGCAAACGCTGATACCTCACCCCCTCCCGTCAGTGGCAAGTTAAACGTGGTCGTGAGTAGGTGCACGTCACGATTTTATAAATATTGGCTCCGGGAAAAGGTATGTATTGACTATATTATTATGCTTTTCTACTTGCAATTACTTTCTGTATTAGTGTTAACTTACGCTTGTCCCATATTGACTTAATAATTAACTTGATACAGTTCAAATTGTATTTATTTCGTTTTCCATAAATACTTAGTCCATGGGTAATAAGGCCTCTAAAATTTTGTAGTAGGCCTTATTATGCTTCTGGGTTTAATTCATACCTATTGCGAGTTCTTTTATAAGTGAATTTTATTTCGTTCGTTTGTCGAATATACCTACCTAACCTACGGATAATAAATTATTACGGATATTGAAAAAAATGTGCAGTAGGCTTTATTTTACTTGTATTTGTTTGCAGTTCCTACGATCATAATGCCTCCTAAGCGAGCATTGTGGTCACAAGATGACTTGGTCGCTTAGGAGGCATGCGCTGCGACTCGCAGCTGTTCGCGCAGTACCGAGAGGAACAATGAGTTCGTATGCGGCTGCAGAAAGATACAAAGTTCCTAGAAGAACCATCAGAAACTATCTCCAGAGTAGTATTTTGCTAAGAGAGAGAGGGACTCAAAACTGAAAAAGCTATTAAAAGAAAGTCATCTCGCGGATCTACTAGAAGGACGCTGCAGATACTCAAGAGAGTTGGTACTGTCATGCCTGTGAAGAAAACCATAAGAATGACATGAGGCAGTGCTCTAAATGCTTCAAGTGGTATCATGAGGAGTGTGTCGGATTGACAGTGGATGATTCTGATGACTTCGTGTGCCCTGGTGGGTGTTAGACGAGGCTAATAAATAATTTAATTCTTAGACTGCTATAGTACTGTTATGCCTTTCACTGAATGATAATTGATGTCAAGTACCAAATTATGTGATTTAAGTTAATTATCTAAGTTTAAGCAGTAGGCTTTATTACCCTACCTAATTTTAATAAAGCCTATTGAGAGTGTTTTAAAAAATGTTTAATTTTATTTAAGTTTTATGCAGAAGTTGCTATTTTTTTGTTTTAATCTTGTAGTTGCTGAATTGAACGACTGATTACCTAATAAATATAGTTGATTACATTAAATGTATTTATTTTATGACAAATTTCCCTTAGCTAGGCCTTAATACCCTCATGTTCACACTCACCTTAGGTACATGTTGAATAAAATAGATATAAATGATAACTAAATATGTATATATATTTATATATATATATATATAATATTCGACGACCTCTGTGGCGCGGTGGGCGAAGGTCTGCCTGCGACGCAGGAGGGTTCGATTCCCGCCTCGGGACAAATGTGTGTATTATCTGCAGACATTTGTTCAGGGCGTTCTGGATGTTTTTCTATGTATAATAAAAAATATCTATCTATGTAGTGTATTGTATTATGTATATCAGTTATCTAGTACCCATAACACAAGCTCTGCTTAGCTTGGGGCTAGATAATGCTGTGTGAATTGTCCAGCATTATTTATTTATTTATTTATATAATTTGATATCAGAATTGAAATTATGATTATTGTAGTTATTTTTGATTGATAGTTATAAAAAAATAACGGTGTTTTATTGTTACATACTAACCATTCTTAATTATAAATAGTTATTTATTTTAATACATGATTGCACACAATTGTAAAAGTACACAAATAGTGGGTGGGCATTTGTTTTCCAAATTCAAACCTGCATACTATTATGAAAAAAATTAATAATGAAACTTTTAGTAATTCAAACTTAATAATATGCCTGGGTAATAGGGGTAATGTGAACAAATCGGACTTGATTAAGTATGTGGGCAAACTGTGCACACTAGACTTAAAACAAATTGTGATGTTCACATTCCCCTATAGCGACAGCTTGCCACAATCAGAAAACAACCTTAGATATAAGCTTAATATGATGTTGCACACTATCTCGTGCAACAACAATATACATGTGATTGACATTAACAGTATTGTTAGTAAAAAATACTATTTGACTCAAGGTAATTACTACCTTTCCAATTTTTATAAAAGACAGATAGCAATTTCGCTATCTTTTTATTTTAATATAACAGCCAAAAACTTGGCTATAAAAAATGCTTCTTTTGAGCATTGCAATGATTTAAAAAACAAGACCTTGGAAGTTGTTCCAAGCCATTTAAATTAGAAATAAAGACAATAGAGGAAGTCTCTAGCCCTAAACAGTCAAATATTATTATTTACAATAAAAAACAAAGAAAACCAGATTGTAAAATCAAGGCAAAGTTTACTAACCTGGTGCACCAAAATATTCAAGGATTGAGATGTAAATTACTAGAATTAGAATTGTACATGAACTCATTTGAAATTGACACTGGCTGAAAAGCTATGAGCTCATGTTTAACTTCAGTAACCACCAGGTTGGTAGTTCCTTTTGCAGATCACATGCTATTCGTGGAGGCTCTCTAATATTACTAAATAAACTCATAAAGTTCAAAGAACGTAAAGACATAATAAACTTATCCGTTGAAAGCCACATCGAAGTAGCATGTGTTGAGCTGGAGCAAAGTATTGTAGTAAGCGTATACAGCCCACCATCCGCCTCCTTTGAAATATTTGAAAGAATCATGGATGATATCTTGTATAAAATATCAAAATCACATAAAAATGTCTTGGTATGTGGAGACTTTAATGTTGATCTTTTAGAAGTCTACTCCCTCAGTAGTAGATTAACTAATTTATTTAATTGTTATAATTTAAGGCCAATATTTATGGAACCAACTAGAATAACTGAAACCTCAGCAAAATGTATAGATAATATATTTGTTTGTCAAAATGAAAAAGTATTAAGTAAAAAAATTATAAGCAATTTAAAATCAGACCACTTGGGTCAACTAATTAAACTAGAAATACAAGTTAAAAACTATAATTGTAAACAAAAAATTAAATATACACCTGTGACCACAAGTCGATTTGAACGGTTGAAATTGGATTGGGATTCTAAATGTGTGTACATTGTCTACCATTATTCTATACGTTATAGATAGATCACGTGACATATCTGAGGCATATGTCAAACCCATACATTTTCGGACTTTTCTACTAACGCTTTCGCTAATCGATTGTTACATTGTCTAGGCCCGCAGGTGAGTCGATGGACCAGCCTCGCCACAATGAGGACGAAGCACGAACGTGTTCAGGCCCTGCTGCCTGCCACAGATATATCAAGTATTTCAGTTATCTAGGATCCATAACACAAGCTCTGCTTGGGGCTAGATACATCAACCTCTGCAGCCTATATCGGTCAACTGCTGAACGCAGGCCTGCCCTTGATAAGCGCTTTAGTGGCTTTTGTCTCATGCGGGATAGTGCCCATAATACCCACGCTGCCTGGGCATGCGGATCGCAGTTAGATGGTAGAATTGTATTTCAGGAGGTGTCGCTGCCATTGATTTATTAAAAAGGGAAGATAGGTTACGTTGTCCCAGCGCTTACTAAAAAATTGGCATGTGTTACAACTACACGCAAACACATACGCTCACAGTTATATTTCCAGTCCTGTGCAATACAAAGAACAAGAAAGACGGAAAGACGTATCTAAGACCGAAGTGAGACCGAGAGAACAATATTTCACGCGAATCACGACCGCCCGTGCCGCCGGTCCGACGGTGACTGAGGTGGGAGCACACAATTTTACACAATATGAGGTTGCCACTTTCGAGAAACCAGTACCTCATCTTCCCTTTTTAATAAATCAATGGTTGCTGCCCGCCCCGGTGGGTATCCTTAACGAATTGTGTTGTGTAGTTATGACAATCCTAAAAGAATGTGGGAAATCATTAATGAATTAGCACAAAATAAAATAAAAGAAAATAACGAACCACCTAAACTCATATTAAATTCAGTTCCGGTAACGGAGGGCAACTCAGTCTGTGACTTATTTAATTCTTATTTCGCCTCAATTGGTAGTGAATTGGCAAATAAAATCCCTAAATTGTACCACGAAAAGACTGGTAATATTCTAATGTACGAAGATAACTACTACCATGACTCAGAATTAAGGGATTTTAAGTTATGCAGCACGGACGAAATAATAAAAATCATCGATAAACTTGATCCAAACACTAGTACCGGGCTAGACGGATTGAGTACGAAGGCAGTTAAATGCATTAAAAATATAATCGCGCCTCACCTAACAAACTGTATAAACAAATGCCTAACGGAAGGTACCTTCCCCGACTCGCTTAAGATTGCCAAGGTCAGCCCTATCTACAAATCAGGTATTAGAACTGACCCTGGAAATTATAGGCCAGTCTCAGTTTTGCCGGTACTGTCTAAAATATTTGAGCGCATTCTATATAATCGTTTAGATGACTACCTTGTGGAAAAAGACTTCTTTATCAATGAACAATATGGTTTCCGCCCAAAGTCAAATACATTATCCGCCACAATAGACTTAGTCACTAAAATAAAATCTAACATAGATCAAAAGAATATAGCAGTAGGTATATTTATTGACTTAAAAAAAGCATTTGACACAGTTTGTCACAAAAAGCTGTTACTGAAATTGAATAATATAGGAGTTACAGGAATTGCGCTCAAAATGTTTGGATCATACCTGGAAAATAGGCAGCAAGTTGTTAAGATCAATAACTTCGAAAGTACGTCACAAAATGTGACCTACGGGATTCCCCAGGGAACAATTGTCGGGCCCTTAATTTTTTTACTTTACTTAAATAATATCAATAAAATAGGATTATCTGGACACCTAACGCTCTATGCCGATGATACGTGTCTATTTTATTTTGATAAATCGATAGAAAACATCATGACTGACGCTCAAAGGGATCTTAATATACTAAACGAATGGTTAAAATTTAATCTCTTAACAATCAATACAAAAAAAACATCTTACATGATTTTTGCTGCAATAAATAAACCAATACCCAATTTTTCCCCTCTCGTCTTAAACAAAGATATAATTACACGGAGTGATAAAGAAAAATACCTCGGCTTATGGTTGGATGACAAACTAACGTGGAAATCTCACATCAATCACGTCAAGTCAAAATTAACGGCCTTATTAATATCATTACGCCAAATAGCACACTGTATTCCAACCAAAGCACGCTCAATTATTTATAACTCCTTAGTTAAATCGCACTTAAATTATCTTATCGAAATTTGGGGATCGGCCGCTACAACAAATTTAAATCCTCTCCAAAGAACACAAAATAAAATTATAAAAACACTGTATCATTATAAATACCTAACACCAACTAAAGAAATATATAATAAAACGAATTTATTAAACCTTAGACAAATGTATACATACTCAACTTGCATCTTGATAAGAAACATTCATTCTAACTCAATAAAATCAAACCTACAACTACGAAAAAGGAATAACCCTTACACTTTTAGAAATAAATATAAACTAGAATTATCTAAAGCACGTACTGATTACGGCAAGAAAACAATTGTTTACGAGGGTGTGCAGTTGTTCAATAGCTTGCCTAACGACATCAAGGAATGTGCTAGCATAAATATGTTCAAAACAAAATTAAAAAAATACGTTTATGGCCTAACTTATACTTAAGGTAATAATTAGCTTAAGCATTATTTAATATTATTTTTTGTATCTCATTGTAAGTGAACATTATTGTTTTTATGAGAAATAAACATCTTTAAACCGAATTGCAAGAATTGCTGTAAATTCTAAGCCACACTAAGACGGGGCTAGATATTGGTGTGAGAATTGTCTGGCATTAGATAGGCATTTATTTATTATTATTTGGTCAACAAACAGGTTCACGGCCGTAATTTTGATTCAACCCCAGCATAATGCTTTATTTATGCGAGGCCTACGGGAGTTTTTAGAAACCATTTTTCGTAGTAATTTTGACTCTACCATCACTGTTTATTTTAGAGACAGCTGTTTGTCACGAATAATGTGTGATAACAATGATGTCTGGCAATAAAACTACTTTGCTATGGCACCCTCCATTTATAATATATTACCACAGTTGAAAAGACTACTGCCGATATGGTGTTTCAAAAGTTGAAAATAATTCTTTCGATTATAATGTTATTATTCTATAAATGATTATTTAACTGACAACGATTTTTCTGCTTCATGAATGACATTTCGTTATATTTTTACCCGCGACGGAACGGAGACGGTATATGCGTTTAGGGTGTGATGTTGTTTGTATGTATGTATGTATGTATGTGCAATTTGCAATGTTCCCAATTATCTCCCAAACGGCTTGACCGATTACGGTGCGGTTTTCAGTTTCGTTTTCGAAATTTGGTGGCGATGATTCTTAGCTAGTTTTTATTGTCTTCACTCACCAGGGGGCGCTGTTATGTGTATTTAGTGAAAACCAATGTTGCCATATATCTCCAGAACGGTTTGTTCGATTGAGACACAGTTTTTAGTATAAGGTATGGGGTTCATTGGCGATGGTTCTTAGCAAAGTTTTATGGTGTTTGCTCAGCAGGAGGCGCTGCAATCGACGTTTTAAAAATATTTTTTTGTACAATACAATACAAATACTCTTTATTGCACACCAAGATACAGAAATACAGAAAAGAAAACACAAAAACAGTTGCACAATGGGCGGCCTTATCGCTAAGAGCGATTTCTTCCAGGCAAACTTTGCACCTTTATAGACGTGTTTGCCAACACACTCCGTTGCTAGGCAACGCGGTGCGTTGCTCATTTGATAATAACATAATAATTAAAATAAAATAAATACATAAGGGCGTGCCTCTGTCGTCGGTATACTATAATGTAAGGTTCACTCAGCTTGCTTTACTAAGGTCCGTATTGTATAGGCTTCCCCATGCATTACTTATGCAGTCATTTCGTGAGTTCTACTCAAGCTTAGAATCTCTGCTCAAGTAAATCTTTATTATAGAACGTAACTCTGACGCTACTTGGCTAGTTGCACTACCTAAATCTCTACGTGAGTTGAATTTTGTCTATGCTCTACACATTTATCTAGACGAAAAGCGTTCCTGTACCTTATCAACCTGACTATCACAATTTTTCTTTTTTTGTTGTTTTGACGGTTATTGTGAAACGAAACGCAACGATTTCAAAACTTAACAAAAAGAAAGCCTATTTGACGATAGTAACGAGACATGATCGTAACGTCTCATATTTGTATGGGATTTACGTAGTTCCCAGTCCGCACGATACGGGGAGATGGGGCGCTATACTAAATCTATGGGAAACTGAGACGTCTCGATATTGTCGTCAAACTCACCCCTCAGTTCAGTTTCCGAAAGTTAAACTTCCGAGTATTCAAACGCAACTGAAATTCATGCACGTCTCACATCTCAAGTGAGGAATTTTTGACAGATTTTCATTGAAAACTGTCAACAACCATGACGTGTTTAATTCTGACTTGTTAAAAATTAAATAGACTTGATTAAAGAGTTGACTATTGATTAATTAATGAAAAGGATGATCTGCGTTCGAAAAATCGGCTGTAAGTAAAGTAGAAAATCTCTAAAAAGTTAAAAATAAAATCAAAATAAAATTTTGAAAAACCCACGACGGATATAATAAATAGTATGTACTTAATCGAAAAAGGAAGAAATAATTTTTGCAAAACCCCCGACTAAATGGAATTGAAAAAGACAATTAAATTACCTTTAGTTACAATTATAGCTTCCTAAATTTTTTCACCTATCCATTACTACAAAGCCAAAAAAATCCGTCGGGGGGGCTGCAGACAACAGGTAATCTATACGTTTTTTCAATTGTAAATTCAACATTTATTATAGTTCACATTTTTATCTATTCATTGACTGTATGAGATAATCTTTATACCTAGTCATTTAAATTCAGGAACCTCAACCTTAACGGCCCGGATTAGTCCACTGCTGTACTGACCACTGATAAACGCCTTATTGACGTTTATCTCATGGGGGTAGTGGCCATAATCCCCACGGTGGGCATGCGAGGTTGGGGATCGCAGTTCGGTGGTAGAATTGTTCTGCAGGGGGCGCTGCTGCCCGCCATCGGTGGATATCCCTTAGTCGCCTCTTACGACACCCACGGGAAGAGATGGAGGTTGTGGTGCAAATTCTAAGCCAGCGCCACACTGGGTACCGGAAAATTCAGAAAATAGATGGCAATTGGCAATCGGAAATGGCAGCCCCCCCCGACGGATTTTTTTGGCTTTGTAGTAATGGATAGGTGAAAAAATTTAGGAAGCTATAATTGTAACTAAAGGTAATTTAATTGTCTTTTTCAATTCCATTTAGTCGGGGGTTTTGCAAAAATTATTTCTTCCTTTTTCGATTAAGTACATACTATTTAATATATCCGTCGTGGGTTTTTCAAAATTTTATTTTGATTTTATGTTTAGGGTAGGTTGGTGTAAGATCGCGCGGGCGATAAGATTGCGCATACGTCATTACTCAGCAACGGTGGATCACACGCTGCCAACTTTAGTTGTGTTTTCATTTCTACGTAAGCCGGTATACGCTCCCAGAAATAAATCGAATTCAGTGTAAGAACGGCGAGTCCAGGTAAGTTTAAAGTTTTTATAGCCTTCAGATCTAATATTTTGTCATTTTGCAACTATAACTGACGAAAACCCTGGCGGAATGACAATGTTTTTCTGTTTGTTTTACTTTTGTTTGCCATCAAACGGTTGACTTTTGACATTGTATTTCAATAGCTTCCTAAGAGATGGTAGCACGGTCTTGTTAAATTCACAAATGCCGAAATGTGTAAGTTTGCGCACTACGAGGCTGTGTAAGATAGCGCGCGTAATCTTACACGCGACTTTTTATTATTGATTTATAATATGTACATTAATGATTCAAAAAATAAATATTAATTGTTTTATTGTTTTTAAGTAAATAAATTGCTTCATTTTGTTACAGAATGTCTCGAAGACCACGAAAATCGTATCAAGAACTATGCTTACCTTTGATCATTAAAGCGTAAACGTATCGAAGATGGAAAAAGCAAGAGGCATGTGATGATGTGACACTATCTTTAAGGATGGCTGAGTCAACGCTAAGTTACCGGTTGCAGCAAGAACAATGTGCCACAAAACTGGTAGCTACTACATTTAACTACTATATTTAACCCTGAAGTCTGAAAAAAATCGACATATATGGAGGATGAACAGAAGTCTCCAAAGAGCCTATTGTGGAAGATTGAATTGAGTGCGTTAAATGCCAGGTGGCATCTTAAGTGTGGTGGCACGAAAAATGAACTGATTACCTTGGTTTCGGACAATTGAAATGTGATTTATGCAAATAATTAACCCGCGCAATCTTATCGCCGTCCGTGCGCAATTTTACACATCGGGATGTGTAAGATTGCGCAAGTGTCGATCTCTAATTGTTTGTGATTTATGTAAAAAGTGATTGTATTTGCACAATAATTTGTATTAAAAATTCTTACCAGATAATTAAGGATACATAATTATTAAAGAAACCTGTGATTATTTCGTTTGCTTTATTTTTATAGCTCACTGATTAAAAACTGCGCAAACTTACACCAACCTACCCTACTAACATGCTTCATTCAATATGGATAAACCATACGTACTTTAATTTGCAGCCATGTCCATGACCTTGAAGTATGCCAATAATTCATTAGAAACTTTAACATTTTAAACCATTGATTAATTAAAAAGGGAAGATAAGGTACTAGTTTCTCTAAAATAGCAACCTCATATTGTGTAAAATTGTGTGCTCCAACCTTAGTCACCGTCTGACCGGCGGCGGCGGCACGGGCGGTCGTGATTCGCGTGAAATATTGTTGTCTCGGTCTCACTTCGGTCTTAGATACGTCTTTCCGTCTTTGTTCTTCTTTGTATTGCACAGGACTGGAAATATAACTGTGAGCGTATGTGTTTGCGTGTAGTTCTAACACATGCCAATTTCATAAATAATCACACTAATATTATAAAGGCAAAAGTTTGGATGGATGTATGGATGGATGTTTGTTACCTCTTCACGCCAAAACTACTGAACGGATCTGGCTGAAATTTTGCATACAGGTAATTCTAATACTGGAATAAAACATAGGCTACTTTTTATCCCATAAATATGTTCCCGTGGGATGAAAATCACCTTTTAATGTTTTCATGGGAACAACGCGTGCGAAGCCGCGGGGCGCAGCTAGTCAAGTATAATGGATGCGGTTATAAAGGCTATTGCTGCGATTGGCCAACAGATTCAGGACATCGACGCCAAACTCTCATCAAAAATTGATACCTTGAATGAAAAAATATGCATGCTTCAACCACAACTTAACGAACTAAAAATAAACCAGCAGAGACAAGAGGAACGCCTAGACTATCTCGAGAGAGAAGCGAGAAGCCGGAACTTGGTGCTTTTCGGAGTACCGGAGGAAGAAAAATCCTATGAGGATTTAGAAAAAAAAACGGTTAATATTTTGAACAATCAGCTACAATAAATAATAGATTCAGGCGTTACTTTGCGGAAATCCATTGTAAATATAAGAATGAAAAATATTTAGTAAAAAAAATTTTTTTCGCGGAATTGTTACTAAATATTCTTCATTCTTATATTTTAATCAGCTACAAGTAAAAAGCAACGTAAGTGAAATTCAACATGTACGACGTATGGGGAAAAAAGGAGAGAAACCTAGGCCCATAAATGTGGGCCTTTCAACATATGGCAAGAAAATTCTTATCCTCAAAAATAAACATAAACTTAATCAATCTGGATATTACATCATAGAAGATTTTGCACCTAAAATTCTACACGAACGAAAACAGTTACAGGAGCAGCTAAAGAACGAATTAAAAAAAGGAAACCTAGCTTTTATTAGGTACAATAAGCTAATTATACGAGTACCTACCTCTCCACTAAAAAAAATGCCTTGTAAATAAAACAATTTTATGAGGACACTACTTGATGAATATGGACCAAATAAATATGAAAAACAACATTAGCAGATCCGCCAAAAAACACAAATTAAACAACAAAAATAGAAGCATTACGCATTATCTAACAACACATACAAGAGAAGATACCTAAAACACTATATATGCAGAAAGCGCCCCCTCTTCCAAATCTTATATTAATATCTAAACACAAAAAATCATAAACAAGCATCCCAATACGGCTGGTCACCGCGGGAGAGCTAGACCGAAACCCTCCAGCTCAGAAAATGGATTCTACCTCTAGTAGGTACCTATTCTATAATCGCGTGGGATCGAATCGCTTCTAAATCACTACATATCGAAGAAATGGAATATTTTAGACACTTAAACGCAATTCAATAGAAAAAAGATGGCAACTTACAAGATCAAATCAAGATTCATGAAAACTGCGAACACATTTGTACATGAACTGGAGGAGGCCTGTACCCGTAAGGGGTCCAAACTAACATAAATTGAAATCAACACAAATTTATAATGTATACCAATTTTCAACATCTAAGTCAAGACATGCAACTTTAATTATAAACGAATAAAATATATCTAGGTAGGTACTTTATTGTATTTTGAATATTTTCTAAATAATAATAAATTAAATTAGATAGATTTTATTTAAGGTTAATTAGATATGTTAAGTACCTACCTGCATGGAAAAGCAAATTATTATTATTTTCACTTATTAATTACATCGCACGATTATAGTTACTATTATGGTTATGGAATAAATGGCTTTTTTATTTATTTTATTTAAGCACTTAATTTCTTTTATTTGATACCTACTCATAAATTTTCAAAAATACTCTGCGAAATTCGCTTCATCCTTTCGTTGGCACTTTCAGTATTTTTGATCAAAATCACTGGGTGACCTGACAATCCCACCGATATGTCTAGCGACTCAAACTTTTTGAATACAAATTTAGTACTTACCATTGGAAAGATGACGAATCCGAGAATTAATTTAGAGTAGAATAAATAATGCAAACACCGCAGTTTTTTTATTATTTTAGGATAAATTTGATTGTCAAGTTTTATTTTTGTGTAAGTTTTATTTTTAAATCGTAATATCTTATTTTTTAATCCTATTTTGAGGGATGTTCCGAAGTATTTTAATCACAAATGTTTATGACTATCAACAAATAATAAAAAAATCTAAATTAATGAAAGAACAAAAAGTTACACGGAAACAGATTTCTTGAAAAAAGATAAATTACTTTGCATCAAAGCAACCTTATTAGATCCAAGAAAATGATCCTCTCCCTATAGACGTTAGAGAATATTCACTTCTAATTAGTAAAAAATCGTCTTAAATATATTTCTTTGTTTCAAGAAAAAAACATTCAATCCAAGAAAAAAAATAATTAACATAAGAGACTAGCTGTTCGTGTAGTCAAGAGAGTCCGGTCTTCAAGTGAATTTTTTTTTTTTCATACATAGATAAAATATTATTGAAGTAATAATATAATTATCTTTAATCAACAAATTAATTTGTTAGGAATAGTAATTTCTGGTGTTAGTGAGAGGGGCTCGACAAAATGGCGTTGCCGACTACGTTGCCAAACCAACTAAATTCGGTGCCCGCTTCCTGTGGTCCCGATGGACTCCCCTAACCAGGTGGGATCAGCTTCGACTTCCAAAATTGAAACAATGGTTAAATCACTGGAGAGGATATAATCCGACTGTTTAAGGTTTACGGTTCACAAAATAAAAACCAGGCTCCGGAGGTCGTTCCGAACCCTGCGTTTTCGTCAGCGCGATCTAGAGCTCGGTCACAATTGCTAGTGACATCTAGTTATAATTTCGGTAAACTTTGCACCTACCAGATTCACAATTACAAATAATTTATTCTTCAGATTTAATATATTCGTTATTAATTTAAGGGAATCTTTTCTTACGATACATACATCTTCATCCAAGAAATTTGTGATTTATTTAAGAAAAAAATAATTTAGTGTAAGAAAATAACATTTCTTATTCTAAGTAAAGTCTAATTATAGGATTATAAACAAAAAAGTCTTGAAATGAAGATATTTCTCTAAATAGTAGAACAAAGTTGAGAATAACATAGTATCAGAACAAGAAAAGTAGTATTTTTAAAGTAAAAATACTTTATTAATCTTAGTCAATATGGTTTTGAATCTACCAAATATTTTGAGAATCTGCTCTTTCTTATTTTAAGAAATCCTTTTTACCAGTGTACGAAATTGACATATCACCAAAACTATAAAACTTTAGTTTGGGAAAGTAAGGTCCAATAATTAGCAAATGACCTACTCTATTTGAGAATACGCTATGGCGGGTTGAGTTCCAGTCACCCTGTATAACGTTAATAACAGACACAACATTGTTCAAAAACACTTCGCTCATCCATTTCACGGAGGGATTACATAATTGCGGGAACAAACATCCAGCAAATAACGGCTTATTGCGAACAACAAACATACATCAAATAACTCCGATTCCCCGCTGTCCCGCTGTCCCGCTGTCCGGGAACTAGTTTGTGAGTTCATGTTACTTCAGGATTTGTTGACGCTATCCTCGTTATGTGTTACTTTGCGACACTAGTACAGTCACTGACAGAAATCGCCTGAACAAACTAACAAATCATTTTGGTCGTTATACAAAGTTGTTAGTAAATGCAACGGTAAATGCGTCTTGAATACGTCCACTAGGCAGAAGATCTAATGAGTATAATGTTTCTAGAGACAATGAATGAGTGGAGTAGGAACAACGGGTGAGTGAGTGTGTGGTGTGTCTTCACCGTTGCGCAGGGCTCGCTTGTGGTCCTCTCTCTCGAAGAGGTCCCGTGGGGTGCCGGCGGGGGGCCCCGCCTCCCCCGGGAACTGCTCCTTCTGCGGACAGACAGACAACACTTACTACTGCGTACTCCAAGGAGGACACCGACACACACACACACACATAATATATGTGCGTGAGTATTCCTACCATAAGTCAGCGCAAGAAAGTAGTATTGTATGACATAATATGTCATAAAATACAACTCTCTTGCGCTGACTCATATTTGACCTACGTGGAAACATACTTTCAACATCATGAAGTTGACGAAAACAAACAGTATAAAAAATTAAGTAAGCTAACGCTCAAACTGCTTTTAATAATTAGCAGAAAGTTCCGAGGCACCTGGAAGCCTTGCCCCGCGTCAGTGTCTCGCGGCGCCGCGGCTCGCTTTCCCTCCTTCTCCCCCCTCCACACATTACCCCCCCGTAGGTACTTGCTCTAAATCCTGTAAACAGTTGCTCTGAATCCTGTAAACAGCACATCGATTTCCTTTGTTTACCTACATTAAGTCACCCCCCCCCCCCCCCTCTCCCGCCGCAAACGACCGCTGAAAGGTTTCTACTTTTATCGGAGAGTTTTCTAACAATTTGTAAGTATGCAATTGTTGTTGTAAGTAAAAACAAACAAAACCGTTTTTCGACAGGAACTTGATCATTTTGCTTTACATCCACGGTAACCTGTTCGAACACTTTACGCGAGCTGAGTTTGTTTGTTGAACGGCAGACTTACAAATTGACTTAACTCTACAATGTTTTACATCAAAGTATGGTGTACAAAGTACAATGTAGTGTTCATTATCAGGGAAGAATTCTACTCGTGTTTGGATTCTTGTTCTTACACATTACATTGTTCCCGCTTTTTCTAGAGGCCAAGATGTACAAGGTACAATGTGTTATTTAGGCTATGCATGTCATATCAACTTCCTATGTTATTACAGCTTAACGGCTTGCGCATGACTGCTTCATGACCTTTCGCCTTAATGGGACACCATCGCCACCCTGTACCATAACAGCTGGTAACACCAAACTGCAGATGGTCGACACTACGAAACTTCTGGGTTTCTACATCGACAGTGGACTCACATGGGAG
Source organism: Eupithecia tripunctaria (assembly GCA_955876795.1). Lineage (NCBI taxonomy): Eukaryota > Metazoa > Arthropoda > Insecta > Lepidoptera > Geometridae > Eupithecia > Eupithecia tripunctaria. The sequence continues at coordinate 175,000 of CATPCX010000006.1, forward strand.
GTACACATAGAGGAGCTCTGCTCCAAGTTAGGCCGTACCTGTTTCGCATTGCGACGGCTCGCCGACACCGCGTCTCGCAGCGTAGTACTGTCGTGCTACTTTGCGACCATTCACAGTAGTCTCACCTACGGCGTGGAGCTGTGGGCGCGGGCCGCGGATGTCGAGCGAGCCTTCGTCATGCAGAAGCGAGCCGTGCGCGCGATCGTCGGCGTGGCGAATGATGTGTCGTGCAGAGACTTATTTAAGGAGCTGAATATCATGCCCCTCCCCTGCGAGCTCATATATCAAGTAGCCTTATTCACACACAAAAATATCAATGAATTCAGGAGGAGAGGTGTGAATACCGCCCGCGCTCTGCGCAGCAACAAGCTCGCACACCTCCTCGTCACGCCCGCGCACAAGCTGCGCAAGTCGGAGAGGTCCGTGTACGTCATGGGTCCCTCGGTCTACAACAGGCTGCCGGACGCTATTAAAAAAGACACTGCTTCCACCATGATATTTAAACATAAACTCAAGAAATGGCTCTTAGATAGATCATTTTATTCCGTAGACGAGTTCTACGCGATGCCAATTATTTAATTATTTTAGAATTAATAAAAATTATTTAATTATATAATTACAATTATATTAAATATGTACTTATACTTGTTAAGGTTAATATTGTAAACTATATTAACTTATATCTTAATGACTTGTAACATGGCGTTATTAATAAAATATTGTATTGTATTGTATTGTATTGCAGAGAGATGCTCGGGTCCACGCTCCACCGTCCACTGATCGTAGAATACGCTCTAGTCAGTAAGCGAGGCCAAGCGCGCGTCCCTACACCATTGTGCTGTCCACTCTACATATTTATATTGAGCCGCTCCAGCTCAATATAAATATGTAAGTCACCGCCGCGGCCGAAGCGATAGGTACAAATACAATTAATCAAAATAACGTACCAAATGGCATTTCTGAAGTTTTTCTGTATCGACAGGATTCTTGTTACACAATTTATAAACACTGTTTCCTACGTTGTTTTCTCGTATTATCGTTATGTAATCTATGGACCTATGTATGAAGTCTGAAATAAAGATTTGATAGATGTTCAGTAATATTAGAATTTTCTAATCCATTATGGATTAGAAAACCCAATACTACTGAACATCAGTAAATATCTATCACATTTGGTTCTACCGACCGCCTGATTCATGGACCAGCGCCGACGACGAAGAAAATTAATGGAAGGTGTTTAGGTGTAAGCATTTGCATTGGGCTTCAGACGCGAGCGAGGCATCGAGGCGGCAGAGGCGCCGCTAATCTGGCCGAATCGACGCTACGTAGCGATTCATTGCGCACTTACACACGGATTAGCTTCTCTTACTAATTACGTATAATTCAAGTCAAAGTATCAATTTGAATCCAAGAGAAATTGAAGCTTTTATTTTTATTTTATTTTCAGAATTTTAGGAAAACTTACAGCTATGTCTTAAGAATAGTTATTTACTTAATACATGCCGGTACAGACCAGCGCATGTGTGCTGAGGGCCAATTATAAGTTTCCAAAGATATTTACTTAAATAGGATAATAAATTACACAGTGAAAGTAGACGACGAGGAAAAGTATATAAAAGGAAAAAAGCAACACAAAGTGAAATTTAAAATTAGTTATCTTAAAAAGAATTCATCGCTGAGCAAGCGTTTGAGCTTACCTGCAGATGTGTTAAATAAATCGACATCAATATTTTTGACCAATGAGTTGAACGATTTGCTAGCAACGGTAACTCGATTCTCATGTAACAAAATATATCCTCGAGCGCCGTATCGCTGCAGCTCGAGAGAGAGCTTTCACTGTGAAGGCGAGAGCGGCCGGCTCCGATGCAGCCGGCCTCGAGGCCTGAAGGTACGAGTAAGAGCGAGCCATACACGACACACGGACGCTTTACTGTGCGTTATCGGAGCGGGCTAGTTGCCGAGTGCTGCAGGGCTTCTTCCATTAGTAGGCTAATTGAAGTGAATTAGAGTCACAATTTTGATCAAATACTCGTCTGCCCAAATATCAAAATATATGAGTGAGAGTAGTACTCAAGTGATTTATGCGTCGTCGATGCAGATCGAAAACCCTGCATGTTATGCGATGACTCCGGAGTCTACGAACGGAACACCTTGTAGGTACTTAAAGTCTTACTAAGTTTTGCATAAATTATGAAAATGTGCGCCGCAGAATAATTTGAGATCAGCCGACGTCATTAGTAATGCAGTAGGTCGAGGCGAGGCGGCGGGGAAGGGTCCCCAACCGGTGGGCCGCGCGGGTCGCAGGCGGGTCGCAGGTTGATCGCGGCCCGCGGCTAATGGAACTAGGAAAGGTTAAAAGAGCCCACACTATCAATAATTCTGCCACTGAGTGGTAAGGAAACACTTCACGAATATCAACGCATAACAGAGTTTGTTTTGCTTTTACACCACTAGCACTTATGTATAATTACAAGTTAATAATAGGTTTTATGAGTTTGTAGTTTATCTAATTAATTAATGAAGTTAAATGTACTTAAAAGTTTCTACACAATAAAAAAATAAAATAAAATTGTGTAAGTTATACAAAAATAAAAGATAGGAAGAGTTTAAGAAGATCTTATACAAGTTCCTTAGACTGTTACTCGGTGTGCGAGTGTGTGAGTGTGTGTGTGTTTATGAGGTGTCAGAGCACGTAGTGCTCTTGAGGACACCGGTCTCTTAAGAGTCAACTTAAAACACATTAGGAGTACCTTTCACTAAGCTACAGTTTATTTACAAAATTTACAAAATCTCTCAAAGGTATTATCTAAATATTATCTTGTTATATTAGGTCCTTACATATGAAATTGGCGTTTTGTATGGGAGGAACAAAAAGTCGAATATTTTTTAATATAATATATTTAATTAATCAAAGTATGAACCATTATTTTCTATGCACTTTTGCCATCTTATAAGTAGTTCATTGATCCCTTTACTAAAAAAACCAGTCGGACGGGAATCAATAAAATCTTTGAAGGCGATTTGGACTGCCCCATCGGAGTTGAATTTTTTCCCTTGCAAGAAGTTATCCAAATTTCGAAAAAAATGGTAATCTGTTGGAGCAAGGTCCGGGGAGTACGGAGGATGTCTTAGACTTTCCAATTGAAGCTCTTCTAATTTAGTAGCCGTCTGTTGCGCAGTGTGTGGTCTAGCGTTGTCGTGAAGCAGCAGTGGCGTGGAGCGATTGACCAGCCTAGTTTGTTTAGCCACTAGCTTTTCCATCATGGTTTGCAATTGCTGACAATAGACATCAGCCGTAATAGTCTGGCCAGATTTGAGAAAACTGTAATGAACAATACCGGCACTAGTCCACCAAACGCTTACAAGTAACTTTTTTGGGGTTAATTTTCGCTTGGGGCAGGATTTGGCTGGCTGGCCAGGATCCAACCATTGCGCTGAGCGCTTCCGATTATCGTAAAGAACCCATTTTTCATCACAGGTAATGATTCGGTTTAAAATACCTTCATTATTGTGCCGGTTTAGTAATGTAACGCAGCAGTCGACGCGCGTTTGCCGGTTTGCTTCAGTCAATTCGTGAGGTACCCACCTTTCAAGCTTTTTAATCTTCCCAATTTGCTTCAAGTGAATTAAAACAGTTTTATCACTAACATCGCAGCCTGCAGCTAACTCGGACGTGGTTTGCGATGGATCCGCTTCCACAATAGCCTTCAACTCTTCATTATCAACTTGAGTCTCAGGCCGTCCACGGGGCTTGTTCTGCAGGTCGAAATTTCCAGAACGAAAACGTTGGAACCAAAAACGAACTGTGTTTTCTTTTGCAACACGACCGCCATACACATCATTCACCCTTCGAGTTGTTTCCGCAGCACTAGTGCCACGGCGAAACTCGTACTCGTAAATAATGCGATATTTTAAGTTTTCCATTTTGTAAAATGAGTGACGCAAACAGAAAAAAACAGAAGAAAAAAAACAAATGAATGACGATCATCGAAGCACAAATACATGAGTCTATAGCTGTACAAATTTGAATTTGGAATTCCTTACCAAAGAGGAGAAATTTGTGATTAAAGTGGCCAGTACGAAAAACGCCAATTTCATATGTAAGGACCTAATATTAGGAAAGATTTTATTGTTTGTTTGTATTGATTAAGCACCGAAACATCTAGATCGATTAAAAAAATTCTTTCATCATTAAAAGCTTACTTTTCAGGGAGTGACATAGGCTATATTTTATCCTGGAATTCTCACAGGAACGAAAACTACTCAGGTGAAACCGCGAGACGCTGCTAGTTTCATATAAAATGAACTCTTTTAATTCTAAAACTAACATATACAAAAAGTGTTTGCTTGCGCCGAAAAGTGTATCAACAGTAATAAATGAACAAGTGAGCTTGTTTCCGAGAAACATCGTGTTTCTTGAAACTGGAAGAGAAACTTTCTACAGATTGTATCTAATTAATGAGAGATGATTACAGTCTAACAAGATAATGTTACGTAAATTAAGTCTGATTATATTTATTTATTACGTACGTTATCATTAACTTGAGGACTTATATCAGTAAATAATAAGCTACGACTTCTCATCATATCATCATCAGAGAGAATGTCGAGAGAGAAAGTTTTTTACTTTTTAAAAGCATAGGCATGATGAGTGTGGCTCAAAAATTATTTCATATAATAAGATTTCCACAGGAAGAAACTAAATTAGCGTGTAAATTGGAAATCCTTTCTAGGTGTCAGTGCGCTGAGCCGACGACGATTAATGCGGAGACACAAGTTGTGAGTCTGCGAGCCGGAGGGACGCGAGATTGAGGAACGTGACGGGACGCGACGCGACGGGACGCGACGGGACGCGACGCGACGGGACGCGACGGGACGTGACGGGACGCGACGGGACGTCGCGTGATGAGACCGTCGTCTCTCGGACTCTATTCAGTCATTATTAAACAGAAAGTAACATTTGTGTCGATTTTGTTCAAAATAAAACTAAACTTATTTGACAGTTATTAGAAGAAGCCCTTTTTATTTCGATTGTAAAGAGAGAGGAGAGGGCATAATTGAAGTATTAAGGTGGAATTTAGTTTTAGTTTTTGTGCCAACAGCATCGATAGTCTGTTCAAGGAGAGAAGAGTCGTGGCGTTACGGTGAACTTACGCTTTTAGTCGTACTGCAATGACAGGGCAGTGTTGTCAACGCAACAAAAGTTGACAAATTGGCATACGAGCGCTCGCACTTCCCACGGCTCTTCTCTTTTTGAACAGACTCTAGCAGAACCTACCCTGTGGTGATTATAATGAGGAGCTCATCACCGACGGACGTAGAGTGTTGCAACTTATGATTTTAATTCGCAGATTAACATTTAGATGAGGTATCATCGGCAGGCCCGCAGCCAATCAAACACGCCATTATGTTGCTGTCGCGTTACAAATTATACTTTATTAGTTTCGTAATGAAATCGAAAGTCCGTTGTCTCGTGATTTACGGCTCGATAAATTAACTGCCGCCCACAATCTCAGAAAGGGTCCACGGAGAAACTGGCTATATTTTATTCTCAAAATCATTTGCGCGCTCCGTAATTATTATTGTTTTCTCAACAAATTCCTCAGGCTTTATCTAATCTACATCGGAAATATTTTATACGAGCGTGTTCGAAATGTTCCATTGAAAACATTGCTTTAAAATCCTCAAAACCATCAATTTTATTTGAATAGTTCTGTTTTGATCGTATTACTAACACAATTTTAAAAATTGATCCTCTCAAGCAGATTGTTCGAAACTTTAAGCCCAAGTGAGAAAACTTTGACCGCGAAATACCGTGGGTCTAGCATGAATAACGGTAGACGATTACACAAATGACTGAAATAGATCGACCTTGTCTTCTCCGTCCTCTCTACCTGCCAGCCGCCGCCGGCGAGTGATGTCAGCTGTCAAGTCGCTGCCTGCCCGTCCCGGACACGTCCCGGCCACGTCCCGGCCCTCCGTCACGGAGGGATTCCGATGTTGCTCATATTTCTATCCCTAAATTATTTATTAACTTCATATGAGTGACGCTTCCCGTCTGTTCTAGATTCATGTTCAATTTAATACTCAAACAGAATTTATCGTATTTCACGAGCCTACGTACGTAGGTAAGTAATTTGTTCATTAAGTTCGTCGAGTCTGGAAGTCCGCTGCATCCGGCGGCGAGGGGAGGGAGGGGGTTGCAGGGGGAGGGAGGGAACTATACACTATCCGCGGTTTGCTCCACTTCAAACTTATGGCAGCTAAAAACAAAAAACTTTCACTGTGCTTAAGTAAGCCTTTGGTAGTTTTAACATTCGTTTTTATGGTTCCGTACCCAGAGGGTGAAACGGGACCCTACCACTAAGACTCCGCCGTCCTGTCCGTCTGTCATGAACCGTGATAGTTAGACAGTTTAAATCTTCAGAGATTTGTAATGTATTTCTGTTACCGCTATAACAAAAAAAAAATACAAAAAAACAAAATAAAATAAATATTTAAGGGGCTCCCATACAACAGACATTTGCCGTTTTTATAAATAATGGTACGGAAACCTTCGTGCGTGAGTACAACTAGCACTTAATCGGTTTTATTATTAAATGTTTCCTCAAGACCATTAATTATCAGGTCTTCTTATTTGAGAGTTTCTCTTTTAACACGAAGATTAGAAAAATCCAATCTGCCGGTCTGAGACAATATCTGGAGAATCACGCGGAGTAATGCGCGAGCGGGCGTCGCGTGCCCCGCGCCCCGCTCCCCGCGCTCCCCCGGCGATCCTTATACGAAAATATAGAATCAAGAAAAGTTTTGTTTTCTCTTTTAGATAGAAGACAGGCGTTTTATAGGCAATCGTTAGTGGAAAAGAAAGAGTGTACCTACAGTGATGAGCAGATCATACCTCGGTGGACAGCTGGATGCCGCACGGGAGAGTTGCTAGTGAGGCTGTACGTACCGCGATGGCCACGTCGATGAGCAGGTAGAGCGGCTTGTAGGCGTGCAGTGCGCGCGCGCGCCGCACGAACACGCGCCGCTCGCACACGCGCCGCCCCTCCAACACCACCTGCACACAAATACCACCTCTATGAACACACAAACAATACTAACACTTTATAAGCAACATGTCGCTAATGGAAGCTAACCCGGCACGCGAGAACTCGCGCGTACGGCCTTTGTGTGTCGCGAGACTAACCAATAACAAAATTGGCGACAAAACGCTCCGACAATCACGATTATAAAGGAGCCCGCCTGAGCCCGCCGCGAGCGAGGCGCGCTACGCTGTACCAGATTACCTCGCTTCTTACAGAAAAACTGAATTAAATGTGGGAAAATAAAACTTGAAAATAAATTCCCGAGAGCCGAGACCGGCTCACAGTAAAAGGCTATAAAAATACAATTTCTCCCAGCACTCTCCGCCGCTCGCTATCAGTGAGGAACTCCTCGCTCCGGACTCTACTAACTAACTAGTTCAGCCGAGAGTATTATATTATTACATCTGCACACTCTTATGGGAGTTCGCTTAGTACTTTGCGCCACTTTGAGTTCTGCTTCATCGGAAACCAGATGGAGTAAAATAATAGTTAACGAGAGCCATCTTCTGATCATTAACAGACGTTCCACTCGGGAGTCGAGTTGGCAAGCGCGCCGCTCTTTCAACAGATATCCATTTGCAAATGAGTGTCTGGTGCGCTGCCACAGGCGCGGCGTGGCGTGGCGTGGCGTGGCGTGGCGCGGCGCGACGTGACGTGAAGTGGCGTGGCGTTACGTGACGCGCCGCGTACCTCCTAGCAAGCGAGATACTTTTTACGCTACGAATCACATTTCACTCCACATTCATTCCGTAGAGGGTCTACGCCGTAGCGTGGATTTCGTAGCCCGACGAGCACGCTTGCATAGCAAGTTTGTGATAGATAACGTACGTAATATAACATTGCTGTAAAAATGTCTCTACATTATATTTCCTGATACGAAACGGGAACATTAATAAAGTCCTTTGACATTCGTTAGCAAAATTACAAAACATGAAGAATCTAATGATTAGATTCTTCATGTTTTGTAATTTTGCTAACTGAAAATGTTTACAAGAGTCTTTTGCAAACAGATTCCAGGATTTGAATTTGACAAGAAAAATATTCAGCTGTTTATGAATCCTTTTGCTATCAGTTTTACAGAAAAACCTCTTGACTTAAAAAATAATATATTATTACCTATGTTTATTCATTTCATTTAGAAATAAAGTAAATTAAAGCATATTTTGTAATTTCTGTTTTTTTTTAATATTTTTATGGAGATATCTGTGTGTGATGAACAGTGGTGGCCCGGCGCCGCCACAGTCTAAGAAATTTTGCTCACCTAGAAAATTAATTGGCCAGCCTTGATCTAATCACTCTGATTGTTTATAGATACTGAGTGAGGGCCTTTCGTGTGAGTTTAACAGAACAGAGGAACATCAAGGGACTCATTAGTAGAGGCTTAATGGTCAGCTGCCGTTTCGTAAATGTTCGAGAGGCGAGCCCACCGCGAGACGCTCGCATCCTACGCACGAGTAGGTGTGCACGAGTAGGCCGGCGTGTTGCTAGGATGGTAATTGAACTGTGTTTGTCGATCGACAACCAATATTAGAGCTGCTGGTCTTATTCAAATAAGCTGTGATTGGATAGCGTCGATTGGATTGGAGCTGTGGTTGGATAGCGAACGATGCCGAGCGCGGCCGAACACGCGCCAGCGAGCAAATCTCATGCACGTCTAATGTAATAGAGCTAATTTTAATTGGAGTCCAATGTTTGACGATGTTTGTCGAACTGCCACCGGAAGTGACGTCCTTCCACATTGTAAAGGCTGGCACGCATTTAGGGCGTTAGAGCACTAACTGGATCTAAGGTCTCGCTCAGTTGGTATAGTGTAGAGAGAGATGCCATCTATTTCAACGCAGGAAGACAGCCGTATTTGTATTGTACGTTGTTAGCCATTTAGCGCTCTTACGGAGAAGTACAAGCTGGGATGAAGTTTTTTGCGTCTTTCAAATTGATATTCCAAATTCTCAATTGTTTGCTGCTTCGTTTGTTATCCGAATATTAATCTGTGGTCGCAGGTGAATAACTATAGTCAGTATTTCACTGTAATTTAAACAAAGTAGGAGTTAGTTTACAAGCTGGAATATCTTTCTATGGTAAGAATATGACGGTTATTTCTACCCCATAGGAACTGATTAACGGGATGAAAGTAGCCCATGTTTTATTCATCTACACTCATAACCAATTTCCGGTCAATCTGTACAGTCGTTTTGACGTGAAGAAGTCACAAACATCCATCCAAAGTGTTGCATTTATAATAATACCAGTTTCTGCCCATGGTTTCGCACGTGTTAAATCTATTAACCAGTACTATGGTTATTTCCATTACATGGAACTGATTTATGGAGTACAAAGTCAGTGTATCGTTGGTAAGATTTTGTTTTTTTTCTAGACCTAAAACTACATGTACGTACGAGTATGAGTATGAGTGAGGTGTGACTCACTTGGAACTCGACGGTCTCGAAGGCGGGCACGGGCCGCTCCCGGGGGATGATCAGCACGTTCAGCACGTCGTCTTCTGCAACCAACGGATTCAGAGTAAGAGAGAGTGAGACGGAGTAAGACACAGTGAGTAAGAGTGCGGCGGACTGTCCGCGCATTAACTCTTTTCGGGTCATTTCGCGATCTTCCTCTATAGCTGATGATATTATCATCAACCCTCTTGACGAGTCTAAGAGATCGTCGCACAGCTCGCAGCTTCATTTATCCGAACAACACTTGGTTGCTCGTTTGCAATGATTTACTAATAAGCAGGCTAGTTTGTTTTCATTAACCTCGCCCAGCCGGTAGAGGAAGCACAAAAGGTGCGTTTATATACTTTGAGAGCGCGCTTCTCCGGACGTCACGTAATCTGCAAGGAAATGAACCAGCTCCTTCAAAGGTAATCCAATAACTTGCACAAGCACAAGCTGCCTCGAGTGCAGCTTTAAAGTTTCCGTCAAAGACTAATCTTATCTCCCTCGGAATACAATTTTATAAAAGGGTTCTGTTCAAACCATTGAACATGTTTTTATTTTATTATATATTATATCTTAATGTTTATAAATAAATTAATATTATATAATAACGAGCCGCTTAGTTTATAACAAACACTTTTGAAAACGATAACAGTCAATAATAAGTTACAATCCGTAGTAAAATCATCTACCATCTCCATAACATCACCTAGCCTAGAATGATAAATTGATACTTTTATAATTGATTGATATTTGAGCACGCGCCTACCATGATGAGGTGAAAACGTGAACTGATGCAATAACTAAAGTAAAAGGCGCGTGTAACAATTGACCTTAATACTTATTATCTCTGATTTGAAAATAACATGCTGGCTTATACCTAAATGCACGGTTCGATCTGCACCGTACATGTCCCTTTACAACAAAATGTGTTTTGACGAGTCGTAGACTCAGAATTTAAATAATTATTGTACACGTTTCATATGATTGATTTATGACAATAATGAAATCTGAATGTGAACCTCATCAGTGTTTGGGGCGGTACCTGGCGGCGGGTCCCAGACGAGCACGGTGGGTATGGGCGAGAGGTTGGAGACGTGCAGCCGCGAGCACATGACGCGCGCCACCTGCAGCGCCGCGTGCGGCCGCAGTACCGCCGCGCTGCCTGCCGGGCGCGCGCTCGCGTCCAGCACGCAGGCCGCACCTGGGGGACGTATTGTACGATCCATCCGACTGCGCCACGGTTAACAAAGGAGTGGTCATTTATCCCGGCGCAGCCGAGTGGATTATACATTGACGAAGTTCAATGGAAATTGATATTAAATCAATACTAATGTATAAATTCACAAATAGTAAACCCCGGTAGTTAAATTCGTAGTTCCCACAACGTTCTAGATATATTTGTCAGTCAACCTGTACGTACGTGCGTGTTATGATTTATTAGAATTTGTCACCTTTGTCCTCTTTATCAAATAAAGCAATATTCTCCGGCAAACTGTGTCGTGCAGCCAGCAGCGCTGAGCGCGGCTGCTCATTGAACCAAGCATTAACTAACGAGAGGGCTCCACCGCACCCGGGAATTGTACATTTCGCTTTCACTAGTTTTTATCTCATCTCGTTGCTATATTGGATTATGCATTTTCAGAACCCTTATGTTTTTAATAAAAATCGCAACGTCGCAACCTACAAGTTTTTCAATTGAGATTTAAATAGGTCGGTTAAAAGTTATAGTAATGATAGTGTAGTCGAAGATGAAGATAGATTGCGCTGTCATTGATGAGAGAAAGCCATGCGGGCGTCGAGAGCAGTCAGCCGGCTCAGGCGCCCGCCCCTGAGACAGTGGAGAGAGTGCGTGTTGTGTGTACACTAGACTCACAGGACCCCCGGCGTGGTGGTCGCCGTAGCAGGGCAGCACGCGCAGCAGCATCCTTGGCGCCAGCACGCGGTAGAAGATGAGCGCCGCGCGCGCCGCCACGCCCGCGCCGCCCGCCGCGCCGCCCGCTGCGCCGCCCGCCGCACGCGTGCGCTGCGCTGCCACCAGCGTGCACACGCACCCGTCTCTCTGCAACACATCACACCAACCATTAGTACCGCCGCCGCCCAGTGTCCGCTGGAAAAGTCCTGTACGGTGCAACCACTTCATCCGCATTTTTCCCTTATTGCCACATTATCAAAGCGCGCGCTCGCATCAGTTCATGTTAGCCCATCATACCGGGCGCGTGTCCCATTTATCAATATCATTAGCTCGTAGTGGTTTGAAATACTCGTAAATCCAGTTATCGATCAATAACATCATATCATTTTAAATTTGTAAAAGACCTTACAAGTTCACATTAGTAATTGAAAAAAATACAACAAAAAATAAAAGGGGAAAAGGCGTGCACTTCTCGGTCGATATTTGTTTTTTCTTTCGTTATTTTAGTTGTGTTGCTATCACGTACTGTTGCTTTACTATGACCGTACAGAAAAATACCAGCGGGGTGAGATCGTTATTTGATGACACAAAAGGGACATATCTGTTTTGTGGGTCTTGTGTTCACGTGAACTGTAAACGCTCTCGTCGAAGTAGGTGCGGCGCTATCAGGCTGGAACTAGAGATGGGTTTATGCCAGGCATTTACAGGGCGGATTGAGTAAATGCCTAATAAACGTCTTTTTATGCCTTATAAATGCCCGATGACAGGGCAGAAACTACGCTTCTAGTCTTTAAACATTTTGAATTTTTTTCTACAATTTTCTTCAATTTAAAGTATTTTAAGTTTACTTCGTAATGTCTGAGAGTCAATATTATATTATTATTAAGTAAGTATGAATAAGTGGTAACTTGAAGCAATAAAAACCATGCACCTACTTAACGTCTTAAGAATAAAACATTAATACGTAAGTACGTACGTAGCGTAGCTTGTAATACTTTAAATAGAAAAAAAAAACAAAATGTTTAAAAACTACAAGCGTAGTTTCTGCCCTGTCATTTATTCAATCCGCCCTGTAAATGAACGGCATAAACCCATCTCTAGCTGGAACCACATTTGCAACATGTTCGATTATCCCTCCCTCATCATCATCATCATCATCAGCCTATATTAGTCCACAGCTGGACATAGGCCTCCCCTAATGAGCGCCATATACCTAATATTGGCTTGTAATGCGACCATAGATAGTTATATTTTCTTTACGGAAACATCCGAAAAAAATGGTCTGGTCAGATTATTAAACTTTTATAGAGTTGCCCTAATGTTGATTGTGGGTAGAAGAGGGCTTGTTAATGCAGATTATAAGAAGAAAATATTGGACACGTACATATACAGCTTTTGACGATTAAACAAAAAATGATGAACTAAGTAAAAGTTCCGCGTAACGTCAAACTTTGCGATACTTTTTAGCAAAATGTGACGTGACTAGCCCCTCCCCATACCCAAATTTTGACGCGTTTTCTTTAATATTTTTATTTGACTGTCAAAAGAAATCATTATTTTTTTTACAAAAAAACGCCTTCAATAGTGTAGTTTTCTTATGGATGCCACTGTCAGAATAGAACCAAATTACACTACACTTGTAACGCTTCACAAACAATACCTACTCTGTCAGCAAGTACAACTCTAATTAATTTACTTGTATAACTTATTCAGCAAAACGTTTATTCGTCCCACAAAGACGCGGAGTTAGCTCCGTTGTTCCGGCGAGCAGCAGGCGGTGCTCCCCCCTACCCCTCCACTACTCCTCCACTCCTCCGACTTGTCTCAATACATGCTAATTGAATGCACCAGCTCCCAGGAATTAAAAATAACGCAAGATATATTGTTATAGCCACCAGTCGTTTTAACTGTTGTTGGAGCAGCCGACTATAAAACTAGCCATTATGTTGGTTAGCAAAGCGTTGCATTTGTTTGCATTTAAAATGTTGGGCCTTTTGAGCGGACAAACCGTTGTCTGTTGTACCTTTGTGAAGAGGAAGATGGAGGTGTAGCGCCACGTGACGACGTTGCGACGTTGTTGGTGTACCAGTGCCTCGGCATTCATCACTCGGCAGTAGGGAATGGACACCGGTATTCGGTATTACCGAAAAACCGGTAATACCGAGTTATTTCAGGCACTTCGGAATACCGGTATTGAAATTGCAAATACCGGTAATTCGGTATTTTGAATTTAACGTTAAAAAAATTAAAAAAACTCATAAGGCGGCTCTAGATTACAAACAACTTATTTTAAAATTTATAATGATTGTAAAATTGATGGACAGTCTATGTTTTCGCTTTACCATGTTTTCGCTTCACCATGTTTTCACGTGGTCTCAAACCGACTTCAAAATAAATAAACGAACAAATGCCCGAAGGATAGTGTTAGACTGTTTTTTGATTTAAATCTTTACTTTTATAAAAGTTTTAAAATCAATAATTAGATATATTTAAATAATCAAAGTATACTAGCAAGCAGATAGACGGACGCGGGTGGCTTTGAGAAAGCCGCCTAGCTAATAGCGAGCATAGCGTACGGGACATTATTTCTGCATGCATAAAGCTCAAAACTGATTGACGAAATTAACGACGAAGGCAGGTGCGAGTGCAAAACAAGTATTGTTCCTGTAATTTCTTGGAAAAAAACCGTCGGACCCGTGCGGTGCCTCTTTCTTTGTCACGCACATTTTGAATTGCATAGTGCGCTCTCGCTCGGTAGGCCAGTTATCTATCAATTGATACTACGCACGAGCACAAGGTTCAAACGGTAATCAGTGTATCGTAGCATTTCGCAGTGACAAGAAGTTCAAAAACAGTTTGTGTTGTTGGTTTGGTTCTGGAGACGATAAACTATCACCAAAAGGATGAATCAGTGCATTTCGCAGTGACAAGAAGTTCAAAAACCGTTTGTGTTGTTGGTTTGCTTTTGGAGAAAAAACAATCACCGAAAGGATAAACGGTAAGTAATATTTCATTTCATTTATTTCTCAAACAATTTACTATATCGGAAGTTTCACATTGCACGTCTTATTGTCTAGAGCAAATAAATAACTATTATACTGAATTACTGATGGATGTAAATAGGCATAATATGAGTGAATTCAAAGCAGAAAGGTTTTTCAACCGATGACCGACCGGAATGGAGGTGGATCTCAATTCTACTGTATTTATTTTAGTTTTATTGTATATTACCACCGATTTTTTTTCTGGGTGAAACGTCTTTGATGATTCTTTGTTTATTTGAAAGTTGGTGCTTATTTTGTGGATTACTTTCCTATTTAAGGTCAGGTAAGTCTTCAATATAAAATAGAATAGAGATAGACTTTCTAAAATACCTTACCGATTACTTATATCGTGATTATTTTGTTTTATTGATTTGTGTGTGTGAAAACTTTCGAGTTTTAAATGTTTAATTAAGTTTGTAGTTGTTTCTTGTTGTGATAAATATTTGATTGTTATGTATGTTTAAGTTAAAGAAAGACTGTATAGTAGTACCTAAGTACCAAAAATCTCAATTAAAATTTAAGTTGATTTAAAAATACTGCTTTTTTTTTAAGAACCCTTTTTTATTACAATAAAGATATACTTATTCAGTCTTAAACAATAAAACACGCAGAAGAAAATATTTTTTTCGACTTTTTTAATATTTATAGTAAAATACCGAAAAATTACCGAAATACCGGGATCCCGGTTTTAAAAATATTGATACCGAAAAATTACCGGTATTGGCAATAGGTCCATTACCGTCATTCCCTACTCGGCAGTCAGTGGATAATCATGTACTTAGCTCAATAAATATTACTAATACAAAGGTGGATCGATTATTTCCACCCAAGTTCGTTCGTTCATCTAAGGCACCAGTTCTCAAGATAATTTCCTCAGACTGAGAAAAACTTTTTAAGATTGAGAAAACCTTCCAGAACAAATGTGAACATGGTTTGGCAATTATTTGAAATACTCACGGTTCATAAAACCAACCCGATTCCCGTAAAGCCATAGCCCACTGCTGCGGCCGGAGAGTGCACGCACAGAAATACAGAAATACAATTTATTCATAAAGCCAATTTCAAACCTTTCCAACCATTATACAAAGCGTACACATGATTTTAATATAAAAATGTGTCCTAACTTCGCTTTGCAAGAAAATGTATGTGAAGTCGTTATTGCTACTCACACCCAAAGCAGTTCAACGTTGTTAACACCACACACGTGGTACACTCGTGCATAGTTTCACTGCGTAGCGTATGATTCAAAACTGGGCTGCGCTACATTTGTACATAGTCGTGGGTTAATTTTCATGAATATTGAGTGTGTGCTGCAGTAGCAACTAGACCCACGCTGTCGAACAAAACCGATACGAAGCTAAAATGCGCATAACCGAGCACAACGTGCGCTGCAGTGGGCCAGCGGCTTAAACAGTTTGGGAGGAGATGGTTCAATATCCGCTGGAAAACAAGCTTTTAGCAACAAGCTTGCTGAAGGGCGATCTACAAAGTTCCTGCAGCGACCGTTTGTAATCATGTTATACCCTCTAAAGTTGTACACTAGGAGGGAAATCCGGTCGACTAACTTTTAAGTAGGTAAATCTTTTGAAAGACTTAGCAAGTCGCAGGCGCGGTGAGAATATTGCAGTGAACATAACTCGTGTTCATTCAACTGAGGCCGCCGGGACCAGACCGATGGATGAGTGACCAATCTCGTTGGTAATCTCATGCAAATCCCAGATCGTCCACTTTAATTAAACATAAGAATTTCACTGAAACTCGTGGCTTTATCGGGTTAAAGCGGCCTTTCAGGCTGTTCAAAAGTAGTTCAGTAGTTTAACCAATCGCAGGGAAGGCCATTATTTTATTCTCTCACAAGAGTTTTCAAGCATTTTCAACATTTATTGAAAGTTCTGAAAGACCGTTCTCTTTGTGGTATCTGTGTCGCGCTGGAGCGACAGTAACGCGTCCGTCCGGGCTCGCAGTAATGACGCAGGAAGGAGACAGTTCGCCCCACTTTGACTAGTTCCGTGTGGAGTGTGTCATTATCCGGTCCAAGTGCGCTTGACCGGTTTCTGCGTAGCTGTGAGTCGTCGGTGACGAGACGAGTGCGGGAGGAAGCACAAAATTATACATTTATACAAAATGAAAGAACATTTATCAAAGTAAGTCGTCAACTAGTTTCGTCTCTCCACGAGACATCATCAGGACACCACACCACTCGATCTTGACACTGAGAGCGCCAAACAACAACGGCAGAGTCCCACCAGAGATGTTGCCACTTCGAGCTCCACAGACTTGGCGCGTGTATAAATGTATAATTTTGTATAATTTGTTAGATTTTATAACAGAAGGTTTTTTTTTCGCGGAATTGTTACTAAATATTTTTCATTCTTATATCTAGAAAATATTTCAGACAGCAAGAAAGCAAGTTTTACCCGACTCATACTTTTCCTAAAGTAGCTTGTCAAATCAAACCGAGAGAATTACAAAAATTCTATCACCGCCAAAGTTTTCGGTTTAGCCTCACCCTGTGTAATGTAGAAAGTTTACCTGAGCCTCTGTATAACGTGCATACAAAGCCTTTTAAACATTTGCCGGACCATCGACCATCGATCTCTGTGGCGCGGTGGGCTAAGGTCTGTGGTTGCGGGTTCGATTCCCGCCTCGGGACAAATGTGTGTACGATCTGCAGACATTTGTTCAGGGCGTTCTGGATGTTTATTAATATAATAAAAAAAAGACGTGTGGCACTCGGGGACTGCCGCGGTAAAGCTATTGCATAGCATTTTGTATCAACTTATGCAATTATAATTTTACTTATTTATTTTTTTCATGCAGTACTTTACTTATTGCTTTTTCTTTGATATTAATTCAAGTTACACTTTTTGAGCCGAGCGTGGTGACCGATAAGAAAACAAATTTAAAATCAGCAATGTATTTAAAACACTGCCAACCTCTCACTCGACAGCTAGTACACGTGCACTCGCTGTCCACAGCTGTAATCCGCCGCGGTCGTTCACCCGCCCGACACGTAAAACTCCCGCCGCCGCCGCCCGCGCCCGTGCGAGACTAGGTACCTACCTACCTACCTACAAAACTTATCATTCCATAAATTGACCTACCTACTACCTAACCTACCTACGATTAAATTTCCGGCCATAGCCTTGAGCATGCCTATCATTGATTAGAAATAAAAAAAAACACATTTAATTATGTCTAAAATACCCTCGGACACCCGCAGGCTATGGGGTGTACGAGAGTATTTTAGACAAAATTAAATGTGTTTTTTTGGTAGGGCCACAGCCACAACAGCACAGCTGAAATCCGCGGTTGTTCTCCCGCCCGACACGTAAAACTCCCGCCCGAGCGAAACAAGGTACCTACCTACAAACTTATCTTTGCATAAATAATTACCTAGTAGGTAGGTACCTAACCTACTATTTAATCAGCGGCCATGGCCTTGAAAGCATGCCCATAATTGATGATAACTTAAAAATGTAAAACACATTTAATTCACATTCACATTTTGCCTTAAATAAGTACCTAGGTACCTACCCACTAGTAGGTACCCACTCGTACACCCACAGCCACAGCTGAATTCTGCGGCCATTCACCCGCCCGACACGTAAAGATGAGCGAGCGTTTATTACCTATGTCCGCGCTGCCCTGCGGCCGCACGCGCCGAAGTCATCGCATTTTCGAATCATTCATCATAAAATAATAGGTAGGTACCTACATAGGCAACCCCGCGCAAATATCCGCACCGCCGCATTTTACTCAAATCCTTTAGACTCACGGATTCCGGCGGAAGCGGCTCGGAAGGATGCGCCCTGCCCCTGATGCGCTTTAACAGCAGTCGGCGACAACAGCCGACTACAGGTGACGGCAGCCGACTGCAAGCGTCGACAGCCGACGACCGTTCGGCCAGGTGGGATGATGATCAGATAAAGACTGCAGCTGCCTGCAATCTTTAGAAGATCGTCTGCATGCTGGATACATCAAGCTGAATGAGCGCTATGGCGCTCATTAGGGAGGCCGACCTATGTGCATCTGTGGACTAGTTATAGGCTGATGATGGTGATGATGCCTTTCCGTTAATTCTGGGGGGCAGGAACACAGGCCCTACAATAGTCCTCTGATGGATCCCTACCTACCCAGATGTTTACCAAACATCTCACTTGATGCCCGCAGTTTATCGATAGCTACCTAGGTAAGCATTTGTCCATACCTACTCCCTCGCACTAAACATAATGTAATCATGATAAAAAAAACACTAACCTTATTAAATGCCTCCTCTAAGGATAACTATTATCTAACAAACTCACAATAATAAAACACACAACACCAATAATTAATAGGTATAGGTACACACACTGATCTGCCTAGCCAACGCGCTGCGGCAAACATAAACTTATCTGCCTAGCCAACTAATAAAATTAACAAAAGAAAATCACGAAACATAAACATACCTACTAACCATGTTTATGCACCGCGCAACTGTTCAGACTGAATAACGAACACATACTAACTAAAATGGTTTTTACTATACTAACTAAAATGGTTTTACTATACTAACTAAAATGGTTTTTCGGTAAAAGTCAAAGAGTTTACACGCGTAAGAGATTTTCGACCTATAAGTACCTAGTCGAATTATATAATTTTGATAGGATTCAGGAATTACCTACCTTACAATGCATCCTAACATTTTGGGAATTGTAAATAATGAAATCGGAAGTCAGAAGTCAATAACTTTATTTCTTTAGACTTAGGTACCGAAAACTATTATAAAAATAAGAAATAAGGTGTTGTTGAGATTCTGTTCACTTCAATCTTTTGTCCACTAGTGGAAGAAGTGAACAAGAAACCACTAGCAAATTTACTTAATCTCTTAGGTGTCTAGTACATGTTATTTTTTTGAATAAAACATAAAACAAATAATAATAAATAATAGTGGACAATCCACACAGCATTATCCATTATCTATATAACCACAATTTATACATTATCTATCTCTATGAAGAGACAAACATAAAACAATAAAACATTATAATCTTGACTGACAATTTCAATGTCAAAAACCAACTAGCAGTAAAACAATAATTAAATTACTTAACTTTGCAACGAGGGGGGAGCTCCGCTCGGTCCGACTGCTGCTCAATAACTGTCCCTTAGTCGACCGTTCGACAGCCTTTTATACCAGTGAGCAAACAACACCTGCCCCTCGGGTGATCGTTACATCATCAGCGGTATTCGACAACAAAATCTAACAAAATGTGGTTTTCTGCTTATAATTTCACTTCAAATTATATAGATAGTATTAACTTCGAATGAATACATTACTTTGCAGACAAAACAGTGTAAACAATACAGTTTTATCTGCAAAACAAGGCTAAAATACAACAAAATCTAACAAAATGGGGTTTTCTGCTTATAATTTCACTTAAATTATATAAATAGTATTAACTTCGAATGAATACATTACTTTGCAGACAAAACAGTGTAAACAATACAGTTTTATCTGCAAAACAAGGCTAAAATACAACAAAATCTAACAAAATGGGGTTTTCTGCTTATAATTTCACTTAAATTATATAAATAGTATTAACTTCGAATGAATACATTACTTTGCAGACAAAACAGTGTAAACAATACAGTTTTATCTGCAAAACAATGCTAAAATATAAAACTAAACAATACAACCAAAGGTAGGTTAATGTTTCACAGTATTATTACTTTATTTTATTCAGGAGCATATACACAGCTATACATTATATTTGTATCTAGGGTTGCCATGTGAGTCGCGAAAAAATACCGGACAACCCTAAAGGGGGGGGGGGGGGGGGGGTGTAAGCTAGGTCGAACAAAATCATCCAAAACTAGACAGGTATGTTAAAAAAAAAAAATAGGAACTTCCAATGAACAAATAATAGAGTTAAATCATTCTTCTAAACTAATTAGAGCCACAAGCTCTGCTTAGCTTGGGGCTAGATAATGCTGTGTGAATTGTTTTGTATTTATTTATTTTATGTATGTTATACTGTGCAGGTACTTTTAGGTAGTACCTACTTACTACTTTTTAGCATATTTTGCATTTGACGCAACCGCTTTCAATAGTGTTTTATTTGATACAACACGTTCTTTAAAATCAGTGCAGCTCGAGTTTGAAAAAAACACACAGTTCACTTTTCAGTCTCTAAACCAAGGCGGTTTCGTTCTTTGGTCCATATATTCCCCATCACACTGATAATGCGCTCGACGAAGGCGTTCGATACGCGCGCGCGAGTTTTGCGTTTCAGGGATTTCATTATGCCTACTTTTGTAGGTGCTTGTGACCAGTAGTATCGACTTTCCTCAAAATACCGGACATTGTTCTGTCCGGTATGACCATTTATTTTTTACCGGACAGGCCTCGAAAATACCGGACTGTACGCTTAAATACCGGACATCTGGCAACCCTATTTGTATCATATACTATCACGCGCGTATGCGGCCTTTGCTTAGCCCGCCCGCCCCGCCGCCGCCGCGCCACGCCATGCCCCAAACGTACAAACGTAGGTTATAGGTATGTGTGTATGTACAAACGTAGGTAGTTACTTATTGTAGACAAAGTAAAATGTGTTATAAATCATGGACAGCAAACTAGCAAAATTCACGGACGGAGTCTCATTAAGAAATAAAATGAAGCACTCGATAGTCTGTCCACCCTCAGTACGTACGTACACGAACACACTCACACATTGATATCATAGTCTGTCCATCGACTGCCAGCCATTACGGTTTTAGACGTCAACAGATGTACAGCGTTGTAAACAAATCGCTCATTGAATGTAAAACAGCCACAAACCAGAAACCTCATTTTTTACAGGAGAGCCAAAACAAAATTTAAAAAAAGATTTTATGAAAAAAATACTGTTTTTATTATTAAATGTTATGATGTTAATATATCATTGTTTTCCTTATTTTTTGCTTTATCTTTTTAAATAATGACCACTGTGATAGCACTCTTTCAACCTGATATAAACAACAAAAGCCCTTTTTGCATTCAAAATTTGAACCAATGTTAGGGTAATTATCTCAAAAAATTAAACAAATATTTAAGTGAAACATGCTTTTTTTAATGTTTTATTAAGGAAATAACTATAAAAAACAAATAACTCGCAGTAAATCTAAAAAGTTACAAACTATTCAAACGAGCATCACAAAACTAGACATTGTTTTATCGTTTTATGTTAAAAAACGCGATATAAATTTTACCTAATCTAAAATTCTCAAAATATTCATAGGAACAACATTATACTTAAAAAACTATAAACACAAATCTAAAATTAAATTGCTGAAAGCTTAACATTAAAAGATATGAAATTAGGCTTAAATTAGTACAATTATAATACCTTTTACTATTTATTATTAAATCACAAACTGTTTGGCTAAAATCACAAAAGTAGTCTTTAAGTCACAGCCTGTATGGCTAAAATCACAAAAGTAACATCTAAGACAGTCTTTAAATCACAAAATAACCTTATTAATATCTAAGACAGTCTTTTTTTAGGCACATTTATAAATTTTGGTAAAAACTTTGGTAATATTTAGGTATAATATTTTTCTCAATAAGTTTGAGTATACCTTGTTTTTTCGTTTCAGATAAGTATTGTTAGTTTATCATTGTATAACTTTTTTAGCACTATGTTGTAATTAGTAGAGGATTTAGACATCTTTTTTGTCGTATGAAGTTTTATATAAAAATTGGTGTTTATGTTCCCAGTGAACTTTCAATATTTTTATGTCGGACCATTTTACTTTTTGCTCATCTTCGGATGTGACGAAATTTCCAACACCCAAGCATTTTAAATCTAAAAAACTGTCGTGCGCAAGTTCGTGAACTACGAAAGGTGTTCCGTTTTTCTTTGCTGT
The DNA here is from genome assembly GCA_955876795.1 of Eupithecia tripunctaria. NCBI lineage: Eukaryota > Metazoa > Arthropoda > Insecta > Lepidoptera > Geometridae > Eupithecia > Eupithecia tripunctaria. The sequence continues at coordinate 197,378 of CATPCX010000006.1, forward strand.
CTTAATACGAGTAATATACTGGTCCGGCACATAAATGGGAGTTCAGTGTTGATAACGGGCCGGTTTAGTATGCTTTCTGATTCTTCATTAGAATGGCCAACTGCCATGTTCAAAATTAATTTTGCTCTGCTATTCATTCTGAAAATAACTATATAGATTATTATTATGTACTTGCAAAACAATGCGTTTCATTAATTGTTACTTTGGGTGCAAAATTTAAGTTGTGCGAAGTTTCCGTGAAAACTAGAAATTTATTTATAAGTGACTAGCGGTCCGGTCCGGCTTTGCACGGGTATATTCTATAGCCTATGTTCATTAGCAATAATGTAGCTTTCCAATGGTGAAAGAATTTTTGCAATCGGCCTAGTAGTTTTTGAGTTTATTCATTACAAACATACACACAAAAATACAAATCATTATCTTTATAATATTAGTATAGATGAAGATAAATTACTTTATTATGAGGTGCTAAATGGTAACCGATAACTGTATGAACGTAAACTCTAACAAGTAAATGTTATTTTAAAGTAAATAAAAATTTTATGATACTTCATTTATTCATCTAAAATTGACAAATTTGAAAACATGCAGTTTAGCTGTTCATAAATTATTATTACCTCTGTAATAATTGAATACAAAAAGTACACATTTGTAAATATGGCATCACTTTAGTTCACTTTGGAATGCAAAATGTACGTTTTTCCAAAATATGGCTCTGTTACATTAAAAAATCAGAATGGACTTACTTGAAATTGGAATGCAAAACGGACGCATTTCAAAAAGTGGCCCCTTTGCACAGAACACTGAATTAAATGTTGGGTGTTTTTTCGAATTGTGGCCGTTTTGTGTTGAACTGATGTGGCGTTCGCTCCGAGTTCTGGGTTGCAACTAGCGCATGCAAACCGATAATCGGTAATCGATAAATTATCGGTAATCGGCTCATTTTAGCCAGCGATAATTATCGAAAAAATTCGATAAAAACCGATAATTATCGAAAATAAAGCATCGATCATTTCCTGCAACGACGCCAATGAATTGCCTCGTGAAAATTCGCCAAATCAAGTCAGCAGCACCCCATTATCAAATAAAGAATTGATTATCCAACAAATTTGACTATTTTAATTAGATTTCTTATTAAAAAAAAACATTTATAGACACCTAATGATTACTAGTTCATTATACTGACTCATTTACTTAATTGTTAAAATAGTTCATATTAGAATCGAAAATGTCAACCAATTAAATGTTATTCGATTAGTAAGACTAATCGAAATAATATATAATCTGGATATATATCTAAATGGAGGATTTTGTTTTTAGTTTGTAAGATAAATATTTTAGTTGTTTTATTCACAAATACCTACAGGTGCTTTTTATAAAGCTAATAGGTATATAATATACTTTGGTAGGTATATAAGAGACTTTGGGGGGATGAAGTGCGGTAAATTTTATCGACAAATCACTATCTCTATTTTTTTTTACTCGCTTCATGATACAATGGCAGCCATTTTGTTTTATTTTGCCTCAAAGCACGGGTGCTTGTATTGTTAAGCCAATAATGTCGGCAATTAAGCAATGATAACGTTGGTGCAATTTTTATTTTATAATAGAGGTAAAGATAATTTCAAAAACAAAAAAAAAGATTTTTTAACATTTTTTAAAATTATTAGCTTTTTCATAAAATTGAAACCGAAAAGTATTTTCACCAATAGTACAGAATGTGTGCTTCAAAATAAGTCTTACATCTTAGCCCTTAATAAGGCAGTTTGGAAGTTATAACGATTTGAATAGGCCCCTGAAAGCTTAAATATCCCGCAATAGAAAACAAAATGGCTGCCATTTTATGATGGAGCGAGAAAAAATAGGAATAGTGATTTGTCGATAAAATTTACCGCACTTTACCCCCCCAAAGTCTCCGACACCGGCAACCAGACACATGTATGACTATACTTTTAACTAAGTACCTACCTACTTTACGTCACAAAGTTTAGACGCAGGGGCTGATTATACTCTTTGGATTTCTGTATAATCTGCCTCACTGTGGGTATGTGGTCTATGGTGCCATAACCTCCGCGAAACCCAGCCTGTTCCGGTGGCTGGAACTCGTCTAGTCTCCTGGCGAGACGACGGTTCGTGACCACTCGTGTGACACCATAGATAATGTTCCTACTTAATTTAGATTTTGTTTGTATGTAATAAAACCATATTCATTCCATAAATAATGAGTTATCTCTTATCAATGAGCTACTGAATAATAATGAAAAGTTCAATAAATTTATACTATTTTCCATATTATTAATGGTACATCCAATCCTTGAACGAAATATTGAAAAACCGGAAGCTTAAGTAGTAAGTTAGTCTAATACACTGAAAGATATAGGTAGATAATACGTAAATCTTGGTGAGTGTAGATTGGACAAATTAACTAGAAGCCGAAACACTAAGCTATTTTCCTTCACCAATAACCGATAATTATCGATAATTATCGAAAAATAGAGCGAAAAATATCCGATTATCGATTATCGAAAAGTTTCGATAATTGCATGCCCTAGTTGCAACTGACAAAATGGCGGTTTTGTTCTGAAGTTGGTGCGTAAGTCAGCCCAATACAAAAAAGGCGGTTGATCAGTTTGACATCAAAATGAGCGAAAATGACGGGTGTCTTCAGCAAAACGTAAAATATTGCAGCTTAAGTCCCTAATTTTGAAATAAAATGATTTTCAAAAAAATTTGAATTATGGCTGTTTTGCATTCAATGAGCGAAATGTAAAAAACGAAAAATGCATTCTTGTCTTCTTGTCGTGAAATGTCGCGGAAACCACAGTCGTTTCGTCAACATAAAACACGGGATCACATCCACAAATAAATTTATTGGTTCATCAACGTATTACTTCGATGTGACACAAAATTATTATCAACAGAAAAATCAAAACAAAAACAAAAACTGTCTTCACTTTTGAATCTGTAGGATTCCGTCCGTAAATTTATCTACGTCCATGTTTAAAACATTGATTAATTAAAAAGGGAAGATAGGTTACGTTCTCCCAGCGCTTACTCAAAAATTGGCATGTGTTAGATCTACACGCAAACACATACGCTCACAGTTATATTTCCAGTCCTGTGCAATACAAAGAAGAACAAAGACGGAAAGACGTATCTAAGACCGAAGTGAGACAGAGACAACAATATTTCACGCGAATCACGACCGCCCGTGCCGCCGCCGCCGGTCAGACGGTGACTAAGGTTGGAGCACACAATTTTACACAATATGAGGTTGCCATTTTTGAGAAACTAGTACCTACCTCATCTTCCCTTTTTAATTAAACAATGGTTTAAAATGTTAAAGTTTCTAATGAATTATTGGCATACTTCAAGGTCATGGCTGCAAATTAAAGTACGTATGGTTTATTCATATTGAATGAAGCATGTTAGTAAACAAAATACGACACAAATAACAAAATCTCACTTGCTTGGCGTCGAGTTTCAGATATAATTGTAAGCAATTTTTATTGAAGGGAGGATCTAAAATCGACAAGTAATGTAAATTACGTATGCGTATACAGACGCGCCAACAAAGTGAATTTTAGGTTAAGTATGGGCGGTATGTTTACGTTTATGCCCCATTCAAAATGGACACGGTATAGGTAGGTACAAATCACACTAATATTATAAATGCGAAAGTTTCTATGTATGTATTATGTATGTTATGTATGTTACTTCTTCAAGCCAAAACTACTGGACGGATCTGACTGAAATTTCGCTACCCGAAGGACGTACGCGCGCGCGTCTTTGATTTTTACCGACAAAATTTAAAAAAAGGAAACTTGAGTCTTATGATTATTACTTTAGAACTCATAGGAGATATGACAGCGCGATTTCGGTCGGCGGCTACTCAAAGAATTATTCGGCTTTATAAAGGGATATAATTTTACCTAATTTCACGAATGTTTTTATTATTTTGTTTTAGTACGTGATCACTAACTGGTCTGAATAGTCGCGCGCGGTGTTAACGTAAACGTACTGACCGTTTGTGTATTTTTTGATAATTATTAGAAGCAGTTTAGTTTATTAAGTTTTCAGTATTTTATTGAGTTAGTGTTATTTTTATTTATTATTGTTAGGAAGGTACCTACCTACCTACATTATGTTTAGTGCGAGGGAGTATGGACAAATGCTTATGTGCTACGGTGAAGCTAGAGGAAATGCGTCACAAGCCTTGCGAATTTACCGGGATAGGTACCCAAACCGGCAACATCCGGTTGATGCTAGAGTCATCACGGCGGCCTATCAGAGGGTTCTGAGTGATGAACGGATTACTCCTCAAAGGCGCGGGGGTGGCAGAGAGGTAGGAGTTCAGGTGCAAGAACGGGTCTTGGACCTTGTCAGGAGAAACCCTCGTGTAGGAACGCGGACTGCAGCAAATCTGCTTAGAGGTCGTGGAACCGTAGTATCCCACCCGACTGTGCACAGAATCTTAAATAAAATGTATTTATATGTATAGAGTAGGTAAGTACCTACTCACTCATTTTCTTTCACTATAATTTTCGTGACTTTCTTCATTAATAATAAATGCACTTTGTTCATTCATATTCAAAATACTTTATACACAAATTTTACAAGTACAGCTATTCACTGTTGTACATAAATACCTATACACCTATATACCTACTTTCTCATAAACAGCTGCATAAGTATTCGTCCGATTATATTATACGACGACGCACACAACCGTGCCGAAGACTGCCGAACTGAAACGACGTTAGACGATGCACTGTACGGCCTTCAAGCCACACCTCCTTGCCCGGCGGAGTGGGGGGAGCTCAACTCAAGGTTTTTGCGTTACGGAATTTCTGGATTCGGTCCCCGCGCTCAAGGCCCGCGATAGAAGCTATGCAATAGCTTAAAAAATATATATCTATGCAGTGTATTGTATTATGTATATCAGTTATCTAGTACCCATAACACAAGCTCTGCTTAGCTTGGGGCTAGATAATGCTTTGTGAATTGTCCAGCAATATTTATTTATTATTATTTGATTCGGACATTTTATTAATAACTGAAACAGAATTACAGATAAACATACAAAAAAGCCACGGGAAACATAGACAATATAATGACAAGTAGTAGGTATTAATCGATACAAGAAGGATTAATCTACTGGCAGTAGCTTAACTAGCTGGATTAGCACAAAATATATTAAAGATCACACTAATACTCGTATTATAAATGCGAAAGTCTGTATGGATGTATGGATGGATGTTTGTTACCTCTTCACCGCAAAACTACTGAACGGATCAGGCTGAAATTTTGCATACAGTTAATCCTAATCCTGGAATCAAACTTTTTAAAACTTTTTATTCCATAAATCAGTTCCCGTAGGATAGAAATCACCTTCAAACGTTTCCATAGGATCTACGCGTGCGAAACGGCGGGGCGCAGCTAGTATATGCTAATCTCGATGCAATTAAGTTTATATCAGCTTGTACACTAGCCATATAGAGGCAGTTATTTACGGCACGGTTCCTTAACCTTAACGGCTAGCACGACGTGCGGTTACAAAAACATGCCGGGAACAAAGAGGCCTACAGCCGGTTTCTCGAACGCTTGTCACATTGAATGGATAGTCAACGGCTTGTTATATACGCACTGCGGAATCTCACAGCGTGAATTTTAATCTCGCGGAATATACCTAACCTGCGTTTTCCTTCGCGGAATATAAACTAACACGTACGACGAATAAAATTCCTTGCTACCTACAACTTTATAGTGCTCCAAACATTCATATTTTTCCGCTAGTGAACTTCCATTAAGTTACAGAATTCTGCAAAAAAAAAAAACACACGAGTAATAAAAGCAGTGCGTGTACAGCCTAACAAATTGTCAACAATTTGTCAAAATAATAAGCGTTCGAGAAACCGGCTGTTAGGCTAACACACCGTATAGTTAGATAACGCATTCACTGCCCAGCTCTGTGGTGCGACCCGCAGGGGCGCGCCGCAGCTCCACGCAGATAGAGACTGGCACCTGCGTCTTGGGCCATGAAGGTGTTAGTGTATAACGCATTCACTGCCCAGCTCTGCGGTGCGACCCGCAGGGGCGCGCCGCAGCTCCACGCAGATAGAGACTGGCACCTGCGTCTTGGGCCATGAAGGTGTTAACCAAGGCGTGAAGAAGAGGCCTACTGTGATACAACACTGATGAAAATCACTTCGTGCGTAGACGCATCGCGCGCGCCGTAGTCCAACAAACTCACAGAGTCAAAGATATAAATCGTTAGATATGCCCTTACCTCAGTGAGACCGCGCCGTTTTGTGTCCAAGTCGAACCTTACGCCTGCTTAAACCTGCAATCAGTGTACATCTACGCACAGTGTTAGCCGGACATGTAGTGAAGGATGTTTGCGAGCAGTATTATAGTGATACAAAATGACGTGTGCCTTTCGAAAGTGCAACAAAAAATCAAGAAACACAAATAAAGCCAGAGGTGTAACATTTCACTCGTAGGTATTGCGAGTTAATGAAATAACTTTTATTTTATCGTCCGCATTGTCAAAAATGACTACAATAACAAATTTAAATGGCGAGTGCACGAAAGAGAAAGTTGTGTTTGCACCTAATGTGTGAGAAAAAGAGATGACACTATTTTCTCAGTACGCTTGTTTTGTTTGTGTACATTGCTACAGTTTGGGCGTATCTAACGATTTATATCTATGTCTACATCACAACAATGTGTTTTTATTGATACAAACTTGGACATAATATACAGTTTGTTAGATACAGCCCGGTAACAGAAAGACAAACAAACCGACAGCAGAGGCATAGTAAAAGGGTCACGTTGGCATCCTTTTGATACGGAACCCAAATTTTAATTACCTGAATAGATGTTGAGCTCCAAGGATAACATTCAGCGGAGTTGAGCCGGCTGAAACTTCTGGGTAAAGTCAAGTAAATTTTTATGTAAATAAATGTTGGAGTACCTAATGTGTAGGTAAATGGATGAACTGATCTTGATTTAATTACTATAACAGGAAATTAACTTAATTGGAAGTGATCAACAAGTCCTTACTGTGCATAATTATTGATCAAATTAGAGTCTACATAATGTAAATGCAGATAAGGGAGTACCTAGTCATATAGGTAAATATAGCTAACTAAGTTCTTTCTTTTTTAGTTTTTGATTTTCTTCTTTTCTTTTGGTTCTTTGGGGAGCTTCTCTCATAGCTGTGTCACTATGGGAATGGCAAACTTATTTAGTCTGTTTCTAGAACTTTATTTTGTTTATATAATTTATAGATGAACAGAGCTCCAATCACCACTAAGGAAACAAAACTTTGCCTTAGAAATGATATACCTATTTATGGTAAAGTCTTGGTAAAGTTTGAAGTATGTAGATTGAAAAGTACCTAGATATCAGTAGCAAATCAGTCAGTGAGGTGTTTACTTAGGTCAATAAGTACCTGTAAGATCGCCAATAAGTAACTGTCTCTTAGAGATAATATAAATCACAATGAAGCGTCCAGTGCCGCAAAAACTTATCGTGGAGTTAGTTCGTAAGTTCAAAAATCACAACACATTCGGTTTTCTTTGTCGCAGTTTATAGCACCGCCCGCCCCGGCCGGCAATAACAACACAGAGCACGCCAAAGAGAATACAATAACTTCGATCGAAATTCGTAGAAAGCAAAAAACTTTCAAAAACAAACAAGAGAAAACCCGGCAACAGCCATTGTAGATTTGAATGAAATTTAAAAAAAAGAAGTAGGTAGGTACGAGGTAGGTAGACTTAATATGAGCTCTGTGAAGTTGGCTTCAATGGCTGCGCACTAAACTGAAAATCGCTAATAGCTTATCTCGGAACGCACGGTTACCGTGCGTTCCGAGATAAGCTATTAGCGATGTTAGCGATCTCAACGATATTTGACGTTCCGAGTTAGTTATCACGATTATTGACAGTTGAGTGCTATCCTATCTCGGAACACTCAATGAACGTGCTCACGGTCACGTGTCGCTTCATCGCCTGTCAGATACTTGTTAGTCAAAAAAATAAACAGCACAACAATTCGAAATCCAGTAAAAATGGCTGAAATTCGAACTTTTTGTTTACCAACAAATTATTGCGATGACTCGGTTGGGGAGTGGTTCTGCGACCAATCCAATTTGTGCCCTCTCGTACTGCTCTTGAGAGAGCAATAGAGTTATTCTCCGACCGTTGTTGACTTCGTCATCTATGAATTTCCATTTCTCTTTAAAAAATTTGCAAACAAATAAAATTTGTTATCAAACAGACAAGATCAAGGAACGTAAATAGATACTCTCCGCGGAAGGAGGACAGGATGGCGAAAAAAATAAATGCCAACTGTCAGTTTTGACAGCGCGCTCACAGTGATTTCTGTATGTAGGATGGTCACTGATATCGCAAAATGGCGCATGTAATGACGTCATCTATGACGTCACACGAGACATCGTTGTCGCGCTCACGGTAAGTCGGAACGCTTGATAGCGCGCTAATATCGATATTGGCGCAACTCGGAATGCAAGGTAAGGCGTTGAGGGGAAAGAGCGGGTGGAGAGGGGATCAGTCTGTCAATCCGGGGCTTCCAGCAAGAATTTTGGCGCATTTTTATTTTGTCTCGCACATTTTGTACTGCATTAATTTATTTTTCAATTCAATATTTATAGAATATATAAAAACATCTTATACTCAATGACGGATTATTTAAAACCTTAAATGTTAGAATAAATTAAACATTTTATCGAATGCAATTAACCCAAATTAGAAAATAAAATAATTACAATGTAGCAAATTTATTTATAACCTTGTTGGCAATACTGTCGAATGAATACTTTGAGTACAATAACGCAGCAAAGTCTTTGATGGTTGTTCGGTGTTCGTTTTCGTTGATTTGGTAGTTTGTTCTTGCGATTTTTTGGAGTATTCCCTGATATTAGCTGTTTCTCTTAAACGTTAAATATGCCTCGCGGGCGGTTTAATGTACTGCGTCAAACACGAAAAATGGTGTTTGATGTCATGAGTTTTATGAGAAAAGAAGCCGATGAAGGCACACAATCATAGAGTACTGCGACTTCCACCATATCATCCTGAACTCAACCCAATCGAAATGGCATGGGCAGCAATAAAAGGACATGTTGCTCAGAAAATTATTTTAATCTTAATCTTTTAACTTGGAAGAAATACAAAACACAATACAAGAAAAAGTGGCATCGATGGGCGAGCCAGTGTGGAGTGCGCTATGCAGTAAAGTAAGAGAGATAGAAGAAAATTATAAAAAAACGATTTTGTCATTGATGAAATGACTGAAGAATTTGTGATAAATCTCGAGGAAGATGAAGACACAGAAAGCGAAGATTCAGAAAGTGATTCTGAGGATGCACAGGAGCAGGAGTCATTCATGCAAATAGAAGGCATAGCTCCTCTATAGATATATATATGTAGGTTAATAAATAAAAATAATCATGATTTACGACATTTTTCATTTAGCTTTACCCGTTAGTAAAATAAGTAGAGATGAGGTATATGACAGAATAGGTAGGCAAGGCATGTATTTCGAGCAGGTATTAATTAATTAATACCTGCTCGAAATACATGCCTTGCCTTGCCTACCTATTCTGTCATATACCTCATCTCTACTTATTTTACTAACGGGTAAAATAATATTTTATTAACTATATTTATTAATGATAAAAATAGGTAAAGTTTTAATATAATATTCTTTGAAAACTTATTTACATTTAGTAAAAGCGTGACGTCACAAAACGCAAGGTAGGTATTTTGTTTTAAACAAATAAAAAAAAATCAATAGTTAATCAAATAAAAATCAAGGTTTATCTTTCGCACGGGTGCGAAGCCGTGGTGGGTCGCTAGTTGATAAATATGACTTTTCTATTTGATTGTACTTGCGCATTTTTGCTTCCGGACCTAAGATCAGAGAGCTCAAGATACGTTGCGAAAACTCTACAGCCATTACGAATGTATTACGAACGTCACTGTCACTGTCAGTCAGGTTGACAGTCCTAGCTTAGATCGCTTTAAGCCCTCCGCAGACAGCCGCTAATTAGTTAGCGCGTCTTGCCGTCCCACCGTCGTCCGTCGCGTCCCGCCGCCGGGGTGATAAAAGAATGATTATGTATAATTACCCAATACTTTGTATAGAAACTAGAAACCATTGGACTGACGATTAAGCCTATACAATTCGGAAATGTCCTTTGAAGTAGGTGCTCATAGTGAGCTTTAATAGAAATTACTAGTGAAAAAAATCCCAGTTCCACGTACCGATACTTACAACACGGATATCTATGACTCTGTACAAACTTCATTCTCATGTAATTAATTCTAATTAATAAATATAATATCAATCAACAAACCTGCGCTTTTACTTTACTAACACAGCCGCACATAGAACCTCCTCCTTTTTTCAAAGTCGGTTAAAACAGCTCATTTCACGTGTTCAATGCATTGATTTAATAAAAAGGGAAGATGAGGTACTGGTTTCTCGAAAGTGGCAACCTCATATTGTGTAAAATTGTGTGCTCCCACCTCAGTCACCGTCGGACCGGGGCGGCACGGGCGGTCGTGATTCGCGTGAAATATTGTTGTCTCGGTCTCACTTCGGTCTTAGACACGTCTTTCCGTCTTTGTTGTTCTTTGTATTGCACAGGACTGGAAATATAACTGTGAGCGTATGTGTTTGCGTGTAGTTGTAACACATGTCAATGTTTGAGTAAGCGCTGGGAGAACATAACCTATCTTCCCTTTTTAATAAATCAATGGTTCAATGCTAAAATTGGATGTATTAATATTTTGTCATTATGTACTTCTTTAAAAAAAATAAGGCTACGCAGGAGTCACAATTTTGTCCAATTTACATTACACATTACATAGGTACATTCTTACAATCGGACGATCCCCAATCCGCATGCCCAGCGTGGGGATTATGGGCGTTACCACCCATTAGATAAAAGCCTGTGTCCAGCAGTGGACCAATACAGCATGTATTGGTTGAGGTTGATACACGTTCTTAAAAACTTTCGCGTTTATAATATTAGTAGGATAAGATATTAAAAGGCGGCAGTTTTGTTGAGATACTCTGTAAGGGCCTATATGAATGAGCGGGTGCACACTTGCTATTGTACCTATTGCTGGATTGCAGGAGTCGAAGGTGAAGATGACGTAGAATTGAAAGATGGTTCTGTGAGAAGAGCTTCTACGAGTATATATTTCCTTTCTGCAGTACTGGATGGCTATTACTATTTACATTTCACTGTTCACTTGTTCGTATCATCAAAAACTGAATGAATAAACTGCCGAAACGGCTCGGCTTTGATACGTAAGTAGGTCCTTTCTAGATAATTCTACGCTTTTCCAGAAGCTATACCTATCTCGTTTCTTTATTCCAGAACATTTCACTATCTTTGTATTTGATTTCGATTCGTTCGAGAAACTAATCTATACATAATTATGTAGGTAGGTATGTATGTCGAGTTGGGCGGGCGCCGACTACTATTACACAATTTATGTATGACCGTTCTCGAAACAAGTACCTATTACTTATTCTGTTGACCAAAATAATATTGTTCGATTTTAAAACTCTAAAACCAAGGTATTAAAAAGTAAACTATCTATCTTAAAATTATATAGACGTTGTCCTGCACAATGTACAAAACGACTTAATTTCATAGTTAGTTAGTAGACGAATTAAAACTAGTATTTACAATTGAAACAATCCAGCCAATTGCAGACGGTTCGAACAATCTATGGGCAGCTGAACTGGTTGTATTGTATTGTATTGTATTTCTTTATTAATCAAAAACTTATTCTAGTTTTATTACTACGACACTTTAAACCTTACATGGTTTGTCTAGTGTCGACAGTTACAGCATGTTGCCACACATTTGGCATGCAGTTATATGATAACAATATTAATATAATAAAGACTGGTACAGTTTAGGTACTAGTCACACCTCATAAGGTTATTATCGTAACTTATGCCACAAGTAGTTATTTAAACCTACCCCACGATTCGTGAGGTAGGTTCCAAATAACTACCTACACACAGGTTTAACAGTATAGGGTGACTAGCGATCGCTGTCTGGAAAAAACTATTAATTTATATATAATGATATATTAGTAGATAGATAATTAACTTTACAGAGTAATTAGATAGGTACTCTTAAACATTTATGTATTTACTGGGTAGGTATTTATATATTTCACTATAGATTATCTAAGAAGTGTTATTTGCATTTATGTGTATAGTTTTTAGTGTTAACTTCTTGTAATAGTTTAGTTGGTAGTTCATTAAGCATAGTAGGTATTAAGTAATCAGTGGTTCGCCTGCCATAATAATTATTCATTTTCGGTATACTTAGTTTATTTTGTGTAATTTTCCTTGTTGTTATTGTATGTGATACGGGCACAAGTAAGTAGGTAGTGTAGGTACCTACACTACCTACCTTTGTACAGACTTGTACATAATATGAAAATATAATGCTGTAACGATGCAGGTCAAAGGGTTCCACCTCAGCTTCATGCTACCTCACATTAATGCAAGGTAGCGCTGGTTTTCAGATGTACTTTTATGTGTTTTTTTGCTCCCATTGAAGTCGAAACTCAAGGTCTGTAAGTAAAAAATCTGATCGTCTGGTCGAAGCGACGTTCATGACCCGTGAGCTGGTGAGTATCTGGCGCAGCGCATCAGCATTGCCATACAGCGGGGCAATGCAGCCAGCGTCTTGAGAACGCTTTCGACTGGTATTGATATGGATCAGTAGAGCTACCTATAGATTGTTTGCAACAGTCTGCAGTTGGCTCAATTGCTTCAATTGCTGCTTGTAAATACTAGTTCTAATTTATTTCGTATAAGTATAGTTTGTAATTTTTTTTCAATGAAGTATACTTTTATGTGCATTTAGTAAAAATCTGTTTATTGACATCACAAACACTACAATTTTATTTATGTGTATTAAAAAGATCATGTAACTCAGAGTCGTTAATACTAAGGTATTCGCTTTTCAGTCACGGTTTTATTTAAAACAGCCAGTGTCGCTGAAAATGTATTTTGAACAAAGGAATATATTCACATGCAAGTCTATTGTAGAACATAATGGCTCTACTGGAATATAGGTAATTTATCTCTTTGTTCTATAAATATAACAGTCTCAATCTACCTACCCACTGCGAGCTACTGAACGGGCTAACGGAAAATGATTGTTGCAATTTTTTTAAATTGAATTTTATCATGTTTGACCATCTCTGAGATGGAGCATGCTTTTCTAGAAGGAATCTAATCAGTCTGCATTTTAATACTCCGAGATAGATCCGAGAAAACAGACGCAAGAAAACTCAATATTGTAGCTTAGCATAGCTTAAGGTATTTTTATTTTTTATTTATATGATGACCTTACAAGTTTTTTGAGATATTTCCAGTGACGAGACAAGACTAACTTTTATCATACGTAAAAAACTAAAAATCATATCCACTGAGCACTTCATTATTTTACAGCCAAAAGCTGAATAACCACTCAAAATAATCCAGCTTAAAGTTATAGGGTTACTAGTTTTAAGGATAAATTATACCAAGCAAATAGGCTGAAGTAGAATTTTGTTCAAAATTAGGCGATATAATCTAAATACTTACCAAAGATTGGCAGTCATGTGCTCCGTTATCACGTGAACTGCATGATTGTATTACTACTGATTGTATCCGGAACACTGACATTTTGGAGGAGGATGGAAAAATATATAGATTATGGACTTACCTATTTCAGTAGGTATAATAAGTTTGTTCATGTGGAGAGAGGCGAGAGGCTGCGAGACTAAAAGAAATTATCGCGGCAGCGATAATTTCTACATATATACACGTACGTACCACTTTATTCAAATTGAAATGTTATCCTAGCTCATAATTCTGTGACATAAATTACGACAATTTGTCTCTATGATGCTGTAGGCGTTTTTCTCTTTTAAGAAATATAACTAAAACAATTACAATTACCAAGTGCAAGACAGCACTTGGGACAATGACACCAAAAACAGCTGACTTTAGGGTTGTCACTTCGTACATCAGCTATCCATGTTGAAACTTTATTGCAGTTTTTTTCAGAGATTTCAATCGAAATTTGAAAAGTCGTTGAACAAAAGTTGTTCCCCGGGGGGTGGACAATCGCCCCCCTTTCGGATAGTACACATATTTTGTTACACGTTGTATATGTATATACATACTAATATACACTTATATGCATACTTAACATGCATTAATATAATTTAATTAATATAATATTACTAAAAAAAAATATAGTCACACTAATCACATCACACTAATATTATAAAGGCGAAAGTTTGGATGGATGTATGAATGGATGTTTGTTACCTCTTCACGCCAAAACTACTAAACGGATCTGGCTGAAATTTTGCATACAGGTAATTCTAATACTGGAATAAAACATAGGCTACTTTTTATCCCATAAATCTGTTCCCGTGGGATGAAAATCACCTTTTAATGTTTTCATAGGAACAACGCGTGCGAAGCCGCGGGGCGCAGCTAGTAATATTATAAATACGATAAAATTTGTATGGATGTATGGATGGATGTTTGTTACCTCTTCACGCCAAAACTACTGAACAGATCTGGCTGAAATTTTGCATACAGGCATGGGCGTATTTACCCTTAGGCCAAAAGGGCCATGGCCCGGGGCGGCAGGCATCGAGGGGCGGCGGAGCCGCCCCTTGAAGTCTGCCCTTCAGAAGCTTGACAGTAAAAAAATAAATGTTACGCGGCACGCGGCAATGCCTAGCCTATAGCTATAGCATGACTTTCGCCAACTATGAACGCTTTAAAACCAAAACTCAACCAATTTTTTACCTTTAGTATCGCCAATACCTATACTTGGGCGTTTTCACTAAAATGTATATACCCCTGTTTTACGACCGCCCTCGAATAAAGTATGATTATTTATGAGTATGAGTGAAATAAAAAGTCATTTATTGTTGATTAAAGAGTGAATAAACATTAAATGATATTCTTTGTCTCACGACAAATAAAAAAAACTGCAATACTTGAATGCAAATTAGTAAATATTATTCAAGTATTGTTACCCAAGGGATGAAAGCATTTAGTCCCGAGACGGGGTTTGGCGCCCGAGCGTAGCGAGGGCGCTAATAGATAATTCGAAAGACTAAATGTTACTTTAACCCGAGGACCACTGTGCTTTTCATTACGAATACAAGGAAAGTAAAAATAAAAATATGAATGAGCTAAAGAAAAAAATAGTAAATTTTATTTCACATTATATCAACAACTTAGCTGAGAAATTTATCTAAAGTCAATGGTAAAATTAGAGCAATTGTAAGTTTAGCCTCGCGGTGCATCGGTCTAGGCATGAATTTGGATAAAACCAAAGTCATGATCAATGGCCTCATTGATCCGGGACCGGTCGTCGTACATGGCCACCCTCTCGAAATTGTTTCCGAGTACACTTACCTTGGACAAATTCTGCAGTTGGGTAAAAACAATTTTGAGAAAGAGGACAAGAGGCTCCAGCTAGGTGAGGCAGCGTTTGGAAAACTACGCCGAGTCTTCTCGTCATCCATACCGCAATGCTTGAAAACGAAAGTTTTCAATCAGTGCGTCCTACCCGTCATGACCTACGGAGCTGAGACGTGGACACTCACGATAGGGCTGGTCCACCAGTTTAAAGTCGCTCAGCGAGCTATGGAAAGGGCTATGCTTGGAGTCTCTGGAGGATAGGATTCGTAACGAATACATCCGAAATGGACAGAGAACCAAAGTTATCGACATAGCTCAAAAAATTAGCAAACTGAAGTGGCAGTGGGCCGGCCATATCTCGCGAAGAATCGATAACCGCTGGGGTAAACGAGTTCTTTAGTGGAGACCGCAACTCGGCAAACGGAGTGTAGGACGCCCTCCGGCCAGGTGAGATGACGATCTGCGAAAGACTGCAGGCAGATGCTGGATGCGTCAAGCTCAAGACAGGGCGCTATGGCACTCATTAGGGTAGGCTTATGTCCAGCAGTATTAGTAGAAAGTGGAAAGTAAAAACTTTGGATTTTTATGGTTAAATTCATCATTTTGTCTTTTGAGAAACGATAAGGTCTCTCGAAATCCTTTAAATGTTTAAATGTACATTGTGTTTAGTACTTAATATTGTCTTTAACATAGAATACACGCTCCATAACGTTGAAGTTTTGTAAGTCTTTGAGAATTCGTTAAAATATACAAAACGTTTTCTTATAACGATTTAACTTTATTCTCATCGCGCCATATCGATAAATCGTTGTACGATTTTAGGTACTTAACGTTATTTTGATTTAGGTGGTAAAAGAATTTCCACTACTGCTTTAGCCTCTTCTTTTATAAAATCAGGCGTTAAATCCATGTCTATATCAATGTCTGACCTCATTGTAATAATCACACAAAACTCTACAACTCCTAAAATCAAATGAAGATAGTGTTCGGTCTTTGCTCAAATAAACATAGGGTAGATAACTTAGTGAGACTACCAGCCGGTTTCGCCTACCCTCTGCTTGGAAATCGGCGAATGAACTGGATGTGACGTGTGCCGCCGGCGATATAAAAAAAACACCGAGTGCGCTTCTTTCATCGACCTGTTCCGCCCCGACCGCCGCACAAGCCGGACGTTAATACGTAAATCTTGGAAAACTGAATATCGAATCAATTCTCATCATTATTTGTGTTGCCGTGCAATAACCTACGAAAAACATTACAAACACTCGCGAGTGGAGTTTTAATCCTGTGTCCCTATATATCTGCGTTCTGGAAGCTGGATCCCTGCATGGCTTGGAGAATTCAGGTCAGTGGTCAAGCTATTTTATCTACCCTGTGTAACGAGCAAAGATCTATCCTTTTCTTTAATATTTCGCCTAGGTACTGGTACAGCATTAGATCAATTCACTCAAAATCTCTGGTCCTTCGATTTATATATTTTATTACTAGCGTCCTATTCAGACTCCACATTTTGGTACTTCGAGCCTGGATTATAATATTTTAAATTGATTTTCGTAAAATCATCCATATTTGGTGCGATATTCTTACGTTATTTTGTCATAATTACCACGTTGGTAATTCACTTTGCGAGACGCCATTTTGAACAGCGACAAAGACGTTACGTACCGTGTGCGTAACGATTTTTTAATTAGCCGACGAGATTTATTCTGAGCGTCATTATAGGGACGAGACTGGTAGGTACGTTTCACCTATCCTACTGGACCCTAATCATACTCCTCTTGGCGAATCTTATAACCACGCCGTGCGTCGGTTACAGCACTTAGAGCGCCGATTTGCTCGTTCCCCCGAGTTGCGTGAACCCTACGTAGAATTTATGCGCGAATACGAGCAGATGGGGCATATGCAACTATACACCGGTACAGAACCAAGTAGGTACATTATACCACACCACTGTGTGGTGAAAAGCTCTAGTACAACTACTCCCGTGCGAGTAGTATTTGATGGCTCAGCAGCAACATCTAACGGAGTATCATTAAATGATAACCTACTTACGGGCAAAAAACTTCACCATGATATTTTAAAAATCATTTTTAATTTCCGCTTGTATCCCATTTGTTTTACTGCTGACATAGCCAAATTCTACAGGATGGTTCATATCAATCCTGCTGAGCGCTGTTATCAGCATATTTTGTGGCGGGAAAAACCAACTGATAAAATTAATACATATGAGCTTGTGACGAATACCTACGGCCTGCGCTCATCTGGGTATGTAGCAGTACGCTCCCTACAGCAACTAGCCGCTGATGAAGGTGCACGCTATCCTCGCGCTGCTCAGATACTTATGAATGGTTTTTTTGTAGACGACCTGCTATGGTCGACGCAAGACCTTAACGAAGCCTGTACGTTACAGGATGAGCTCGTAGCTCTGTTAAAGCTTGGTGGCTTTGACCTTCGTAAATGGGCAAGCAATGACCCCGAGTTGCTTGCAAGGATTGACGCAGACCAAGCAGTCGCTATAAACTTTACTGACGACACCGTGTGCTCGTCACTAAAAGTATTGGGCCTAAAGTGGCTACCTATCGATGATTGTTTTTCGTTCGATTATAATATGAAGGATAATACCTATACGAAGCGGTCCGTACTAAAGTTGCTTGCTAGCATTTTTGATCCTGTAGGATTTTTATCCCCATGTACTTTTTTGGCAAAATGCATAATGCAAGATTTGTGGAAATTAAGCCTTGGCTGGGATGATCCGCTTCCTTCCGACTTACGCGATAAGTGGTCTTCATTTATCACTTCATTGTCTTGCCTCTCATCACTAAAAATTGAGCGACACATGCTTATACCTAAATTTTGTGATGTGCACCTAGTTGCATTTTGCGACGCATCAACCCGTGGTTATGCTTCAGTAATTTATTTACGCAGTGTTAATCAAAACAATGAGGTGAAGACCCGTTTGCTTATCAGTAAAAGCAAGGTCTCTCCGATAAAGCCACTTTCGATCCCAAGGAGCGAATTGATGTCTGCTGTGTTGCTTTCTAAGCTGGTTTTATTTGTCAAACAAAACATTCAAAATATTTCATATAAAATTACAGCATTGACGGATTCAAGTGTAGCGCTAGCTTGGTTGCAAACCCCTCCCTACAAACTAAAAACATTTGTTTCAAGTCGTGTCGCTCAGATAGTGGAGGTAGTTCCGTCAAACTGCTGGTTTCATGTACGAAGTGAGAACAATGCCGCTGACCTATGCTCACGCGGCGCATTACCTACTCAGATCGTAGCTGAGTATGAGCGTTGGTCGAGCGGCCCAGCGTGGCTTAAGGATGACGTTCATCTGTGGCCGATTAGTACATTTTACGTTACTGAAAAAACGGATATTTTAGAACTTAAGACCAGTACTGATACATTCAATTTCACTTCTCATAAAATAGAAAATGAAAACTTAGGCGCTATATTTGAAAAATTTTCATCGCTTAATAAATTGCAACGCGTCATTGCTTGGTGTTTGCGATTTATAAAAAACTGCAAAGCATCTCAACGTTCTGTCGGCCCGTTATCAACTCATGAGTTAAAAGCGTCCCATGACCTTCTAATAAAAACAACACAACAACAATACTTTTCTAGCGAAATGAATAACATTAAAAATAATAAATTTGTTCCTTCTCTAAGGAAGCTTTCACCCTTCGTGGATGCGCATGATTTCCTCAGGGTGGGGGGTAGGATCAGTGAAGCTGACCTACCCTACAACAGTAAGCATCCCTTATTGTTGCCTAAAAAATGTCATTTAACAATTTTAGTAATTGAACATTATCACAAAATGTACCTACACGTGGGACCTCGTTCCCTACAAGGAATCTTGTGCAAGCGATATTGGATCTTATCAGCACGCAGTATGATTCGAAGTGTGTTGTCTAAATGCATCACTTGTTTTAAATGCCGCCCTACGTCAATACAGCCCGTAATGAGTACGTTACCTAGTGAACGATTAAAAATTAACAAAGTGTTCAATGATGTTGGCTGCGACCTAGGTGGTCCATTGCACATAAAGGCCAGTTTAAATCGTAATGCAAAAATTCTTAAATGTTACATGTGTCTTTTTGTGTGTTTTTCCACAAAGGCTGTTCACATTGAAGTTCTTAGCGATCTATCAGCTGATTGTTTTCTCGCCTCGCTTGATAGGTTCGTGGCGCGACGCGGCTTATGTTCTTGTCTACATTCGGATAACGGAACGAATTTTGTCGCCGCTGCGAAACACTTAAAAGACGTTTGCAAATTTTTCAACGTTAATAATAATATAATTTCTGAGGGTTGCTCAAAACGTTCTATTGAGTGGAAAAATATTCCACCAACGGCAGCTTCAATGGGCGGATTGTGGGAAGCTGGCATAAAATCTGCCAAGCATCACCTACTCCGTGCAGTAGGCGAAAGGGCACTAACCTTTGAAGAGCTCACTACTGTCTTCTGTAAAATTGAAGCGGTCATGAATTCGCGGCCCCTTTGCCCCTTATCTGATAACCCTAATGAGTTTGATGTTTTAACACCGGCTCATTTTTTGGTAGGACAAAGTCTTCTTGCCGTGCCTGAATACGATTTTGATGACGTAGATATGAATCGCCTGTCACGTTGGCAGCGCTTGCAAAAAATCTCTCAAACGTTTTGGAAGAAATGGTCTAACGACTATTTGCATACCTTGCAACAAAGAACAAAGTGGTTCGCATCTCCTCCCAATTTAAAAATCGGTGACTTAGTTCTTATCAAATCCGAGTTAACTCGTCCGCTGAACTGGGCTCGCGCTAAAGTGGAACAACTTCACGAAGGTCCAGATAAAATAGTTCGAGTTGTTACTTTGAGGACGCAAAAGGGACTTATAAAAAGACCGGTTAACAAGCTGTGTCCTCTACCTTATACAAATTAAATTTAGCTTTCATATGTCATTCATAAACCTGCTTAACATTTTATTTGAGTAGGTTCATATAATAATCAAAGCTTAACTAACTTAACGTAATAAAATGTATCTATATGTATTAAAATTTGTTAAAATTATATTCTATCTGCCCTATAATGGACACATTCCTTCTTTCAACCTTATAATGCTGTACCAATTAACTGTTAGGTAGGTACATTAAGGTTAGGGAAATTATCATGATAATTTCTGTGGGGGGTATGTTCGGTCTTTGCTCAAATAAACATAGGGTAGATAACTTAGTGAGACTACCAGCCGGTTTCGCCTACCCTCTGCTTGGAAATCGGCGAATGAACTGGATGTGACGTGTGCCGCCGGCGATATAAAAAAAACACCGAGTGCGCTTCTTTCATCGACCTGTTCCGCCCCGACCGCCGCACAAGCCGGACGTTAATACGTAAATCTTGGAAAACTGAATATCGAATCAATTCTCATCATTATTTGTGTTGCCGTGCAATAACCTACGAAAAACATTACAAACACTCGCGAGTGGAGTTTTAATCCTGTGTCCCTATATATCTGCGTTCTGGAAGCTGGATCCCTGCATGGCTTGGAGAATTCAGGTCAGTGGTCAAGCTATTTTATCTACCCTGTGTAACGAGCAAAGATCTATCCTTTTCTTTAATATTTCGCCTAGGTACTGGTACAGCATTAGATCAATTCACTCAAAATCTCTGGTCCTTCGATTTATATATTTTATTACTAGCGTCCTATTCAGACTCCACAGATAGGATTGACGTTTTTCCGCTTTTTTCTTTTATTCTTCTTAGAGATGGCAGAATAGCCATGGTAGCTCTCGATATTTTACCATGGTAGAATAAATAGACATGGAAGAATAGGGAGAACTACTCTACACTTAATTTTTATCATTTAACAATGGTAAATCTGTTATTTTAAAGAAATTGTTGAAATTAAATTATAGTATGATATTTGACTTCTAAGTTATTTCAATTTTACATCTTGCGGTAATTGAGTGGCTGTATGAATTGCGTCAAACCAGACACAGAAGCTTTCTCACAAGAAGTTGAAGTTAGTTGTATGCATGGTTACATAGAAATGTGAGAGACAGCCTGTCACTACTTGTCATTACTTTTCGCCTCTAGAGACATAAAGTATTACTTTCATCCTGCTTCCCAGGCAACTTCCGACCTACTTTCCGAGTATGAGTACTGAAAAAATATTTTTCATCCCACCATCTCGGAAAGAGTATTTTTAATCTTCAATATCTGAGTGGAAAAGCCGTTTTTATTCTCTAGAGGATAAAGTAAATTGAATTTAGAACATCGTGTGCTAACTACTAAGTTTGTGAATTAAAAAAAACATTAAACCTATTTACTGCTACCTCTATGGTGCCGAATATATCATACAACTTTTTTTTAATTTGTTAAAAACTCAGACTCGGAACCTTCTTGGTGTTCTTTTTTCAATTTGCTTTGTACGCGGTTCTTTACGCGGCATTATTTCACGTCATTGTTAAACCGTAAATTAAAAACAAGAAACTTGAAAACAAGTGAAAAAAATAAAATGAGTGATTCTAGCGACGAGGAAGTTTGTTTTTGCATTTAGTCATTTCCTCGCTGCGGTGGAATGAAAAGTTACGTGTTGCACTCGAGTGCAAATATTTTTCACCTCGTGCTCTTTTGATTCCCTCGCTAACGCTCAGGATTCTAATTTTGAATCACTCGCTGCGCTCGTGATTCAATTTTAGAATCCTTCGCTTGCTCGGTCATCAAAATTGAACACGCGGTTAAAAAGCAACTTTGCACTCTTGTATAACAAATAACTATTAAAATGAGTTTGAATTTTTACTGGGTCATAGATTATTAACCATGACAAAATTACTTATTCTATTATTTTTTTCAAGGAACATAAATTCCTATTATGGTTTGTTTAAAAAAGTACTAACCTGCGAGTGTAAAACAAAATAAGGTATAATTAAATTATAAAGAAATTCGGTGTAAGACAAAATAAAGTAAAATTACTAGGTATCATACAGGACATTCAGTTTTGTGTCCGGATTTTTAAGTTATTTTTTTTGCAGTAAAAATGTATTATGTGGTCAATTCCATTCGTCACACCTCATTGTCAAATTTTATTAGGAAACAGTTCCTTTAGAATTAATAAAATTGGTTGCAAAATTTTTGTTCCGTTCGCCATTATTTACTCAAATTTTCCCTCCGCCGCTTGTCAATGATTGTCACAGTTCACACCGCTCGCTTGTCAGCATTATTATATCGTATTTGTTCCTTATCTTTCACAAATAAAAATAAATAATCCCATCCCAATCATCTCTAAAAGTCATTAAAATTTTCGAGGCTCTTTTTTGAGGCTGGTTCGAATTTAAACGTTCATTTTTTTTTTATTTTACACCACATAGCAGCTTTTTCATAAATAAATGGGGCGGCAAAGCTCACTGGCCCGGGGCGCCGAATCTGTAAATACGCCCCTGCATACAGGCAATTCTAATGCTGGAATCAAACATAAGCTACCCCATTATTCAATTCCCGTGGGATAAAAATCACCTTTAAGGCCTAGATAGAGGTGAATCGGCGTAAATTGGGTAAAGTTAAATCCGTTTTTCTTCTTATTCTTTATAGAAAAAGGTTTGAAAAAAATATATGATAATCTATGCTATACAAGGCATTTTACCTTTAAGCCGAAAATTTGAAATTCCAATTTTAAGTATCTGAAATAATAGTGCAAAGTACCATCCATTTTTTCCGTTAAAACTCTTTTTCTCCTAAACTATCAATCACAAGATTTATTTAAAGTTATCACCATGTAGAATAAAAAGTTACGGAGAGTCTCTTCCGCCCACTTTTTCAAATAAATTATCTAATAATTTTTAACGAATTTTTTACGTAATCGATACAACGTTACTCGTGAGCCGCCCCTCTGCCGGCCCTACAATCAGTGCGGGACGAGACGTTGTGCTGAACGGACCTGTGCTACTTTTAACAGCAATATTATTTTTCGTGGCGGAACCAACATGAAATTTATTTATTTGACGATTTTTAGTATACAGCGGGTTTATTTGTTAGTTTTTTGTAGGGTAAATGTTTAGTAAGGGGTGATTATAGTTTTGTATAGGTATTATAATTATTATTCCTCTGTGGCGTGTTGGGCGACGGTCCGCCTGCGGCGCAGGAGGTTGCGGGTTCGATTCCCGCCTCGGGACAAATATGTCTACGATCTGCAGATATTTGTTCAGGGCGTTCTAGGCGTTTTCTATGTAAAATAAAAAAATATCTATCTATGTCGTGTACTGTTTTATGTATATCAGTTATCTTGTACCCATAACACAAGCCCTGCTTAGCTTGGGGCTAGATAATGATGTGTGGATTGTCCAACATTATTTATTTATTTATTATTTTAAATAATTATGTGTGCAAAAATAGGTAAAATAAAATGAATCGTAAAAAACGTTATTGAAAATAAAATACACGATGAGAATACAAAGAAATGGTAAGTAGGTACTACCAATATTTTATTAATTGTCTCTGTACCTAAAGGACTCAACTCACTGGTCGTTGCACAATTGTTTAGGTATCTATGTACTTATATTTTTATTTTTTCGGTGCAATTCATAATCATCATCATCATCAGCCTATATGAGTCCACCGCTGGACATCGGCCTATAGCGCCCTGTCTTCTTGCCGCATCCAGCATCTGCCTGCAGTATTTTGCAGATCGTCATCTGTAAAAAAACAATAAATAATATTTTGTTCATATAAAAACGGTTTTTTTAGAAATGAGTCGATGAGCACTGTCGTGTATTATTTTTATACTAAATAAATACTTATTTTACGTATTAAGATTAGATTATATTGGTTTTTGTATTGAATTACTTGAAAATTGGGGTGGTCGGAAATCGGAAGTTGAAGATCACCAAAAATTTACATCTCGGCCGGGAGGAGAGTAAGTACGAATATACACAGAATACTTTTGTCTCATTTTGTTATTTATCTCGATGTTATTAGAGTATATTTGTATCGTAGCTAATGTCGACCGAAATAATCTAAGTTTTCGTTTTCGGCCCCCATTTTACCGTGTTATTCATAGGAAATTTGGTCATCTGTTTGGCCGTGGTCGAGAACGGCCACCATGTTTAGAATTATGGTTTCGTTTTCATTCAACTTTAATTTCTTCGAAGAAATGAGGTGGCCGGAATAGGAAAGGCCTTTAAACCCCATTTCGTTTTCGGCCAATTCGTATAAGATAAGATATTCTCAGTAGAAATCAAACATTTTTGTAATGGACAAGAATAATTACCTTCGAAAAATATCAAATTAAGCCAAAAGACAAAGCCATCGCTTTGTCTTTTGGCTTAATTTGATATTTTTAGCTTAGCGGTTTTGAGGAAAATGTTATCGATCACATCCCGTATCCTAGAATAGACCCACCAAGCTCGCGTAACATGCCTGTGTAGTTTTCCCGCAATGAAGAACGGAATCAAAGAGGATCTGTACCTCCCGTACAACGAGGAATTCTCCTTAGAGATGCGCATTTTATACCACTCCAATGACAAGAGTGATATAGATATATAGATAAACTTTTTGATCTAAAGATATATATATCACTCATTTAGCTCTTTAGCTCATTTAGCTCAGTAGATTAATGATGTTGTCTTGTTGAGTTGCTCATGCTCAAGCTCATGAGCACGAGATAAAAAACAAAATATAATGTCTCCGTTCAACTGAGCTAGGTGGCGCTAGAGTGACAGATAAAAATAACTTGCGTACACTGTATTATGTTCTTTAAAAAATTAAACAAACGAAATAAAAAATACTTATCCGTTAACAATAATACTGAACACGATTACTTCTAAAATAATTACATTCAAACAGTTTGCATAATTATTACAGGCCTGAACTTAGTCTTGCTATCTTTCTCTTTTTTTCATGTTGTATCTGACATCGTACATTTCGCTCCATCAAATCACTCGCCTTGCTCAGTCGTCTTCGCTCTCACTCATTCGCTCATTTCGCTCAGCACTGATAAGGTTCGAAAAAGAATCAATGAGGTAAATGAGCGAAAGATATAGTTGAAAGTAAGGTGAGCGAGAGATAGATTCACTCAATTGATAATGTGGATCTTGGTTCTTCTGCAGAGGAGCCTGGGCACCAAGACTTTCTGTAGCGCTGAACTGCATCGGCGCGTGTTCTGGGCTCGTATGTTGGTTCCATTGCTTCTGGTGTAAGTGTCCCTTACAATGCATCCCTGGTACTTAAATCTATTCACTAACTTGAAAATTGAGTAGTGGACTACAATGTCCTCGCGTCGTTGTCGAAGGTTTATATCACGCCTTATTAGGATGGACCTACTCAGTTACTTTTTTAATCTTGAGGTCCACAGTCGCCTTTTCCAAACATCGACATGATATGTAAAGTCAAATAATGAATTTTATAAAAAAAAACTACAATAATATATGTCACAACTTTTCTGATCATGAAAACTTTGTAAGTATTTTATTCCATGAAACCTTTTAAGTTAGCGGTCGAAATCGTGTTCAGGTCCGTAGGAATTTTGTGGTCGAAAACTGAAATTTTACTAATATCCGATTGTTTATTGTTTTATAAAAATAACTTTACAGCATAACTATAAAACTCTTTATGTATTTAAAACTCAGATATCATACTACCGATTAGTATCATTTCGAACAAGGCTGACCAGTTGGAAATATTTTTTTTGAGGCCTTAAAGTCAGAACTTCGCTAAATGGTCGGAATCTAGTGCAACACTACAATTGACTCTAATCCACTTAAATTTCTCTTCCTATTTAACGATACGCCACTATGGAAGAAGGGAAGAAAGGTTGAATAAAGCTACAAAATAGGCAGTGGTAGGTGGTTATTCTCTTTATCCCCACTGAATAGGGAAAAGGAAATATCATCGGTATTATAATAATAAATGTTGTTTTAAAAAACTATAAACCGACTTCAATTTTCATGGATCCTACTGTCAAAACTAAACCAAATCAAAATGGTACCACACGGGAAGCACCAGCTTTAATCATTAAAATCGGACCACCCAGTCAAAAGTTCAAAGGTAACAAACATATTCCTTTTTTTGAAGTCGTATAAATATAATAAACAACCTGTAGAGGCCATGCGGCGGCGGCGGCGCGGCGGCGGCAGCGCGTGGATATAATTACTAGTACTTATTCTGTGGCGGTATCTGTTGTATTGAATGCAACATACTTATACTTATGTTGGTACGCGCTGCGTGATATAATTCAGGTGTGATGCGGGAAACTTTCATTGGTAAAGCCCATTCGATCAAGGTCATTGGCATTTATCACGTTCTTAAGAATATGTGACGCACAATACATAGACAGTGAGCTACAACACGTCAAAGAGGTATTGGAGCGAAATGGTTATGGCTGGAGACAGAGCTGCCGTATTGCCAACATGTCCCAAAGAAAGCGGCCCTATTGTGGTCCACAGTGGCTCTTCAAGGTAACTGCAACTTGCAGTTACCTTAAAGTCGGCAACTTACCGTCCGTGAATTTAAATCGTGCAGTCCGTGTATAAGAGCCCTTAGCGGCAGAGTATTGGTGTCGGTGCTGAATGAAAACTTCTGCGTAGATACCTATTGATTATAGTTTTACCGTTTACGTATAACGGGATTACAAATCGGCATCGATTGTGAAAACTTGTAATTACGATGATGAAAAACAATGAGGCAATGAATAAACGATGCTCTAAAACAATGTAGGTCAATCTTCGCGGTTGTTTGCAATTTGTGCGTAATTTCTCTTTTTCGTCACACAGACCGTATTTTAAAAACGAAAAATCTGATTTTCAATTGATAAGTAATGACGTTGCCTATAATTTTGTAATTTTCTTATATCTTTTATTATGGTCATTAGCAATATTATGTCAACCCAGACGTAACGCCATAAAAAGAAGAAAAGTAAGAAAGTACAGGAAAATCATTATTGTCATCATTAATATAATAAGTAATAAAGTACAGGAACATCATCATCATTATCATCAGCCAAAACTATTTCACTGCTGGACATATGCCTCCCTTGATGAGCGCCATAGCACCCTGTCTTCAGCTGTACTTCGTACCTACTGTGAAGTACAGGGACATTGATTTCTAAATAACGTTGTTAAATTTACTTTTTAGCCGCGCGTATTCCACCGCTGGACAAAGAACTCGATTTAGATGTTCCACTCCTCGTGATTTATTGCAGTAATAACGATATTATTCTGTAGGTGTGCAACACGGTGTGTTGACCATAAATATAAATATAACGGATAGATGGGTAGAATTTCACAAAAGTGGAACAAAGACGAATGTAATGCTAGATATCATTCTCTACGTGCCTAAAATACCTAAACCTTTGGGTATAGTGTTGACAACAATTTAGTAGGTTGTGTTAGATAACAAAACGTAGAAGAAATGTACGATTACTTAATAAATACACATATTTCAATATTATAGTAAAATATACTTGTTTAAAACCTTATTACTTACCCTAGGTATAGGTAAATTATCATCATCATCAGCCGACATTAGTCCACTGCTGAACATAGGCCTCCCCTAGTATAAGGTACAGTTTCAGTTTAAGTTTCGTTATTCTCAAACAAATACATATGTGTCGGAATATTTTACAATAAAAATGATTAATAATTATAATGTCAAACATACAAAAAGACACACATACTTACATAATAATAAAATATAGAACGTACCGAATTATTCCTGAGTAAGAAAGTTATAATGATAATAGACTCTAGATCTGAATACATTTATGAAACCTCGCGATTTACCTAATGTAAATACATAATTCCTTAATTCTGGATAAATATTTTCAAACATACATCCAAACTCCACTTACTATAAAATGTTTGGTAACGACCCCGCATGTCTCGTGGGAGGTTTCCCTGCCCTAACTTAGGGATGATGCACCCTCTCGTCTTCACTTCGATGCTCTTAACCGTACCTACAAATAAAAGTATTGGACGTTTTTTAACATTAAAAGACGCTCGCCGCTAACTCGATACGAGAGCACTTTAAAACGTCCTTTGTGTAACAACCTAGATACTCCAGCCTTATTCGATGTGTAATGTTTGTATACAAATCGCTTACAAAATTACAAAAATTAATATGTCTGAGTTCAGAGTCATAAATACATAAATAATGTTGGACAATTCACACAGCATTATCTAGCCCCAATCTAAGCAGAGCTTGTGAAATGAGTACTAGATAAATAACTGATATACCTACATAATTCAATATACTTACTACATAGATTAATATTTTTTATTATACATAAAAAACATCCAGAACGCCCTAAACAAATATCTGCAGATAGTACACACATTTGTCCCGAGGCAGGAATCGAACCCGCAACCTCCTGCGTCCTGCGGACCTATGCCCACCGCGCATAGGTCGTAATGTCTGTGTCTAGTTAACGCCAAACGTTAATTTTAGTTTTTCTGCGATTTGCTTACAAACATAACACTTCTTTGATGACTTCATTACACATTTGGTTTGAGTAATAGGTACAAGGGTGTCCGAAAATAAAGGTCTTCGTTTTTGTTAAAGTTTAAAAGGGTTTATCGTTGAAAATAATGAAGTACCGTTTACAATTCCCCTCAGAAAGTAATTAATCTTGAGTTTGATACGGTCTGAATATTACTAATGAAACTGGTAATTTTGTTTTCATCTTAATCTTCCAAGTGCTTTGACAGCAAGATTTATTACAGAATTAAAATAAAATAAAAAATACTTATTCATTTCAAGTAGGTGATATTTATTACCTATGAAGCTATGACAGATTAGTGGGCACACATTATTACAGAATAAAATCGGTTTTAAAACAATCTAAACATTAAAATAAACTAAAAAATGTAAATAATGATTTATATCGTTACATTTTTCATAGTCGTTGCTCAATGACTTAATGAGCAACTACGTAACGTAAGTACCAAATTATCTATGTACATTATGAACCAGATAATTATACCTAACTCTAGAGACTGAGGCTGACGGACAAACCGTGGTTTATGTCAGTTGTAAACCAAATAAGTTGATAATGTGTAGCATAAATGAATGAAAAAAAAAAATAAGTACCTACTCCGTGTGTTTTTAAATAACGAGTATGTTTTGTCTAGTTCGTACTCCTAAACCTGTAAAGCTACGTGTAAAGACCAATAATAATGTCATACTGTTTATTTCGATTATGAAGGGGACGTCCACATTTTTCCGAAATTTTTCATGTTGGGCAAATGCCTCCCCTCCATATCTCTACAAGATAATATAAAAAAAGACGTGTGGCACTCGGGGACTGCCGCGGTAAAGCTATTGCATAGCATAAGTCAAGTTCTGCTATTCATCGATAGATGGCAAAACTAAAAAGTGTCACCGCTGCGCCGGTCGGAGTGGGGGGTGTTAGGTTATTTTCGTTACGGTGTGTTTACGGGGGTGTTAGGTTATTTTCGTTAAAATCTAACTGTACATAAGCAATATTTATTGAACGAAGGATGTCAAATCGACCAGTGATAATGTTAATTGCGTATAAAAAGACAATAGAGTAAATTTTAGGTTAAGAGTATGCAATAACACTGCTACGAGGATGGATTTCGAGCGGGATGACAAGATTTGGTTTTCTCGCGAGTGAGAAGTACAGAACAGAGACGTGCACCGAATTTTCTATGCGCCAAGACTGTTTTTACCTAATTACAATTTAATTAACAACCAATCGAAAAATTAAAAGACATAGGTAACTAAAGAAATACTTCTCAAAGAAAAAACGTGTGCTGTGCTTGAATATATATTTTTCAAAAAAATAAACATACTACTTTCACTAATCTTGTTTTTAAAACACTTAATTCATGATAAAAAATCGAAGTTACATTACTCATAATAATGAAGTTGGTTCGTAGCTTTCAAAGATTCTGAGATAAATAACGATTTTGAAGTAAATTGCTTATGGCCACTCATAAGCATGGGTGGTTTGTTTACAAATATTATACATCTAGTTTTGCTTGTGTCTCTGTATCTGTACTTTATTTAATGCTCCTGATAATATCATTTAATCTTTCCATTCCACTAAATTCCTTTCAGTATTTCTAAGTAAGAAAACAATACTCCTTTGTTGTGGTCAGTTATACGAGTACAAACCGGGTTTATGATTGATTAAGTATAAGTATGCATTTGAATATCTTCATGAGAATTCTTAGAAAGTGACTGTACACTTTTGTTTATTGATGTTTCTTAGAAATAAAACCAGTGGGCCCAGATGGGTTGGTTTATCATTGACTTAAAAACATAACAAAGAGTAAATAGTATTATATCTCAGCTGGCCTAGCACGAGGATTGTTGTCCAGAGTAGAATAGAAAAAATTACGTCACATTGTCATCGAATGCTTAAAATGTTTGAAATTCATTCCTTCAACTTCAACAATTTACGCAATGTGGTCAAAACAAAAATGGCCGAGATCTTCGGTCTTATTTTTCTGTTGTGCGGTAGCGGTGTTGGTCGTATGTGATCAGACTTTAATCATTATAATTATTTCTTTGAATATATCAAGCAGGGATTATCTGGGACTCATTTTATAGATGGCACGAACAACCCTCTTCTGCAGCACAAATATGTATGTTGTTACGTAATATCTGCAGCGTATACAATAAGACATAATACTATGGAAGTAGCTGAAATAAACCAGTCTAGGTGTGTCCAGTCCACGTCTGTAGATAGATAAGATTTAATTATATCAAGCCCTGTATGCCGAGTGTGTAGGTACTGCCATATTGTTACCCACAAAGTTTGCGTTATTTTATTTTCTATGGAAATCTGAAAGTTATGTAAACTTCTCGCTTGGAGCGCTGTCACATTTCCATAGAAAATAAAGAAGGTAACGCAAACTTTGCAGTAAACAATATGGCAGTACACACTCAGCTTCTACGAAGAGAAGAAGTAATTGTCCTCAGCATCATGTATGTCTATGGTTTTCTTACTGAAGTTAAAAATAAATGGCATAAATAAAACAAATCTCCAATCCTTTTACTTCTTATCTTTATTGGATTTTCGTGTCAACAGGCACACTTTTTTCTCAATAAATATTTTATTATTTACATAAAAATGTATGTGCAGATAGCGACGTGACACTTCAGAGTTTACACGTTCGCTAAGGGAACTAGCTAAACTGCCCTGGCCGCGCCCGTATATATTCTAAGCTTTTACCTCACAAGTACCCTTTTTAGGTTGTGTTATTCTTAGCTTTTTTAAGGACAGCAAAGATTAGTTGAGGTCATCAAGTGTCAAAGTAACTTAGGCACTAACTATATAACTAGTTGTGGTGTTTCAAACCGAATTTATTTTCACAGGGATTCAAATAGGTGATTGCAAAATTAAAATGTCTTTACTTCTATGTACAATCAACACCAAAAATAATTAAACAGAGTTAACCTATCATAAGCGCTTAAAGGTGTTTATGACGTTACACGATTTAACAATTTAATGTTCAGTAATTTTTATCGCTTACTAAATACTAACCCGTGGACTAGTGTCTTTGAAAATTCAAAGAAACTAGTCCACATAACAATCTGCAGTTAGCTTAATTGTTTCAAGTATAATTGTATACATGTTCTAATTTGTTTATATTGTAATTTTTTTTGTTAATAAAGTTTTTACAATCATACTGAAAAATCAATCAACAATATTGCATTGATCAATTTATTACAAAGTCAAAATAATACATGACTTATGTACCTTTATCAAACAAATATAAATTAATTAGGTACTTATTAAAATTAATATTTTAAAGGCGGCATAGACATAATGTTCAAACTCACGGATTTCAGTCACCCACACACACAATTTGCACAAAATCAAATAGGTATCTACTTAGGTGGTAATGATTCTGCCCATTCACTTAAATATTTTTTACATTAAGTAATTTTGTAATTCATTCATTTATCTAAGGCGGGAGCGCCGCCAGGGCCTTGTCGCGCAATAATCATACATATAAAAATATATCCCTAATTTAATTTTGCTAGCCTAGAAGGAGTTATAGATATAAATGCACAGTTCAAAGTGATATGAAACTATAATCGGAGCACCATTCGAATAAATAGAAGACGATAAGTCTCCTACGTGTTTATGTGGTGTGAACTCCTGCTAACTTATCTGTGAAGGCCGAAATAAAAGTGTATTCGACTATCAGTTGCTTTTGGAGGATGTCACGTCATGTATTTATGTATTTATGTAATGGAAATTTAGTTTAAACTGGAGGACAAAGGCTTTTGTATTTTTATACAAATGTGTAAATATACTTTTGTATGTACAAAGCGTGAGCCAAACTTTTGTGAACTTTTCTTTATGTCACAACTTCTCAGTTTTATTTTTCTAGTATTATTTAATTGGTTTGCTCTAAAACTCTTTAGTTTTAAAACTTGTGTTCATGATCACAACTTAAAAGTGAAAAATTATACACAAACGATGCAATAAACGTGGCTGATGACGACTGGAACATTGTATAATGATTCAGCGAAATCTTCCCGAGAACTAGCATTATATAAGCATTCTGAAGTATATTCACAGATAAGTCAGCAGTTCCATAAGTAGTAAGGTAAAGGTACGCTAGTCAGTCGTGCGGCTAGAAGCCGCGGGCGCGTGCGTGCGAGGCGCGCGCGGGAGCCCTGCGTCACACGTCCGTGTGCCGCGCGGGCGCGGGCTGAGGCTCCTCGCCTTCGGAGTCCGAGATCTCACAGAGGCGGGCCGACAGCGAGCTGCCGGACCGGACTGAGTTAACTGAGCCGAGGAGGGATGTGCGTTCCTCTGTAATACAATACAACAAATTATATTATAAGACTTTATATACTTTATATCCACCAGCATTTTTAAAACTCTGGCGAGACTTTAGCTCGTAATCTTCGACTCTGTACGGGAATGCGCTGCCAATTATGCTACCCTGTCTTAGTAGACTACTAACCAGTCTAAAATCTTTATAATATTCTATGGCTATGCCGTTTGTTCCACCCACAGGGAAAAAATGTATTCCCTGTAGTAGTTCTCCTAAATTATAGAAAATCCATATAAGAGGATTAGTACACCACAAACATATGATGCATTAATATGAAATGGTTTTGTTGTTTTTATGACTCCATTGCCGCTGCGTCAACGATCCAGCCCACCCAAGATTTTTGGGTGCGGATTGCTATAACAAGATAACTAATATTCGTACTGACCCAGCATGGTAATAAGGCTAGCTGCGTCGGGCTCCCGCAGCAGGCGCCTTCCCCCCGCGCAGTCTTCCCCCGCGTCCCCGCACGGCGGGGGTAGGTAAGAGTCCGGGTGGAGCAGGTATGAGGACGCTGGAATATAAAGACAACTTAACTGATTTTCCGTTCCATTTTAATTCTAATTTCAATCAGAGTCACCTTTGTCAGTGTGCAGTAAACTGTTTAAATATTTTTAGATGCGCGAGGCGAGATTGACGTGAATTCAATTCATTTTGTTTACTACAAAATTTACCTGGCTTATTTAATTAAGAATCATCAAGCGGAAATTAAGATAATAATATGCAAATGGGACAGAAGGGCAAAGCATTAATATATTTAGTTTGTTTTGATTTTTCGAAATCGAAGTGAAAAGTAGAGTGTTTCACACGGGCCAAAACCACAATATTAACTCAGTTTTGTCATCCTCCCACACTACCCAGAAAACCAGTTCTTTATATAGTTCTTAATTTTTGAAATAACTGAATACAAGGATAAAATTTGTATAATCAGCACAAAATCTTTGTAGGTAGGTAATTTGGACTTGAAATATCACTGTGCCTGACTGTACAAGTACAAATACACTGAATAGGTATATGCATGGATTTTTTTTATTTTTTTATTCAATTATTTGGGTCAATACATAAACGAAAAAAATATAACACCCAAAAAAAAATTAAATTTTTGAGGTACAAAACTAAAAGTAAAACTACACTCAGTTTCGGGTGATAAAAACGCTGCCATGTTAGCTATTGCATTTTATGACGTCACGGATCATCAAGTCCCCTATTATAAACTCAAAGTCAAAACTTCATGCCTATACAAAAATGTTCAAGTATGACGTCACGCTTCACGTGCCAATAGCGTTGCGTTTAGACATTTTGCTGTTGAGACTTAAAATATCTACATTTCAATGATTAAATTTCACAATAAAAACATCATAAAATACATAAATAAATATACAGATATATTTCTATATCAATAAGAATAAGAATAATTTAATATTAGCTTTTTTTGAAGTCACATGCATATACCCTATTGGTAGTAAAATATCTGGTATTATTCTGCAGGCCGAGTAGGCGTGGTGCTATTGGTAGTATGACAACCTCGGTTATGAAAAAATCTACTATTGTTTGGCGGGCCACCTAACAATTCATAAATTCGGATCAAAATTCGTGCTAGACTTATAGCTCCTGTCTTAGATGAAAGGCAAGAACAAGACCTACATTTTTATTAATAGCTGTCTAATATATAATATTAAAACAATCGTCTACATGTGGAACAGCGAACACTTGCCTTCTTGTAAGTGGTCCGTGTCGTGCGTGTGCTGGTCATCGGTAGAGTTCGGGTGCGTCCGGCAGTCGGGCTCCGAGGAGTCGGGCCGCTCCGAGCCAGCCACCTCGCTGATCCCTAGGTTCGATAGCTTGGGTTTTAGTGGCGCCTTGCCGGGTGCGGGTGGGGGTGCACCCCGGCGTCGTATCCACAGCGGTAGCGCGGCTAACAGAAGTAGTAGGATTAACGCCGCGACCGCCACCGCCAGCGGCCAGCGGGCCGCCAGCGCCCAGCTCCACAGCTCGGCCAGCGCGCGCGAGCCGCTAGCCGCGCCACCTGCCGTCACCGCGTCGGAATACAGAGGATTTCCGCAGTTCATTCCTGAAACGGGGTAACTGATCGTTACAATTGTGAAGCAACCGAACGCCTTTCGAGGGCTAGAATAAGATAAACATTCCAAAGTATTCCTCTGAAAATAGTTAAGGGCGCTCCGTGGTTGATTGCTTGATGCTGTCATCACCGATATTTCTCTCAAACAAGCATATCGAATTACAAGGAATTAATTTATAATAAAATTAGAGATAGATCGTTGGTACAAAAAGCCTTGTTTTAGCTCAATAAATAATCAGTACAGAACCTAGCTACTACAGTCGTGTTATTTACTCACCCAACCACATTTCACTTATAATAAATAAGTTTATGAGAAATCTTTATAACGGTGAGTACCGAATTGGATAAACTGCCACGGAACCCCAAGTTAGGAGACACATGAATAAAATGAATTCGGCGACAATTATAGCTTGTCTTGCTTGAACAAATGCTCATCCTAGTACAGGATCCCACTATACAACGACCTTCACCGAGCTGGTTATTCGACGAAAACTATTTTATACGAAATAAAATATGTCAATAATTATATTGCAAATGGGTTGACAAAAAAATTCAGTCCAGGTTAGGTATTTTTTAACATTTCACTGGTTTATTTAATAGACAAATTCCGAATGTACGAATGAATATGAAAAAGTTAGGTTTAAAAATAAATCCCCATACAGCCATTTGGTACGGAAAAAAATAAAATTAATCTCTGCAATTGAGCGGCTGTATGAATTGCGTCAAACCACGTAGATTCCATCTTACATATGAAGATGAGTTGGAAGTTTAGTCGCTGTATAGAAACTTCAGTAAAAATGTGAGGTGACAGCTGTCACTGCTTGCTAATCAAGCGGGATGCAAGTAATACTTTTCCTCCCTAGGGACCTGACGCTTCCCAGACAACTTCCGACCTGCTTCCCGAGAAAATAACTTGCATCCAATAACCAGCTCGGTGAAGGTCGTTGTATAGCAGGATCTAAGACTATTCGTTATTGACTAGGTTCGGCCAAGCTGCGACTTAGAAAGACGAATGCTTCCTTTATTGAATGGTTGCAATAAAGGAAGCAAATTGAATCACCCCGATCAGGCATATTACCTGTTTTGTCAGGCGGACATAGGCACCGGAAGGAGCCAGGCTCGTTGAGGCAGGTGGCGCCGTTGAGGCAGGGCTCGCCGGCGCACTCGTCCACGTCGAGCTCGCAGCGCGGGCCGTAGTACCCGCGGCAGCTGCACGACGGGCCCGCGTCGCCCTCCTCGCAGGCCGCGGCGTGCAGGCACGCGCCCTCCGTGCAGTAGCGCCCGAGCTCACAACGCACGCCGCCCAATCCTTCCGGACAGGCGCACGTGAAGCCACCCTCGACCGGCGCGCATACTCCGCCGTGGAGGCACGGCGCCGACGCGCACGGCGTCCTATCAATCTCGCAGTTATTCCCCGCGTAACGCGACCGGCATGAGCAGGCGTAGCCTTCACCCGGCGTTTCTAGAAGCTCAGACGCGGGCAGCGCGCGGCAGGTCCCGCCGTGCTGGCAGGGGTAGGAAGTGCAGGGACCGGGCGGCGGCAGCGCGGGGCACGCGGCCGCCAGGCGCACGCGCACGCGCCTCGTTAGCTGCACGCGTCCATCGCGCGACGTGCCGCCCACCTCGAGGGGTAGCGCGCTCCCACCGAAACGAAGCTCTGAGATGCATCCCTCGAATCCGTATGTCACCTGATATTAGCAAAATTATGAGTTCCTAGAATTTCTTTAAGAAGTTTTTGTAGGACCTAGTAATATAGTAAAGTTATCAAGCTTAACTAGGTGTCAGTTTACCTGTTCATCAGCTGCAGCGTGGTCGTGCCTGACGAGCTGTGCACCCATGAGCAGCCGGCGCGCGGGGCGCACGTCCAGCACGGCGTGAGATGGCAGCGCCTGCGCCTCCTTGCTCCGGCGGTCCACCGTGAGGCGCACGCTGCCGCCGCGCCGCTCCAGCCGCGCCTCGTGCCAGCGCCCGTCAGCCACCTCCACGTCCGAGGCCAGCTCCACCTCTCCGCCGCCGAGGTTCATGACAAACCGCAGCGCGCCCTCCGCTACCTCCAGCACGGCACTGTCCACTCGCCCAGCCACCGCCAGCAGCACTCCTCGTTCGCGCCGCGTCCGGAAACGCAGCTCCACTATCAGCTCGTCCTCCAGCGGACGCGCGCCGTGCACGCTGCCGCGCTCCACGCGGTACTCCAGGTACCCGTCCGCCTGTAGTCGCAGCACACGCGCCGAACACGACGCGCACTCCTCGCCCGCCAGCGCCGGCGTGTCACAGCGCCCGCCGGCCCAGCCCGCCGCGCACGCGCACCAGCCGCGCAGCGCGTGCCGTGGCGCCACGAACGACGCAAGTTCAGTGAGCACGACGCGCGCGCGCCGCCGCAGCTCCACCCGCTCGGCACAGGCGCCCCGCGCGCAGCCCCCGCACGCGCCGCGCACCAGCTCCTCCACCACGAGCTGCGCTCGCTCTTCTAGCCGCTCAAGATGGGCGTGCAGCCGGCGGCGTAGCGCGTCTGCCTGCATCCAGCCGGCACCCTCGGGCGTGCGCACCGCGAAGGCCACGTCGAGGTCCCGGGCCACCTGGCGGCGCATGCGGCCCGCTGTCTCGTCTTCGTGCTCGTCCTCGTCGTCCTCGCCGCTGGGCTGCAGGCTGAGCACGAGCACGTCGGTCGGCTGCGCGTCAGCCGCCTCCGCGACGGCGCGCAGAAACCCTCGGCGATGGCGCAGTACGAAGTCTTCGGGCGACACCTCTCGGAAGCGCACGACCACTGCGCCGGCGAGCGCCTCGTCGGACACGAGCGAGACAGAGACGCGCACGGGCGCGGAGGCGAGGAACCGTCCGTCGGACACGGTCACGTTTAGTTGGTACTCGCCGACGTCGAGCGCGGGCGCGGCGCGCAGCTCGCCGGTCGCGGGGTCGATCTCGAACAGCGCCTGCGGGTGCGGCGGCGCCAGTGCGTACGTCAGCGTGTCGTACGCGTCGCGGTCCACGGCGCGCACGCGGCCCACCGGCCCGCCCGGGAACTCGTCCTGGTATGAGTTGACGCGTACCTCGAGCGCGCTCACGACAGGCGGGTACAGGGACTGCTCCACGACGCGCACGCGAACAGCGGCGGCGTGCCGTTGTCGAACACGCGCACCGTCAGCGTGTACCACTCCTTGATGCGGTGGTTGAAGTGCCGCGCCGTGCGCAGGTAGCCGTCTTGCTCCAGACGGAACGCACCCATTTCATTTCCAGCCTGTAACACGTTCACAATCGAAGAATAAAAAAAGTGTATGTTGTTCACGATATTCGGTTCACAAGTTATTTGGACTTTTGTAAAATTTTATTCATAATCCGATTTCTGTCTAAAAGTCGTAATTGCAGCCAAACTATTTGCCAAATTAGTCTTCGACCCTGTCTTTTAATTTCACATGTGTATATTAATTTTGTAATAACGAGGAGGGTTTTATTACCTGGAAGTCAAATGTGAAGGGTTCAGCGTTTGGCGGCGCGTCTTTGTCCGTGACCTCGAACTTGAGTATAGCGTGTCCAATGGCGCGGTCCTCGCGGACCACGGCCGAGTAGTTGTCGTTGGCGAACTGCGGCGCGTTGTCGTTGGCGTCAAGTACCTCCACCTCTAGAGGCACCTCGGCCTCCAGTGGTGGGAGGCCACGGTCGCGCGCGCGCACCGTGAGGGAGTAGCGAGCGGTGGCCTCACGGTCGAGGGCCGCTGCTACAGATAACAAGCCGGTGTCCGCGTCGATACAGAACACCGCTCCCGGGTCTCCGTGCGGGATGCTGTAAGTCAGCCGGCCGTTGGCACCGCCGTCCGCATCCTCCGCCAATAGTTGGATCAGTGCCGTGCCCCGCGCTGCGTCCTCCCGCACATGCGCCGAGTAAGACGCTCGTGCGAACACGGGCGCATTGTCGTTCGCGTCTAGTACTGTCACATTGAGAGCTGTCAAGTCACTGAGCGGCGGCCGCCCGCCGTCCACTGCCTGGACAGTCAAGAGATACGAACGCCGTCGTTCGTAGTCTAGCGGCCGCGCGACGGTAAGCGCGCCTGAAGTACCGTCGAGCGCGAAATCGTCTTTATCGTCACCAGCAATAAGCGCGTACGTGACGTCAGCGTTAACGCCCGCGTCGCGGGACGTCGCGCGCACTCGGAGTAGCTCCGCTCCGGGCGCGGATAGCTCGGAGATGGCGGCGCGGTAGGTGCGGAACTCGAACTCTGGCGGGTTGTCTGACGTCTGCGACGGTGAGGCGGAGAGTGGTGGTCGCCTCGCGCGGCGGGCGGCCGGCGTCGCGCGCTCGTATCACCGCTACGTGCTCGGCTTGCGTCTCGCGGTCTAACCCCGCGCGTAGTGTCACGATCCCGCTGTGCGCTGCGAGGCTGAATGCTCCACCGTCGCCGGAAGCCCACGAGTAGATGACTGTGCGGTTTGCTCCGAGGTCGGGATCGTTTGCGTGTACCTGCATGTAACGTACATAATATTAGGGTGGGCTAAGTGCTAAAGCCTAAATTCAGTCAGTCTGTGTCAAATTTTATTAGCAGGGATAGTTAAGACGGTTTTTGGACAATGTGACTACCAACGCCGACAACACAAATCTGTCTATACAGTACACGAAAAACTAAAGACGCTTGCATACTATTCATGTTTTTACCTTAGCGACGAGTGTACCCAGATCCGCATCCTCCGGCAGCGTCACACTGTAAGTATCAGCGGAGAATTTGGGCGCATTATCATTGACGTCCTCCAACGCGACCTCGAGCTCGGACGCGCACACCCAGTCAGCGCGCGCGCGGTCTTGCGCATGCGCGGTCAGGGAGTACCGCGGCACGACTTCACGGTCCAACGCTGACGCGACGGTGACAACGCCCGAGCTTCGGTCGATTGCGAAGTGATGCGCGTTGCTCCCTGTTAGGTAGTAGCGTAGGCGTGCGTTCTCGGCTGAGTCCGCGTCGCGCGTTTCTAGCGTCATTACTGTTGTTCCTGCGTCCGCGTCTTCAGGTAGGCGTACGCGGTAGCGGTGCCGCACGCAGTACGGTGGGTTGTCTGCAAGAGGAAGCATTGAGAGCAATGAGACGATGAATAGGACATGGCCTTAGCGTAGTGATAACTATGATATTCTTAGATATAATATCATAATATTGATGTGGGACTTCTATATGGAATTTACATTACTTGTATCTTTCCTTCATAACTACAATATCTGACAATTACATCTGAAACTCTATCCGTGTATATTCAGGTATTTTATAGGATTGTTGTCGTGATTCCTTGTCCACAAAAGAGGAAACGACTATTCCATAATTATAGTCCCTACACTCACCGTTAACATCTAGTACGGCGACGCTGACGCGCGTATACGCTGTAAACTTCCCATCAGTAGCAGCCACGGTAAGGTCGTGGCTCGATTCAGTTTCTCGATCCAGCGCGCGCGCCACGTATAGCTCGCCCGAGGCACGAAGTTGGAAGCGAGCGCGAGGGTCTCCGTCGGCCACGAAGAAAGAGAGGGGTGCTTGCGCTGCGTCCGCGTCTGAGAGTGTGAGGCGTGCGGCTACTGTGCCCGGCGCTGCGTCCTCGCGCACCTGGGAATAACATATTTTAGAAGCGTTCGCACTGACGACGTCGTGGAAAGGAAAGTGATTAGATTATCCACTCCACGGCATCGTCAGCGCAACATCACCTAAATCCTTTAGCTTAGTGCAATGACGAGTTTTGTATTTTTAACCAATGTAAAGGAAGGAAACCTCTTGGAAACGCAGCCTTGTAGTACATCCAGATTGGTATCATTTAATTCTTACCTCGCAAGTATACTGATCTCGTTCGAACGCCGGGGGACAGTCGTGGCGCGCCAGTCGTGGATGCAAGTGCACGCGTCTAGTGATACAGGCCGCGCGCTAAGCGAATCTCAAAAACTGTTAAAAAGTGTTTACATAGCTAGTTAGGTGCTTGTTACATACCCACAGGCTCTGTGTGGTTTGTAACAATGGCCACGAACTTTGAGTATTGTGACACGGGTGGAAGTGATATTGAAGTTGACG
Source organism: Eupithecia tripunctaria (assembly GCA_955876795.1). Classification (NCBI taxonomy): domain Eukaryota; kingdom Metazoa; phylum Arthropoda; class Insecta; order Lepidoptera; family Geometridae; genus Eupithecia; species Eupithecia tripunctaria. The sequence goes on from CATPCX010000006.1 coordinate 238,767, forward strand.
AAAGTTCAGTGCAAAATGTGGATCAACAAGTCGTCTTGAATGACGAGCAAATGCAGGGGTCTACAAGAGAGAAGAGACTACTAAGTGAAAGCGACGAAGTTGGTGAATTCGATTCGTTCACCACGATCGAAAGAAAAACAAGGAATAAAAAATATAAAAAAACATTAAATCAAAGTGAAAACAAAAAAGGCGAAGGAAAAGATGTGATGGAATATAATGATTTATCTGATGAGTATGTAGTCTCGATTACGTCGAGGGATGTTTTGCCTAAGCAATTTGGGATGGCCAAACTACTCAGATCGGAAAATATACAAAACATTATGAAGATATCATACAGAAGTCCATACAGAGTGTTTGTTGCCTTTGACAGTCGAGCGGAGAGTGAGAAACTGGTGAATTGTACGAAGATGGAATCTTTAGGCTACAGATGCCAGATGATTGACGAGATTAACCTATCCTACGGCTTAGTTAGACAGGTAGATTTGGACATAGATGAAAAAGAGGCACTAGAGAGCCTGTCATGTGACTATGAAATTTTATCAATAAAAAGATTGAAACGACTAGCGGAAGAAGGAAAATGGGTTGATAGTGAAACGATTCGGCTGAGCATAAAGGGTTCCACTTTGCCCCCGTACGTTTTCGGGTACGGGTGTACGTTTAAAGTGGAACCATATACATTTCCAGTAAGCCAATGCTCAGGCTGCTGGAAGTTCGGGCATTTATCACGTGCGTGCCCTGCCAAAAAACCCGTGTGTCCCAAGTGCAGTGAAAGCCACAAAAACTGTGATACTGACAAATTGAGATGCGTAAATTGCAAAGGTTCGCACATGGCATTGTATAAACAATGCCCAGTATTTCTCAAAGAAAAAGAACTGAGAATAACTGTACGTATAGGAAAGCCCTGATAATTTTGACAAACAAAAAAGAGTACAATTTTGAAGAAAACGCCTACATACAACACAAAAAACAAAGAAAAGACGCGGAGGTTGAGACAGAGAAGGTGCAAACGGCGCAGGTTTGGAAGAATTGTGAAAATAAGCCATCATACAGGAATGTAGTTGTAACTAAAGCTGTTATTCATAGAGAAAATTCTGACAACGACGTAGACGAAAGCGAAAAAAGTGGCTTAGAACTTGATTGGAAGAAGATAGGAAAGAGAAAGAAAAAGAAAATATCGAAGAAAAATCTTCAAACTGAGGAAGTGATGGATCATTCGGAAAACGAAAGAGGAAATGATAGTGATAGCAAAGTAGATAAGAAGAATGAAGAGGACCACTGCAGTAGCTTAATGAGTGGACTGGGACAGTTAGTAAAGGGAGTAAAGAAAATTTTTGACTCAGATGACAGTTTTGAGGAGAAGTTAAAAAGTGTGTGTAGTTTAGTTTTACAAGATGTTATGCGATGTGTGTTTAGGTTGGTAAAAAAAGAGAAACTACTTGCCCAAGTCATCACTTTCTTAAGTGGTGACTCGTATTCATAGATGGATCCGGCCCAGCCCGTATCCAAAGTACACTCTTTGAACTTAGTCCAATGGAACGCACGTAGTCTAAAACCTAAGTCTGTTGATCTTGACCTTCTCTTAGCACAAGAGAAAATCCATTTAGCTTTCATCTCAGAGACTTGGTTAGATTCCGAAACTCAGATAAACTTTTCAGGTTACGACATCTATAGAAAAGACAGAAGTGACGGATATGGAGGTATTGCTATAATATCTCATAGAACTATTAGCGAGCTGTGTGAACCTGGCAACCAACTTTGAGTTTATAATGTTTTTATGGTTTTATTTGATTGTACCGGGTTTGTACCCGATTGTACCGACAAAATTTTCGTTTGTACCCTAAGGGGGTAAAAGTAATGGGGAGGGGGAGATTTGTCAATAGTCGGTTTTTACTTCAGTAAGTAAATTGTATGATTAGACCTCAGAATTAAATATTTCCTAGGACTTAGGCATAGCTGCGGTCAGAGCTTGAAATTGCTGACATAAAACACGAATAGTCACAAGTTTTCAGCAGTAGAAAAAATAAATACATGAATGTATACCTGAAACTGTGTTCATAAATTACCATGGTTTGTAAATTGACCCGGTTCTTTAAAAACTTCTTAAAAAATAACTTCAAAAATAAAAACCAGGATTGATCATGAATAAAAATAAAGGTTTTAAGGAAAATCTGAAAATAAGAAACGAGTACAAACGAAAAAAAATACTTGAAACTTCAAAATTGGTCAAAACATGTCTATTTTCAGAAACTGACAAAGATTCTTCTGAAATAATAAGTTGTTTGTCTAGATCGAAAGCTAGAATGATAAACCTTAAATCAATAAAGATGATTACAGCCAAATCTGGAAGGTACAAACGGGGACAATCGAAAAAAATTACTTGAAACTTCGAAATTGTTCAAAAGATGACGATTTTCGGAAACTGACATGGTTTAATCAGAAAACTTGAGTTCTTTATCTAGACCGATACCTACAATGATAGACCTTGAATCAGTTAGGACGATTTCAGGCAAATCTGGAAGGTACAAACGGGTACAAACGAAAATCTTAGCATTATAACTAAACATTTATGCAAAATATCCCGTTTTTTGAAAATTGACAATTTTTTTATGAAAATGCTTACAGAGGTTCTGAATTTTGGCTGATTATGATAGATATTGAACTACATTATGTAATTTCAGTAGAATCTGGGTGGTACAAACGGGTACAAACGAAAAAACATTACTTGAATCTTCGAAATAGGCCAAAAAATTACGATTTTCGGAAACTGACAAAGATTCTTCTGAAATAATAAGTTATTTGTCTAGATCGAAAGCTAGAATGATAAACCTTAAATCAATAAAGATGATAACAGCAAAATCTGGAAGGTACAAACGGGTACAATCGAAAAAAATTGCTTGAAACTTCAATATTGATCAAAAAATTAAGATTTTCGGAAACTGACATGGTTTAATCAGGAAACTTGAGTTCTTTACCTAGACCGATACCTATAATGATAGGCCTTGAATCAATAAGGACGATATCAGCCAAATCTGGAAGGTACAAACGGGTACAATCGAAAAAAGTTACTTGAAACTTCGAAATTGTTCAAAAGATTACGATTTTCGGAAACTGACATGGTTTAATCAAAAAACTTCAGTTCTTTATCTAGACCGATACCTACAATGATAGACCTTGAATCAATAAGGACAATTTCAGGCAAATCTGGAAGGTACAAACGGGTACAAACGAAAATCTTAGCATTATAACTAAACATTTATGCAAAATATCCCGTTTTTTGAAAATTGTCAATTTTTTTATGAAAATGCTTACAGAGGTTCTGAATATTGGCTGATTATGATAGATATTGAACTACATTATGTTATTTCAGTAGAATCTGGGTGGTACAAACGGGTACAAACGAAAAAACATTACTTGAATCTTCGAAATAGGCCAAAAAATTACGATTTTCGGAAACTGACAAAGATTCTTCTGAAATAATAAGTTATTTGTCTAGATCGAAAGCTAGAATGATAAACCTTAAATCAATAAAGATGATAACAGCAAAATCTGGAAGGTAACAAACGGGTACAATCGAAAAAAATTGCTTGAAACTTCAATATTGATCAAAAAATTAAGATTTTCGGAAACTGACATGGTTTAATCAGGAAACTTGAGTTCTTTACCTAGACCGATACCTATAATGATAGGCCTTGAATCAATAAGGACGATATCAGCCAAATCTGGAAGGTACAAACGGGTACAATCGAAAAAAGTTACTTGAAACTTCGAAATTGTTCAAAAGATTACGATTTTCGGAAACTGACATGGTTTAATCAAAAAACTTCAGTTCTTTATCTAGACCGATACCTACAATGATAGACCTTGAATCAATAAGGACGATATCAGCCAAATCTGGAAGGTACAAACGGGTACAAACGAAAATCTTAGCATTATAACTAAAAATTTATGCAAATATCCCGTTTTTTGATAAATTGACCATTTTTTTTAAGAAAATGCTTACAGAGGTTCTGAATATTGGCTGATTATGATAGATATTGAACTACATTATGTAATTTCAGTAGAATCTGGGTGGTACAAACGGGTACAAACGAAAAAACATTACTTGAATCTTCGAAATAGGCCAAAAATTACGATTTTCGGAAACTGACAAAGATTCTTCTGAAATAATAAGTTATTTGTCTAGATCGAAAGCTAGAATGATACACCTTAAATCAATAAAGATGATAACAGCAAAATCTGGAAGGTACAAACGGGTACAATCGAAAAAAATTGCTTGAAACTTCAATATTGATCAAAAAATTAAGATTTTCGGAAACTGACACGGTTTAATCAGGAAACTTGAGTTCTTTACCTAGACCGATACCTATAATGATAGGCCTTGAATCAATAAGGACGATATCAGCCAAATCTGGAAGGTACAAACGGGTATAATCGAAAAAAAGTTACTTGAAACTTCGAAATTGTTCAAAAGATTACGATTTTCGGGAAACTGACATGGTTTAATCAAAAAACTTCAGTTCTTTATCTAGACCGATACCTACAATGATAGACCTTGAATCAATAAGGACGATATCAGCCAAATCTGGATGGTACAAACGGGTACAAACGAAAATCTTAGCATTATAACTAAAAATTTATGCAAAATATCCCGGTTTTTTGATAAATTGACAATTTTTTTAAAGAAAATGCTTACAGAGGTTCTGAATATTGGCTGATTATGATAGATATTGAACTACATTATGTAATTTTCAGTAGAATCTGGGAGGAACAAATGAGTACAAACGAAAAATAATTACTTGAATCTTCGAAATTGGCTAAAAAATTACGATTTTCGGGAAACTGACAAAGATTCTTCTGAAATAATAAGTTGTTTGTCTAGATCGAAAGCTAGAATGATAAAACTTAAATCAATAAAGATGATTACAGCCAAATCTGGAAGGTACAAACGGGTACAATCAAAAAAATTGCTTGAAACTTCAATATTGTTCAAAAAATGCCGATTTTCGGAAACTGGCATGGTTTTAATCAGAAAACTTGAGTTTCTTTATCTAAACCGATACCTACAATGATAGACCTTGAATCAATAAGGACGATATCAGCCAAATCTGGAAGAAACAAACGGGTACAAATGAAAATCTTAGCATTATAACTAAACATTTATGCAAAATATTCCGTTTTTTGATAATTTGATTTTTTTTTTTAGAAAATGCTTACAGAGGTGCTGAATATTGGCTGATTATGATAGATATTGAACTTCATTATGTAATTTCAGTAGAATCTGGGAGGTACAAACGGGTACAAACGAAAAAGAATTACTTGAATCTTCGAAATTGGCCAAAAAATTACGATTTTCGGAAACTGACAAAGATTCTTCTGAAATAATAAGTTGTTTGTCTAGATCGAAAGCTAGAATGATAAAACTTAAATCAATAAGGTGATTACAGCCAAATCTGGAAGGTACAAACGGGTACAAACGAAAATCTTAGCATTATAACTAAAAATTCATGCAAAATATCCCGTTTTTAATAATTGACGATTGTTTTTAAGAAAATGCTTACAGAGGTTCTGACTGTTGGCTGATTGTGATAGATATTGAACTACATTATGTAATTTCAGTAGAATCTGGGAGGTACAAACGGGTACAAACAAAAAAACATTACTTGAATCTTCGAATTGGTCAAAAAATTACGATTTTCGGAAACTGACAAAGATTCTTCTGAAATAATAAGTTGTTTGTCTAGATCGAAAGCTAGAATGATAAACCTTAAATCAATAAAGATGATTACAGCTAAATCTGGAAGGTACAAACGGGTACAATCGATAAAAATTACTTGAAACTTCGAATCGTTCAAAAGATGACGATTTTCGGAAACTGACATGGTTTAATCAGAAAACTTGAGTTCTTTATCTAGACCGATACCTACAATGATAGACCTTGAATCAGTTAGGACGATTTCAGCCAAATCTGGAAGGTACAAACGGGTACAAACGAAAATTAAACAACTTATTATTTCAGAAGAATCTTTGTCAGTTTCCGAAATCGTAATTTTTTTGAATTTCGAAGATTCAAGTAATGTTTTTTTCGTTTGTACCCGTTTGTACCCGTTTGTACCACCCAGATTCTACTGAAATTACATAATGTAGTTCAATATCTATCATAATCAGCCAATATTCAGAACCTCTGTAAGCATTTTCATAAAAAAAATTGACAATTTATCAAAAAACGGGATATTTTGCATAAATGTTTAGTTATAATGCTAAGATTTTCGTTTGTACCCGTTTGTACCTTCCAGATTTGCCTGAAATCGTCCTAACTGATTCAAGGTCTATCATTGTAGGTATCAGTCTAGGTAAAGAACTCAAGTTTTCTGATTGAACCATGTCAGTTTCCAAAAATCGTCATCTTTTGAACAATTTCGAAGTTTCAAGTAATTTTTATCGATTGTACCCGTTTGTACCTTCCAGATTTGGCTGTAATCATCTTTATTGATTTAAGTTTTATCATTCTAGCTTTCGATCTAGACAAACAACTTATTATTTCAGAAGAATCTTTGTCAGTTCCGAAAATCATAACTTTTTGGCCAATTTCGAAGATTCAAGTAATGTTTTTTCGTTTGTACCCGTTTGTACCTCCCAGATTCTACTGAAATTTCATAATGTAGTTCAATATCTATCATTATCAGCCAATATTTAGAACCTCTGTAAGCATTTTCTTAAAAAAATTGTCAATTTATCAAAAAACGGGATATTTTGCATAAATTTTTAGTTATAATGCTAAGATTTTCGTTTGTACCCGTTTGTACCTTCCAGATTTGGCTGATATCGTCCTAATTGATTCAAGGTCTATCATTATAGGTATCGGTCTAGGTAAAGAACTCAAGTTTTCTGATTAAACCATGTCAGTTTCCGAAAATCGTAATTTTTTGATCAATATTGAAGTTTCAAGCAATTTTTTTCTGTTGTACCCGTTTGTACCTTCCAGATTTTGCTGTAATCGTCTTTATTGATTTAAGGTTTATCATTCTAGGTTTCGATCTAGACAAACAACTTATTATTTCAGAAGAATCTTTGTCAGTTTCCGAAAATCGTAATTTTTTGACCAATTTCGAAGATTCAAGTAATGTTTTTTCGTTTGTACCCGTTTGTACCCGTTTGTACCACCAGATTCTACTGAAATTACATAATGTAGTTCAATATCTATCATAATCAGCCAATATTCAGAACCTCTGTAAGCATTTTCATAAAAAAAATTGACAATTTATCAAAAAACGGGATATTTTGCATAAATGTTTAGTTATAATGCTAAGATTTTCGTTTGTACCCGTTTGTACCTTCCAGATTTGCCTGAAATCGTCCTAACTGATTCAAGGTCTATCATTGTAGGTATCAGTCTAGGTAAAGAACTCAAGTTTTCTGATTGAACCATGTCAGTTTCCAAAAATCGTCATCTTTTGAACAATTTCGAAGTTTCAAGTAATTTTTATCGATTGTACCCGTTTGTACCTTCCAGATTTGGCTGTAATCATCTTTATTGATTTAAGTTTTATCATTCTAGCTTTCGATCTAGACAAACAACTTATTATTTCAGAAGAATCTTTGTCAGTTTCCGAAAATCATAACTTTTTGGCCAATTTCGAAGATTCAAGTAATGTTTTTTCGTTTGTACCCGTTTGTACCCGTTTGTACCACCCAGATTCTACTGAAATTTTATAATGTAGTTCAATATCTATCATTATCAGCCAATATTTAGAACCTCTGTAAGCATTTTCTTAAAAAAAATTGTCAATTTATCAAAAAACGGGATATTTTGCATAAATTTTTAGTTATAATGCTAAGATTTTCGTTTGTACCCGTTTGTACCTTCCAGATTTGGCTGATATCGTCCTTATTGATTCAAGGTCTATCATTATAGGTATCGGTCTAGGTAAAGAACTCAAGTTTTCTGATTAAACCATGTCAGTTTCCGAAAATCGTAAATTTTTTGATCAATATTGAAGTTTCAAGCAATTTTTTTCTGTTGTACCCGTTTGTACCTTCCAGATTTTGCTGTAATCGTCTTTATTGATTTAAGGTTTATCATTCTAGCTTTCGATCTAGACAAACAACTTATTATTTCAGAAGAATCTTTGTCAGTTTCCGAAAATCGTAATTTTTAGACCAATTTCGAAGATTCAAGTAATGTTTTTTCGTTTGTACCCGTTTGTACCCGTTTGTACCACCCAGATTCTACTGAAATTACATAATGTAGTTCAATATCTATCATAATCAGCCAATATTCAGAACCTCTGTAAGCATTTTCATAAAAAAAATTGACAATTTATCAAAAAACGGGATATTTTGCATAAATGTTTAGTTATAATGCTAAGATTTTCGTTTGTACCCGTTTGTACCTTCCAGATTTGCCTGAAATCGTCCTAACTGATTCAAGGTCTATCATTGTAGGTATCAGTCTAGGTAAAGAACTCAAGTTTTCTGATTGAACCATGTCAGTTTCCAAAAATCGTCATCTTTTGAACAATTTCGAAGTTTCAAGTAATTTTTATCGATTGTACCCGTTTGTACCTTCCAGATTTGGCTGTAATCATCTTTATTGATTTAAGTTTTATCATTCTAGCTTTCGATCTAGACAAACAACTTATTATTTCAGAAGAATCTTTGTCAGTTTCCGAAAATCATAACTTTTTGGCCAATTTCGAAGATTCAAGTAATGTTTTTTCGTTTGTACCCGTTTGTACCCGTTTGTACCTCCCAGATTCTACTGAAATTTCATAATGTAGTTCAATATCTATCATTATCAGCCAATATTTAGAACCTCTGTAAGCATTTTCTTAAAAAAAATTGTCAATTTATCAAAAAACGGGATATTTTGCATAAATTTTTAGTTATAATGCTAAGATTTTCGTTTGTACCCGTTTGTACCTTCCAGATTTGGCTGATATCGTCCTAATTGATTCAAGGTCTATCATTATAGGTATCGGTCTAGGTAAAGAACTCAAGTTTTCTGATTAAACCATGTCAGTTTCCGAAAATCGTAATTTTTTGATCAATATTGAAGTTTCAAGCAATTTTTTTCTGTTGTACCCGTTTGTACCTTCCAGATTTTGCTGTAATCGTCTTTATTGATTTAAGGTTTATCATTCTAGGTTTCGATCTAGACAAACAACTTATTATTTCAGAAGAATCTTTGTCAGTTTCCGAAAATCGTAATTTTTTGACCAATTTCGAAGATTCAAGTAATGTTTTTTCGTTTGTACCCGTTTGTACCACCCAGATTCTACTGAAATTACATAATGTAGTTCAATATCTATCATAATCAGCCAATATTCAGAACCTTTGTAAGCATTTTCATAAAAAAAATTGACAATTTATCAAAAAACGGGATATTTTGCATAAATGTTTAGTTATAATGCTAAGATTTTCGTTTGTACCCGTTTGTACCTTCCAGATTTGCCTGAAATCGACCTAACTGATTCAAGGTCTATCATTGTAGGTATCGGTCTAGATAAAGAACTCAAGTTTTCTGATTAAACCATGTCAGTTTCCGAAAATCGTCATCTTTTGAACAATTTCGAAGTTTCAAGTAATTTTTTTCGATTGTACCCGTTTGTACCTCCCAGATTTGGCTGAAATCATCTTTATTGATATAAGGTTTATCATTCTAGCTTTCGATCTAGATAAACAACTTATTATTTCAGAAGAATCTTTGTCAGTTTCTGAAAATAGACATCTTTTGACCAATTTTGAAGTTTCAAGTATTTTTTTTCGTTTGTACTCGTTTCTTATTTTCAGATTATCCTGAAAACCTTTATTTTTATTCATGATCAATCCTGGTTTTTATTTTTGAAGTTATTTTTTAAGAAGTTTTTAAAGAACCGGGTCAATTTACAAACCATGGTAATTTATGAACACAGTTTCAGGTAAACATTCATGTATTTATTTTTTCTACTGCTGAAAACTTGTGACTATTCGTGTTTTATGTCAGCAATTTCAAGCTCTGACTGCAGCTATGCCTAAGTCCTAGGAAATATTTAATTCTGAGGTCTAATCATACAATTTACTTACTGAAGTAAAAACCGACTATTGACAAATCTCCCCCTCCCCATAACTTTTACCCCCTTAGGGTACAAACGAAAATTTTGTCGGTACAATCGGGTACAAACCCGGTACAATCAAATAAGACCATAAAAACATTATAAACTCAAAGTTGGTTGCCAGGTTCACACAGCTCTATTAGCGCACGGATAATTGACATGACTCATCCAAATCCAGGTATAGAATTCCTATGCATCAAGCTAATGAATTGTGGTAGTTTGAAATATATTGTATCTACTTACTGCTCACCATCGGTGTCAACGACACAGGCCGATTGGGATTTAATTTTTGGTAAGTTTTCTAGTAATTGTTTAATTGTAGGGGACTTTAACGCGCATCACACGGATTGGTCCAACCGAAATGATACTAGGGGTAGTAGAATCTATGATGCTGCTTTAGAGGTTAACTTTGTATCATTGAATAATGGTCTACCTACAAGAATAAAACTAGTTAATAATATGATTGTTCAAAGCTCCTCTCCGGCTAGCAACAGATTTTGAGTGGCAAGTATTAAATGAGAATTTAGGTAGTGATCATTGTATCATTAAAATGAAATTTAAATACAGCGAATCCTTAAAAATTTTGAAGAAAAGAAATTTTAATTTAGCTAACTGGGACGAGTATTCGAACTATTTAGAGAGTATTGACTACCCTCCAGAGGAAATGGAAATCCAAAAGTCATATGACTATTTTATTGTTCATGTTTTAAAAGCTGCAGATAAATCCATTCCGATGAAAAAAACATGTCTTAACCCTACTAATAAATTTAAACCTAAACCTTACTGGAGCCCTTCACTATCTAAATTAATTGCAGAACGTAGATTAGCCTTGGTCAATTTCAGGAAAAATCCCACCCCGCGAAACTTACAGACACTGGAAGAGAAAACATCTAAATCTAAACTAGAAATAAGACAGGCAAAGGCACTGAGTTGGCAAAAAATGTGCAAAAGTATGGATGAATCTACTTCGGTTACCGACATGTGGAGACGATTACGATGGATGAAAGGATATAGGACACGAAAGGTACAAGTTTCTATAGAAGATAAGGTTCAACTATTATGCAGCCTGGCACCCGATTACGTCACTCCCTGCATTCCTATATTTACCTCGTCTAACGAGAATTTAGAAGCTAAATTTACTTTGCATGAGATGTGCCGCTGCATTAAAAAGAAAGACACAGCACCTGGTAATGATGGAATAACCTATTCTATGATTTACCATTTACCGGAGAAAGCGAAACTTTATCTTATTTGCTTGTATAATAGAATAATTAGTCACGGCAACATTCCGCTACAATGGCGGGATATTACAATAGTACGTATACCTAAACCTAATTTGTCAAACTCAGTCGTAAAAATTAGACCTATATCCCTAATAAATTGCCTATGTAAAATATTTCATAACATGATAAACAAAAGAGTAGACTGGTTTGTGGAAAGAAATAACCTGTTATCTCCACTAACAACGGGATTTCGAAGCGGTCAGTCGTCCTTAGACTGCTTAGTGCGCATTATTACAATTATTCAACTAGGTATTACAAACAATATCCCTACGATAGCGTGTTTTCTTGACATAGAAAGCGCCTACAATAATATTATGATCGAAAAAACAACAAAAATACTTGATGAGATCGGAGTGGGAAAATCGATATGTTTAGGTATATCTATGGAACTTTTTAAGCTATAGGTGCTTGCAGATTAATGACGACTTAAGCAATGAAGTTAATAATATTACGTATGGGTTTATCACAGGGGGACCCCATCTCGCCCCTTCTATTTAACATTACTACTGCCAAAATTTGTAAAGAAATAAATTTTGTGTACCTATGTCAATACGCAGATGACTTCGTGCTATTTAAGAGTGATAGGAACTTAGCTGAGTGTGCAAATGCTGTACAAAATGCTTTATGTATATTAGTTAGTATTTTGAACGAGATAGGTTTAGAATTATCCATCCCAAAAACCAAATTTTGCGTTTTTAGTAGGGGTCGTAGAAAACGGCCACTGAGTATTAAGATTAATGACTGTACTGTCGAGCGAGTGTATACGTATAAATACCTAGGTATGTGGTTAGATAATTCATTGCGATGGGGAAAACATGTGAATGAAACCGTGGCAAAAAAACGAAAGATTTTAAATTTATTTAAAGTTTTAACTGGATCCGGTTGGGGAACACACCCAGTTCATTTACGTAAATTATACATCTCGTTAATAAGGAGTAGACTCGACTATGGTTCGTACCTGTTCGATAACTGTGCAAAGGTACACTTGAACAAGCTAGATGTTGTACAAAACCAAGCCATGAGAGTCATTGGCGGGTTTATAAGAAGTACTCCGATTCATACAATGGAAACTGAGCTATGTATACCTTCACTACATATTAGGAGACAATACCTAGCCTATAAATATTGTTCGAAAACTCAAGCGTGGACCGATAACGAATCAATAAAATGTATAACGAACTTATCATCGCAGTGTTTAACTAGCACATATTGGGAGTCAAAAGAAAAACCGCTACTGGTTACTTGTTTGGATTATGTTATTAATGATGACATATACGCCTCTGCTCAGTTAGATATGTATAGCTTAAAAACATGGGTTACTAATGTTAATACCGAAAATTCAATTAAAGCATATTTGGATTGCATGCAAAAATCAAAAAAACGGCAGGAAGTAAATTTATTAAAAAACGAGACATTAAAAGAGCTAAATGAAAAATATTTTGATTATTATGCCATATATACGGACGGTTCAAAGAGTGATTTGGGACGAGGGGCAGCATTCCACGATCCAAATTTAAGGGCGGGCTGCATCGACGTAAATAATCAGTTTAAAATTAATAGTAATATTTCAATAATGTCAGTGGAACTTATTGGAATCTCGGAAGCCCTTAACTATATTAATAGTATTCAAAGAAATAAATTTGTTATTTGCAGCGACAGTAAAAGCGCCCTTCAACATATCTCTCGATGCGCCTCTGGTAGGAGAGGCGTCTCGATTGCATATAGAATCTTATCGCAGCTGATCGATTTAAATGAACGGGGTATTCAAATTAAACTCTTATGGGTTCCATCACACATTGGTTTGAAAGGTAATGAAGAGGCTGACACATTGGCAAGAAAAGCTGTTACGGAAGGACTTGAATATAGAATTCTACCAAATTATTCGGAAATGCTACCAAAATATAGATTAAGGTGCTATAATAATTGGAAAGAATATTTTGACAAGAGATCAGTGGAAAGAGCATTTGGTACAAATGCATTCAGTGTGAGCCTCCTCACGTACCTTGGTTCAGTTGCACTAAGCTATCGCGCAGACTTATAGTTACAGCACATAGGCTAAGAACAGGTCACATGCCTTTAAAAAATTTTGCATTTTTAATGAAAAAGGTTAACTCACCTAACTGTGACACTTGTGGAGTTGTGGAAGATGTTTACCATTTATTAATAGAATGTACACGCTTTCAACAAGAAAGACAAATTTTACTTACATCCTTAAATCTAAATCATTATGATGTAGGACTATTTAACAAAATCCTAGTAGAACCAACAACAGATGCAGCGAAACAGCTGTTCACAGCGGTGAGTCAATTCAAGTAGTGACAAGTGATAGCTTTATTGGAACTAAATTATGTACATACTATTTGTTATTGCTGTGTTTTTTTTTTCTTATCTATTTTATTTGATAAGATATGTGTATCGTTTGTTAATTACTTTCTAGTTTAGACAATAGGACCGCCATGTATTAATTATAAAGGTTCTTACAATAAATATGATTAAAAAAAAAAAAAGCTCTAAATGGCTGTAGTCATTTACAAGATATTCTTGTATGCTATATAATGTCTTGTCTAATAAAAGCATCCTGACGTGACTGAAAAATAGGCCCTCGTTTTGCTCCTGTTTCATAAACTCAAGGAGCTTATTAAACAACTTCTGACCCATTGCAATAGGCATTTTGTTTGACACTCTCTGAAGTCTATGTTCCGTTGGTTCTAAAATTACATATCTTCTGTCTTGTGCTTCTCTGGCTTTTCGTTTTTCTGATTTTGTATTTGTCCATATTTTGTCGTACATATTTTATAATTTCTAGTATATATTGTGATATAGATGATATAGATTTTTATACCTAGAGCATCATCCCACCGGATCGGTCTTATCAACGTTTGTCGAGTCTCGGTATTCACTCTTGCCTGTTAGGTCAATGTTTTAAACCTATTTTCATCTGCTCAAATCATAATTAAGCTGGTTAGGTGTTACCAAGCAAATATCAAAAGAATAAATAAAATAGTGGAAGTAGAAACATTACCAGCAAACCATTAAAATCTCAGAAAACCTCGGCAATTCATCACGACGTCTCGGAGGAGCGAGTTGAGACTTGTGCGAGGATCTTAAACCGGACCTGTCAAAACTTGTGATTTATACTTCTACGGGATTAGAACAAAGAATTTAGGTAGATAGGCTTCCATATATTTGAAAGAAAGAAAGACAAACAAAGGAATACATTTATAGCAACAGAAGAAACTTAATAATACGAATATTGTATCCATCCTACATCTATGAGTAGAAGCAAAATAGAGAGCTAGACAATCTTATAGGATGTAGTGGTATAATGTATATAATTAATTTTGTTTTAATAAACTATAAACTAACTTAATTTTTTTTAGTTTTTTAAGGAATATTCATGGATCCCACTGTCAGAACGAGACCACACGGTTAGCACCAGCTCTCTGCTTTCCGTGTGGTCTCATTTTAATGACGATGGGATCCATGAAAATTCATGAAAAAACTGGTAAAAATTGAAGTCGGTTTATAGTTTTTTTTGCAAACCTTATTGGGACAGAGATAATCAATAGACTACATATACATACTATATTACATTATACATATTATCTTATACCTTTAAACGAGCTATTCTTGTATCACACTAATGATTCGCATGATATTATAAATGCGAAAGTTTGTATGGATTTATGGATGGATGGATGGATATTTGTTACCTTTTCACGCCAAAACTACTGAACGGATCTGGCTGAAATTTTGCATAGGTACAGGTAATTCTAATACTAGAATAAAACATTTTTATCCCGTAAATCTGTTCCCGTGGGATAAAAATATCCTTTAACAGTTCCATAGGAACAACGCGTGCAAAGCCGCGGGGCGCAGCTAGTATATACATTACATATATTCTGAATATCGGATACGACTCCCAACGATTTTCATGAAATTTATGTATTTATTTATTAAATATACAGGGGGTTTCGGGGGCGATAAATCGACCTAGCTAAGATTAATTTTTAGAAAATGTCGTTTTAGTCTTTAAACTTTCATCAACTTTATCATAATCAATTGACTCTTCCTGACATCTATTGGCGAATAGTGAAACCATTTTATTCGTGTTCAATAATAAACTTAATCCTAATCAACTTAAGCACTAAACTGAAAAATATGACTCTTCCTGACATCTATCAGCGAATAATAATATCTTACTATGTATTTCAAAAATAACCGAAAAAACCGAAGCCAGCTCAGCTATTTGCGGCTGATTTATTAGATAGGAAAAAAAAAGTTAGAACAACTACAAGACCTCTGTAATCGTTTCATTTTGTAAAGCTTAGGCTGAGATATGAAGTTGCGCTTTTTGGCCACCGAACTCTATTTTCACATCTCTTCCTAAACTATATAAGATTATAGTATAACAGAGGTATTAAAAAAATAGCGTACGATGGATAAGAAAGGTTCGTAGTATCCGTAGTGAAGTGTCCCATGGATTTTTAAAATTTTATTAAAAATAAGTTAGAACAACTACAAGACACTTTATAAATACTAGAATCGCTTCTATCTCTTTCGCACTAACTTTTGCACTCTGCTCGAGTTAAGTCGCTTCCACGTTATTTGTTCCGAGTGCGCGTGTGTTCAGCTTTTGTTGAGATTAGGTATTCTTACTGTGAGTTACGACGTGACAAATAAGAAAGGATTCAGGGATTTAGGGTTAACCGACTTGGGAAAGGAGGTTTTAAGTGGCTTGAGTGTTCATTTATATATGGGATAGTTATGTTAAGTCGTCACTTACCATCTGTTGTGATTGTGGTCGAACAAAGGTCTATTGCATATAAAAAATAAAAAAGTTGGTGATTAATTTCCCATTTGCCTATGGTTAATTTAATTACCAAACAACTTTAAAGAAGTAAAGTAGTTTTTAGGGTACCGTAAACAAAGGGTAAAACGGAACTTTTTTACTAATATTTTCCTGTTTAATAACCGACGTCAAAAAAGGAGAAGGTTCTCAATTCGATTGACTGGTTTCTTCAATTTGCATGATTTCTTTTTTATTTGAAAGCTCGTGCTTCCCGTGTGGTCCCATTTCAATTTGGTTCAGTTCTGACAATGGAATCTATATAATTGAAGTCGGTTTATAGTTTTTCAAAACTAAATTAATGATTGTGGTATAATAAAGTGTTATCTATTTATCTATCTTGCTCCTTAACTCTACCTTTACATTATGACTGATACACCGCCCATTAAAGTTCTTTAAAACTTATCAATTTACCTTCAACCAATATTCTAACTAATTCCTACATCATAAGGCTCTAAGGCCGCATTTACACAGAAAGCAGAGTCGGTGGAAAGGTTGAGCAATACCAGCAGCAACAACGATTCTAAGTATGTTACTAAGTTAAAGCGCATACCCGAGCCAATATGACAGCGATACCTATTTTATCATATTTTTACGTTTATCATAGGATTTTTTCAAAATCCTACGTTCAGTTTGTGGTATCTATTATATTTGTAGAAACAATTATTTTTAGTATATTTTCAATGTCGTGAAATAGCCTATTTGAAGTCAGTTTATAGTTTTTTTAATCACGCCAAATTATTTTCTTTAATAGACAGGTTATTGCCAAAGGTGATGGCAAAATCATGAGTTGGTGGTATCTCATCCAGCTTAGATTAGTTGGTCAATTCAAAAGGTTTAGTAGGAAACTCATCCAAAAGTGTATCCATTTTTTTTTAATAATTTGTGGTATCTATTATAAGCTATTTTTAGTACCTCTGTAATTGTTTTATCTTTTTTAGTTTAGGAAGAGATGCGAAAATAGAGTTTGGTGGCCAAAAAGCGCAACTTCGCATCTATACCTAAGCTTTACAAATGTAACTATTACAGAGGTAGGTTATAATAAATAACATATAATATATATCACAAACTGCACGATGGATTTTTAAAACTTCCTGTGTTTAACGTAATAATAAAATAAAATAGGTAGGAGCGCCAGTTTCACTCGTGTATGCGCCTTAAGTCTTTTTCTATCTTGTCCCACCGATCGTCATCGATGCATGTTGGTGGGGCAAACGGAAACGAATAAGTCCCACTTTTCAACTGCAGTCGACTGCAGTCCGATCTGCGAATCACTGCCGAAGGCCTCGTTTGGGCTCGCTTGCTTTCGCAATGACGTAAACACTGGTTCGTTTGCGTTCGTTCTATAGCCTTCGCTTACTCTCGCTCGCTTGGTCCGTACCAGGTAAACTGCACTTAAAAATACCTGTTTTCTACGTAACCACCTAAAGCAAAGTTCTGGGCTCCGTTCCGGTAATTTCCGCCCGCCACCGGACGCCACCAGTTCGGTCTGGCAGCGACTTCCAGTTTGTTTTGAGGTGTAATGGATGTGGTCTGCTTTACTTGGATACTTCGTTTTAATATAAATAGCCTAGTAACGTTGTCAGGGCCATCTGCGGGCGACACTCATGGTCAAAGTTTTATAAGACCGGACAGGTCACTGTCACACAACAGCACACCAGGTACAATAGGTACTCGTGCCTATAATAATTAATTTTGTTTTAAAAAACTATAAACCGACTTCATTTTTTATAGTTTTTTATGAATTTTCGTGGATCCCATTTTCAGAACTGAAAAATGGGACCACACGGAAAGCGAATTTTTCTTTCATATAAAAAAAGAATCGTGAAAATCGGACCACCCAGACAGAAGTTCTGAGGTAACAAACATAAAAAGGAAAAAAATTAGAACCTTCTCCTCCTTTCAGTCGGTCAAAAAATATTTATAAATCACTTTGATTTTACCATTTATGTAAATTTCTAGTTAAATCATCTAATAAAAATATTTTTTTCTTTTCTCATGAACTTTTATTACGAAGGTCTAGAAGATTGCTACTCCGGACCACATTCCGAAACACAACAGAGTTGCTTCACGGACTGGCCCAGTCCGGAGGGTGGTGACAAGCCACGGCCGAAGCCTACCACCAGAGGGTATCGCTCTTAGCACCACCCAGAGGACACGTGTAGGGTATCAGAGGGTCAACACCTACGGACGTGAGCGATACTGTCCCCCAAACCTACTTCTAAACTAGAGTACATACTTATATAATTCATACTTACGCTTATTCCAAGTGCCTGAAAATCGGAATTACCACAGAAATCTTTCAGCAAAGGAAATTCCGCACGGAATTTCCTTTGAAAGCGTAATTTATTTTTAATTGGTCGCGCGGGACTGAACTGAAAACGTGTGAATTTATATAATTTATAGTTCAGTGTGTTAGTGTGGCTTAATCACCTGGATTCCAATTCTGGTAAGCCGTTTTTGATAAAATGTAAATAAATAAATAAATAATAATGAAAAAATAAAAAATATGAAATAAATGTAACCTAAGTTACAATTGATGGTCTTATCGCTCAAGAGCGATCTCTGCCAGGCAACCTGGTACAGATGCCTGCCTAAGTGATATTTAACATGAACTTATTGACGACATTTTCAGGACGATTATTTCGATGTTTGTCCGGGAATCAAACACGCATTTCCCTAAGTCAACACGGCCCATAACTCAACACAATCAAATGACAAGTTTCAGATTATAGTACTACAAATATATCTGTTAAATATCTTAAAAAAGGACGCACTGGTCTGGCCTGTTTAGTAATAAAAAAAAGAGAAGAGAAGAGAACTTAAAAAATAATTCGTGTGAGCGACAGAGTGACGATCAACCAGTTCTCAGATCATCATCATCAGCTCGTGGTAGTCCACTGCTGGACATAACCCTTTTTAATACGAGCGCCTTGGCTGTTAACCTATGTTTCTTGTTTAATGATAAGTCAGTCCGGTCACAGATATCGTTGTGAAACTATAAGAATGTCATTTTCATAATGGCGGCTGCGAAGTCGGTCAAGTGAGTTTATTCATTCCGCCTCAAGGGTTCCGTATACATTAACATTGCAAAGGGAGTGGTCACAATAATTCCCTGGCTGTGTTTGTTGACTTTGTCATCTATCAAACATAGCTAGTATTATATTATGTATCGAGGGACACTAGAGGGTTTTGTTACGGTATCATAAATCGCAGGAGGTACCTACTTTGCTAAAAATACACCATGAAAGCGCTTCGGCGATGCACGCGGATTGCATTTAGTTTGTTAGCCATTTACTGTATTCAGTATTTATTGCATTCATACAATCAGGTCTTAGTGATAAGGTGAGTTTAAGTTAAGATCACAGTATGTACCCATTGTGTGTGTTGCAATGGAGAACTGGCAGATATCGCGCAGTATCTTAAAATTATTAATAATGAACTTAATAATTATTTACACTAATTTATAATTTAATTTGCGAGTCGCTTATAGGATCATTGAAGAAATCTTCAAGTTTGTAATAATATTTTTTTATGAGCATCTCTTTCAGTTTGCTTTCGAAAATGTTATTTTTTTCTTGACATTTTAAGTTTTCTGGGATTTTATTGTAAATTTTTACCGCCATCGAGTTGGGGGAGTATTGGTGGATTTTTAGTTTTGATTCCGGCCTCACCAGGTTATGTTTATATCTAGTTTGGTATCGGCGTTTTTCGTACTGGCCACTTTAATCACAAATTTCTCCTCTTTGGTAAGGAATTCCAAATTCAAATTTGTACAGCTATAGACTCATGTATTTGTGCTTCGATGATCGTCATTCATTTGTTTTTTTTCTTCTGTTTTTTTCTGTTTGCGTCACTCATTTTACAAAATGGAAAACTTAAAATATCGCATTATTTACGAGTACGAGTTCCGCCGTGGCACTAGTGCTGCGGAAACAACTCGAAGGGTGAATGATGTGTATGGCGGTCGTGTTGCAAAAGAAAACACAGTTCGTTTTTGGTTCCAACGTTTTCGTTCTGGAAATTTCGACCTGCAGAACAAGCCCCGTGGACGGCCTGAGACTCAAGTTGATAATGAAGAGTTGAAGGCTATTGTGGAAGCGGATCCATCGCAAACCACGTCCGAGTTAGCTGCAGGCTGCGATGTTAGTGATAAAACTGTTTTAATTCACTTGAAGCAAATTGGGAAGATTAAAAAGCTTGAAAGGTGGGTACCTCACGAATTGACTGAAGCAAACCGGCAAACGCGCGTCGACTGCTGCGTTACATTACTAAACCGGCACAATAATGAAGGTATTTTAAACCGAATCATTACCTGTGATGAAAAATGGGTTCTTTACGATAATCGGAAGCGCTCAGCGCAATGGTTGGATCCTGGCCAGCCAGCCAAATCCTGCCCCAAGCGAAAATTAACCCCAAAAAAGTTACTTGTAAGCGTTTGGTGGACTAGTGCCGGTATTGTTCATTACAGTTTTCTCAAATCTGGCCAGACTATTACGGCTGATGTCTATTGTCAGCAATTGCAAACCATGATGGAAAAGCTAGCGGCTAAACAACCTAGGCTGGTCAATCGCTCCACGCCACTGCTGCTTCACGACAACGCTAGACCACACACTGCGCAACAGACGGCTACTAAATTAGAAGAGCTTCAATTGGAAAGTCTAAGACATCCTCCGTACTCCCCGGACCTTGCTCCAACAGATTACCATTTTTTTCGAAATTTGGATAACTTCTTGCAAGGGAAAAAATTCAACTCCGATGGGGCAGTCCAAATCGCCTTCAAAGATTTTATTGATTCCCGTCCGACTGGTTTTTTTAGTAAAGGGATCAATGAACTACCTATAAGATGGCAAAAGTGCATAGAAAATAATGGTTCATACTTTGATTAATTAAATATATTATATGAAAAAATATTCGACTTTTTGTTCCTCCCATACAAAACGCCAATTTCATATGTAAGGACCTAATATTTGCCTATTTTGTATTCCTTAGCCATTTAGTTGAAGAGAACGAAAAACATTCTCTGATAAGTTCAACAAAATGCAATCCGCGTGCATGATTGCATTTTGTTAAACTTATCAGATAATGTTTTTCGTTCTTTTCAAGTAAATGGCTAAGGAATACAATAAACCCCAAAATAATTAAAGCATCGTATTTACAGAGGATCTGATTCTACACTGTTTTTCTAGATAATTGTTAGATTTCTAAGATAGCACATCAATTACCCCTTATTTTAATTATTATACACTAGTCAACAAAGTCTAGGGCATATGAGTGTATATTTTGTAGTAAGTACTAGGGTATTATATATTAAATTCAACGTTTTTTCTGTCCTAAATATTATACATTAATACAAGAATAAGATAATGTTTTTCGTTTGCTCGGCAATTATTTTCCGAGATGTATTGTGTGAATATATTAAAATATAATGTTTCAATCTTTTGTAATGTTACATTGGAGTCGATTCAGTTGTTTTAGGCTTAGCTAATTTAAGCTAGAATTAGCATTAGTTGATTCTTTTGATTTGTATTGATTGTCGAACAGTTTTTTTTTATCAAAAACATAAATAATACCTTATAACGGTTTTTTCTATGATTCAGAAACCGTATTCATCTTTGCAATTTATAAATACAAGTCTATCTCCTTATTCTAGCTTTTAATAACAAGTTTTCCTAGGGAACCCTAATCCTTAGGGTTTGTCCTCAGAACTGGATAATATCGGTCGCAGCCAGCAAACGAGAGTTTCATGACGTGTCCGGGATAAGGTGCGGCTCGCTGCTGTGGAGAGAGCTTGTTTTTCTTTTATTTGTCCGAAAATACCACAGAATAAAAATCGATTAGGTATGCATTATAATTTAATTATTCTTTATCGGGTATTTATCGCGTACCTTCGTTTTTATTTCCCCTACGTTTCTACCGCATTACAGTGATCGTGGTCACGGGGCGACGACATCGCGAAAGTTTAATCATACAGTTTTCAAAAGTATAAATAAACAACTACAAATACAGTACATTGTTACTAAGTACAAATACAGTAAATGTAACAAAGTATAAAACAGTAAATTGACACAGTCCCAAAGGTACATACACACTTTGATCACTAGATTTGTAAAAATTAAAAATGGTGCTAAAATTATTACAACGGGATATTTACCATGATTTAAGTTTTGAGCATTCCAATATTCCGGCACAGTTTCATTCGCCATGATCACGGAATAACCATTTTATTCCATGAAACTGTGCTATGATGGATTTTGAAAAATAAACGTGATTCTTATTTACTGTTTAGTTTATTTATACCAATTTGAAGCGAGCTAAGGAATTGTAATGTTAAGTGTTTATAGTTAGGTGTAATTTAGCGTCAGAAAAAACATTTGATTTTTTAGGGCTCCGTTTCCAAACGGTAAAACGGGACCAAGAAGCATTGATTTAAAAAGGGAAGATAGGTTACGTTCTCCCAGCGCTTACTCAAAAATTGGCATGTGTTACAACTACACGCAAACACATACACCCACAGTTATATTTCCAGTCCTGTGCAATACAAAGAAGATCAAAGACGGAAAGACGTATCTAGGACCGAAGTGAGACTGAGACAATAATATTTCACGCGAATCAAGACCGCCCGTGCCGCCGGTCAGACGGTGACTGATGTGGGAGAACACAATTTTACACAATTTGAGGTTGCCACTTTCGAGCAACCAGTGCCTCATCTTCGTTTTTAATAAATCAATGCCAAGAAGACACCGCTGTCCGTCCATCCGTCTGCCCGTCTGTCAACAGGATGTATCTCATTGAACCGTGTTAGTTAGAAAGTTGAAATTTACACAGACGATGTATTGCTGCCGCTATTAACAACAAACACTAATAGAACAAAATAAATATCACGGAAACATATTTATGGGATAAAAAGTATGCCTATGTTTGATTCCAGGATAAGAATTGACCTGTATGCAAAATTTCAGCCAGATCCGTTCAGTAGTTTTGGCGTGAAGAGATAACAAACATCCATCCATCCGTCCATACATCCATACAAACTTTCGCATTTATAATATTAGTGTGATGTGATGAAGTGATGGTACGGAACCTTTCTTGCACGAGTCAACTCACACTTAGCCAGTTTTATTTATTTTAATAACGGAAAGCCCATCTCCACGCCTCTTACCCCGTCATCCTCGCTGTGGCCGCAGTGAGACATTATTAAAACATTACATTCAGTAGAAAAATGTATTTTTGAGGAGCACAGTGTTTACGGCATGGAATGTAAGATTGTAGCTAACAATGTACTCTCTGGTTTTATTATCTAACCGACTTTGAAAATGCAGGTGTAGATAAATTTATGTAGTCCTGTAAAAAATGTTTACTAAATGCGCCCCGCGGCTTCGCACGCGTTATTTCTTTGGAAACGTTTAAAGGTGATTTTCATCCCACGGGAACTGATTTATGGTATAAAAAGTCACATCCATCCATACATCCATACAAACTTTCGCATAATTTATAATATTAGTGTGATCGCCATTCTTGAAAAACATGATCAACAGATGTTGTAGATTGTAATAAGATGAGAATAGGAAACGTCGAGAGACATTGGGAATAACAGAGTAATCCTTAGATTCAAAATAATAATATTTTTCGTTATAACTGTTGAAAATTAATATAGGATTCAAAACGATATAGGGTTAAGAAACTACAACTAGCTTCGAATGTCACCATATCATTTAGGTATCCACATCAGGACCCTTGAAGTCTAGACGTGATTTGTATTAAATATTTACAAATTCTCACAACACCCACCTTACATACATACAGCCAAAATAAGTGTTAGCTAGATCATTGCAGCATCCTAAACCTCAACCTCAACAGCCTATATTGGTCCACTACTGGACGCAGACCTCCCCCTGATAAGCGCATTTATTAGCTGTTATCTCATGGGGCCCATAACCCCCACGCTGGACATGCGGGTTGGAATCGCAGTATGGTAACAGAATGGTTTGGCAGGAGGCTGCTGCCCGCCTCCGGAAAATATCCCTTAGTCGCTTCTTACGACACCCGTGGGAAGATTTGAGGTGGTGCAGATCTATGCCGCCGGCACCACACGGCCCATTGCAGCATCATCAGCCTGTATTAGTCCACTGCTGGACACAGGCCTCCCATAATGAGCGACATAACGCCCTGTCTTCATTTTACTATACAAACTTTCGTAGTTTGACGAATTCATTATGAATGTAAGCAGTAACAGTGCTCGAAGGGATGCGGAACGCGCATTCGCCCTCAAGATGTCCCTCGTTAACGGATGGAACGTTGGTGTTCTTCCAACACAAACAAGGTTCGTAGTTAACCCGCTTACATTCATAATGAAGCCCTGCCTTCAGCTTGACGCATCCAGCATCTGCCAGCAGCTTTTTGGAGATCGTAATCCCAACTGGCCGAAGGGCGTCCTACACTACGTTTGCCGAGTCGCGGTCTCCACTCAAGAACTCGTTTACCCCAGCGGTTATCGGTTCTTCGCGAAATATGGCCGGCCCACTGCCACTTCAGCTTGCTAATTCTTTGTACTATGTCGATAACTTTGGTTCTCTGTCGGATATATTCGTTACGAATTCTATCCTTCAGAGAGACTCCGAGCATAGCTCTTTCCATAGCTCGCTGAGCGACTTTGAACTGGTGGACCAACCCTATCGTGAGTGTCCACGTCTCAGCTCCGTAGGTCATGACGGGTAGGTGACTGATTGAACACTTTCGTTTTCAAGCATTGCGTATGGATGACGAGAAGACTCGACGTAGCTTTCCAAACGCTGCCCAGCCTAGTTGGATCCTCTTTTTGGCCTCCTTCTCAAAATTGTTTTTACCCAACTGCAACTGAAACTATGGTTTATCCATTTTGAATGAAGCATGTTAGTAAACAGTGTACGACACAAATAACAAAATCTCACTTGCTTGGCGTCGAGTTTCAGATGTAATTGTAAGCAATTTTTATTGAAGGGAGGATCTAAAATCGACAAGTAATGTATATTACGTATAAAAGGACGCGTCAACAAAGTGAATTTTAGGTTAAGTATGGGCGGTTTGTTTACGTTTATGCCTCATTCAAAATGGACACGGTATAGTTATTACAATTAATTGAAACCGTTGAGTTTTTTACATTTAAATTAGTTGAGTTTTTTCCACAGTTACAACGCGTGCGGCAGAACAATTCTACTAACGAACTAATACGATCCACAATCCCCATTATATGTATACGTGGGTAAAGTAGGCTACCTTCTATGAGATGACAAGCCAATAAGGCGCTTATCAGGGGGAGGCCTGCGTCCAGCAGTGGACCAATATAGGCTGTCGAGGGGGTCCATCTGACAAAACCTACTTAGCAAAATGACTAGCTAGCAATACGTCAGCACCTCATCTTCTCTTCATAGCATTTGAACGACATCGCTAAACTGACTTGGTAGCAAAAAGACTACTTTTTCAAAAGTACTGTTAGTAACAAAAACATTTTATTTAGAAAAAATATGTTTAATAACCAACAAAAAGAAAAGATTATTCTTGTTTTTAGTAAACTTTAAGCTAGGTCTTTCTTGCAATTTTTCGCTACACGAAATGAAAACTCAAATAAAGCGCGCAGTTATACGAAATCAACAATTTCGTGTGAAATTAGACTCGGTTATAACCGAAAAAGAAAAAGTTAGAAGTTGTTGGAACTGAATATTGAACCAAACGAGAAAATTGGTAATTCTAAATTTTTTGGGATTAAATTGCGAAAATGTTTTAGATCTATTACTACTCAGAACTGATTAAATATAGCCGTGGAAAAAAATTGCTTAACATTATATTATATAGAAACATTATAAATTATGATTAAACACGTTTTTTTTGTCGAGAATAGACCTTCGTTTGACCACAATTTCGCCTAATGGTACTTGTGACGATGTATAAAGCCTTCCAGGGAAGTTCGTTCAATTCCTAATTTATACAATTCATACAAAATACAGATTATCACCATTTTACAAATTACCTTTAACTTTAAATATAGTTTAAAAAAAAAACTTTCCAATTGTTCCTGATTTTGGTGTCAAGTTTAAAAGTACTTCAATGTCGTAGACTGAGCGTATACCACAGATTACCCCCAATAGATTCCGCATGAAAGACGACGACCGCGCACCACGCATCAATGCAAATGCACAGATGTAAATCGCCGCTTCGAAGTACGGCTTCAGTTTCGACCAAGTGTCAGACCCCTACGTTTCTGTGCTCTAACGCTTGTGAAAATTGGTTTTGTGACAGAAAATTGGATAAAATGACTTCAGGTGCAGTGAAATCGTGTGGAAAATCATCAAGAAATTCAAACTACCAAAAGGACGGATTAACATTTCATCGGTAAGTAAATTAATTACAATTTTATCATTTATAGAACAGGTCAGCTTATAATGGCTAATGTTACGTAAGCACTTGTCTCTTTTCCGCATTGCTGTTATTGTACTCGTTGTCCTTTTCGGCGAAAGCACGTGTTACGCTAGTGTTGTGAATTTCACTTATTTCGAGTCTAGTCGATATCGTTAAAAATGGTGGATGACGTAGATGAGCGGGACTCTCGGTAGGTAGGTATTATTGTATTAACTAGTACGGAGGACAGTCACTCGACTACGGGTAACAACACCTAACAGAGACTGTGATAAATACAAAAATTTCTATAACCTACTACATTTGTAACTCTTAACTTTATATAGTGCTATTTTATTATTGAAATATGTAGAAATATTATTTGTACCAAACTAATGTGTGTGTTGACCCTAAGGTTAGTTATCTGTGGTAACAGTGTGCGTGCCTCCTAATAAAAATAAACTTTGTTGTCTGTGGAAAAACCTCTTTTTATTAGGTTATGGGCCCAGATCCAAAATTCATAAAAAAGTAATTAAAATTAATCTCAGGCAGTGTACGCAATAAATAATGTCCCTAAATTACATCGCGAGTGTACCCAAATTGAAAGGAAGGGAAAACTACCAAGATTGGTCTTTTGCGGCTCAAAATGTACTCGTGCTCGAAGGAATGGCGACGGCCATTGCGAAGCAGATAGAAACTACGGCTACAGCGGCAGAAAAGGCAGAAGATATGAAGGCGAAAGCAAAGTTGATCCTAACAGTAGACCCATCGCTGTATGTGCATATCAAGAATGCGTCATCAACATACGAATTGTGGACGACACTAAAAAAATTATTTGATGATTCTGGTTACAACATGAAGATATGTCTGCTGCGAAGTCTAATCAACATTCGTCTCGAGAACTGCGAAAGTATGACGAAATATGTTAGCCAGATCGTAGAAACCTCGCAAAGATTGCAAGGGACAGGCTTCGCAATTACTGATGAGTGGGTTGGCGCTCTGATGTTAGCTGGATTGCCGGAAAAGTACTCGCCTATGATAATGGCAATAGAGCATTCCGGTGTTGAGGTTAGTGCTGACATCATAAAAACCAAGTTGATGGACATGTGCAGTGATAATGCAGTTTCCGGTTCCGAAAGTGCATTTTTGGCGAGAGGACGTGCGAAAAATGGTAACACCAAAGGCGGCCATCATGAGAATAGACAATCGCAAGAAACGTCAAAGTCTAACGCCAAAACCATAAAATGTTACAGATGTAAACAAACCGGGCATTATAAAAATCAGTGTCCAAACTCAGAAACAGGCAAAAGCAAGAAATCAAATGCTTTTAGTGCAATTTTCTTGAGTGGTAAATTCAACCAAGACAGTTGGTACAATGATAGTGGAGCCAGCCATCACATGACGCCAAGAAGTGATATTGTCATGAACCCATCGCATGAAATTGAGATAAAAGAAATTATTATTGCTAACAAGACGAGTGTCCCAGTGCTATGTTCTGGTGATGTAAACATTGTTACACAAGTAAAAGATATAGAATACGACATCACAGTATCAAATGTATTGTGCATACCTAACCTGACGGCAAACTTACTTTCAGTCAGTCAGTTGATCAAAAATGGCAACAGAGTAGTTTTCAAAGAAAATGTTTGTCATATCTACAACAAACGAAATGAACTGGTTGGCCAAGCAAATCAAGAAGATGGTGTGTACAGATTATGCATTAGAAAAACAGAAAATATATATATAGCAGCGACTGCAGTAGCATCAAGTGCTACATGGCATCGACGATTGGGACACATCAATAGTACAAGCCTGAATAAAATGAAAGAAGGTGCTGTATCAGGAATATCATACACAGATAAAGCAAAGATGGAGAAAATGTCATGTACAGTCTGCTGTGAAGGCAAGCAAGCTAGACTGCCTTTCCAACGAAGCTCATCAAAGTCAGAAAATGTGCTTGAGATAATTCACGCTGACCTATGTGGTCCAATGGAAAACAAATCCATCGGGCACTCCAGATATTATCTATTGCTTGTGGATGATTACAGCAAGATGGCTTTCGTTTACTTCTTGAAAACGAAAGATGAAGCCATGAAATTTTTCAAAGAGTTCAAAGAGATGGCAGAAAGACAGAAAGAAAAGAAGGTAAAAGTCCTTAGAACAGACAATGGAGGTGAGTTCTGTAGTCGAGAATTTGAGAAGTATTTGAAAGAGCAAGGAATAGTTCATCAAAAAACTAATGCTTATACACCCGAACAGAATGGCATATGTGAGCGAATGAACAGGTCAGTTGTTGAAAAGGCCAGATGTTTGATATTCGACGCAGGATTATGCAAGAAATTCTGGGCAGAAGCGGTGAATACTTCAGTGTACTTAAGGAACAGATCTGTTGTTACAGGTTTAAACAATAGAACCCCATATGAAGTCTGGACAGGAGAAAAACCCGACCTGAGTCACTTACGTATCTTCGGAAGCACAGTCATGGTGCACGTTCCAAAAGAAAAACGTTTGAAGTGGGATAGAAAAGCAAAGAAGCTAATCCTAGTTGGGTACTCCGAGAACGTCAAGGGCTATCGAGTCTATGATCCAGTGAAGAACTCTGTGAACACCAGTAGAGACATTATCATCATGGAAACTCCAGATACTAACGGTACAGTGTCTATTATGATAGAATCTAAGAAATCAGTGGCAACAAGTACAGAGTTAGAGGAGGAAAGTGAGCTTGAAAGTTCTGATGATGAACAGGAAACCATGGACCCAACCTTCATTCCAGGAGAGAGCAGCTCAGATGATACCTTTTTAGACACAACTTCAGATCCAGATGTTACTCTGACAGCTCCGAAAGAACATCCATCTCAGGAGAAACGATCAAGAAAAAGGCCTGAACGGCTAGGAATCACAAACTTGTGCTTAGTCGAGGGCAAGGAAAGCATTGATCATGAGGTGACACTTAAGGAAGCTATGAGTGGACCTGAAAGTAAGTTTTGGAAACAAAGCATGAAGGAGGAGCTGAAATCCTTTGAAGACAATGAAGCGTGGGAGCTCGCAGATTATCCCCAAGACAATACAGTGGTCAAGTGCAAGTGGGTATTCAAAAAAAATATAATAGTGAAGGTGAAGTGAGATATAGAGCTAGGCTTGTGGCAAAAGGTTTTACTCAAGTGAAAGGAGTGGACTATAATGAGACATTTTCCCCCGTGCTGCGGTATTCTACCCTGAGGCTCTTGTTTGCTTTGAGTGTGCAAAATGACTTTAAAATCAATCACTTAGATGTCCCCACTGCTTTTTTGAATGGTAATCTTGATGAGAGTGTATACATCGAAGTACCAGATAATTCAAGGTATGTAAATTGTGATAATAAAGTTTTAAAACTTAAGAAGGCTATCTATGGTCTAAAACAGTCTGCCAGAGCCTGGTACACCAGGGCAGAAGAATGTTTGTTAGAGTTAGGTTATAAAAAATCAGAAAATGAACCATGTCTATTTATAAAATGTGAAAATAAAGTAAAAGTGTATGTAGCATTATTTGTAGATGATTTTTTTGTGTTTTATAACTGTCAAAAGACATATGATGAATTAAAAAATGAGTTGGTGTCTAAATTTAAAATAAAAGACTTAGGTCCCATTAAACAATGCCTAGGCATGAGAGTGAATGTCACGAAAGACTGTATCACTGTAGATCAGGAACAATTTATAGATAAGATATTATTGAAATTTAATATGACTGAATGTAAAGGTTCTGATACCCCTATGGAAGCAAATTTAAAGCTAGAAAAAGAAAATTGTAAACTTAATGATTCTTTGCCTTATCAACAGCTGATAGGAAGTCTAATGTTTCTATCTGTGTTAACAAGGCCGGATATTTCTTTTTCTGTGAGTTATTTGAGTCAGTATAATACTTGTTTCAATGAAACCCATTGGAAGCATTTGAAAAGAGTATTGAAATACTTACAGAAGACAAAAAACTTTGGTCTTGTATTTAAAAAGAGTTCAAATAACAGTTTAGTTGGCTATGTAGATGCAGACTGGGCTTCATGTACTGTAGACAGAAGGTCATATACTGGGTTTTGTTTTACCATGTCAGGAAGTACTATAAGCTTTGAATCTAGAAAACAAAGAACTGTGGCTCTTTCTAGCACTGAGGCCGAGTACATGGCCTTATCAGAAGCCTGCAAGGAGGCTTTGTATTTAAGATTTCTATGTATTGAATTAGGAATGCTATGTAAAAGTATACCAATATGTTTGTATAGTGATAGCCAGAGTGCTCTCAAATTGGCAGTTAATCCACTTTTTCATAAAAGAACAAAACATATTGACATACGCCATCATTTTGTAAGAAAATGTGTTGCTGATGCAAAAGTAAACTTGGAGTATGTATCAACCTCTAATATGCCCGCAGATGTTTTAACCAAAAGTCTTAATGCTGTAAAACATTATAAATTTGTTAAATTGTTAGGTCTTGCGGACATAATCCAATCCTAAGCTTAAATTGTTTGTTGTAACGATTTTTTATATCGATGGTTCACATTATTTTGTTAGGAGAGGCTGTAGAAATATTATTTGTACCAAACTAATGTGTGTGTTGACCCTAAGGTTAGTTATCTGTGGTAACAGTGTGCGTGCCTCCTAATAAAAATAAACTTTGTTGTCTGTGGAAAAACCTCTTTTTATTAAAATAAACTTTTAATTTACTTTTCTTTACTTTATAATGGAATTCAAAACATATGATTTCTCATCATTATTGTGTAATGTGTACAATTTTTTTTATTTTATTTAATTAAATAGTAGTTGTGTTTTTGTCATTTACTTAGGTTTAAAATATTAGTTAGAATGTCTGTATTAATTCATGATCCTATAGAAAATAAATTGTTTACTTTCTTTTAATACGAAATTTACAAACTAATTATCGATGAATTCTAATTTGGTGTTCGACTTTCCCAACCCTACGGTGAGTTCATTATTAGTGCGACCTTGAAATAGCCAATCACAACGCCTTTGTTTCAGTCCCCGCAACCCGCGCCTTCCGCCAATTTTGGTGCGCTAGCATCCGAACAAAAGTATCGTAATGCGGTATCTATTGGGGGTAATCTGTGGAGATGGCACACACAAACACACACACACACACACACAGTGTCTACCACCAATAATAATTTGCCACATCATATTATAGATATATCAATACGCAAATATAGATACAAAATTTATGTTATGACCTGCTCATACATACACATTTTAACACACTTAACACTCATTGGTCGCTTGACCGATGCGCGTGATTGGCGGAGCGTGCGAGTGCAACTTCATACCGCTCTATCTCGTAGAACCCAAGACGGTGATACCTCTGTGCCTATGTGCGTAACTGTCCTTATTATTAAGCGTGTTTAAGTTTAATATAGAGAACCCTAATGTCTAGATAAACCTTATTTAGGAATTGAGACCCTACTTTCCATAAAATGTTTCATTCGATTAATATATCTATCTATCTATCTATCTAAATATGAATCTTCTCCGTTAGCAGTCGGTTCAAAAGTTATAAATAAAATTTTATTCATTGCATCCCATTTTTCTTGTCTATTATGAGAACAGGATGACCAACAAAACAGCAGTGAGCTGGAAACATTAATTGCATCTGTAAAGCTAACGCAGTAAAATTGCTCAAACGAACAATTCTCGTTGGTCCTTAGAGCCGGACGAAATGCTATATTGCTGTAATTAAGACGGCGAGTAGGATTTTAAGAATGCAAAGGTAGTTGTCTTGAATAAATAGTGTCATTTAATGCTTTAACTGAGAATAGTTGCTCTCGTTATGTTGTCTAGAAGAGAAAGAGGTTTAAAGTCCTCTTTATATTTATAGCAGGAAGAAAGTAGCACGGACTGTCTGTAAATATTAGGTCCTTACATATGAAATTGGCGTTTTTCGTACTGGCCACTTTAATCACAAATTTCTCCTCTTTGGTAAGGAATTCCAAATTCAAATTTGTACAGCTATAGACTCATGTATTTGTGCTTCGATGATCGTCATTCATTTGTTTTTTTTCTTCTGTTTTTTTCTGTTTGCGTCACTCATTTTACAAAATGGAAAACTTAAAATATCGCATTATTTACGAGTACGAGTTCCGCCGTGGCACTAGTGCTGCGGAAACAACTCGAAGGGTGAATGATGTGTACGGCGGTCGTGTTGCAAAAGAAAACACAGTTCGTTTTTGGTTCCAACGTTTTCGTTCTGGAAATTTCGACCTACAGAACAAGCCCCGTGGACGGCCTGAGACTCAAGTTGATAATGAAGAGTTGAAGGCTATTGTGGAAGCGGATCCATCGCAAACCACGTCCGAGTTAGCTGCAGGCTGCGATGTTAGTGATAAAACTGTTTTAATTCACTTGAAGCAAATTGGGAAGATTAAAAAGCTTGAAAGGTGGGTACCTCACGAATTGACTGAAGCAAACCGGCAAACGCGCGTCGACTGCTGCGTTACATTACTAAACCGGCACAATAATGAAGGTATTTTAAACCGAATCATTACCTGTGATGAAAAATGGGTTCTTTACGATAATCGGAAGCGCTCAGCGCAATGGTTGGATCCTGGCCAGCCAGCCAAATCCTGCCCCAAGCGAAAATTAACCCCAAAAAAGTTACTTGTAAGCGTTTGGTGGACTAGTGCCGGTATTGTTCATTACAGTTTTCTCAAATCTGGCCAGACTATTACGGCTGATGTCTATTGTCAGCAATTGCAAACCATGATGGAATAGCTAGCGGCTAAACAAAATAGGCTGGTCAATCGCTCCACGCCACTGCTGCTTCACGACAACGCTAGACCACACACTGCGCAAGACGGCTACTAAATTAGAAGAGCTTCAATTGGAAAGTCTAAGACATCCTCCGTACTCCCCGGACCTTGCTCCAACAGATTACCATTTTTTTCGAAATTTGGATAACTTCTTGCAAGGGAAAAAATTCAACTCCGATGGGGCAGTCCAAATCGCCTTCAAAGATTTTATTGATTCCCGTCCGACTGGTTTTTTTAGTAAAGGGATCAATGAACTACCTATAAGATGGCAAAAGTGCATAGAAAATAATGGTTCATACTTTGATTAATTAAATATATTATATTAAAAAATATTCGACTTTTTGTGCCTCCCATACAAAACGCCAATTTCATATGTAAGGACCTAATATATTTGTTACCTTGTAACGTCTAAACGGCTGAACGGATCTTAATGAGAGGCATGAAGATAAATCGCATCCTGGGGAAGGATATAGGTTAATTTATGTCCAGGAAAAGATTCTCGGTCAAAAGGTACAAACAAAACTAAATAAATAATGCTGAACTATTACATATTTATATAGGTACATAATATAATCTAAACACAAAAACTAACAAGAACTACGAGTAACATAAAAAAGCTTTATGCTTAAAATTTTAGGACATCACACCGTCATAATTTATAGTAATTATCAGATTAGTCCACTGGTGTACTTAATTGTGCATAAAATAATAATAAGGGTTTTAATTGCAGCTTATTTATGTATATTCGTTATCACACTAAGATTATAAATGCGAAAGTTTTTATGGATGTATGGATGGATGTTTGTTACCTCTTCACGCCAAAACTACTAAACGGATCTGGCTGAAATTTGGCATACAGGTAATTCTAATGCTAGAATCAAATATAAGCTACTTTTAAGCCATAAATGAGTTCCCGTGGGATGAAAATCACCTTTAAACGTTTTGATAGGAACAACGCGTGCGAAGCCGCGGGGCGCAGCTAGTTTTTAATAATACAAAATAAAAAGTAGAATATAGTGACGACATTGTATGTTCCTACCATATTTTATTACCTACCCATGTTCTAAGCGAAATAAAAAATAATTATTTTGAAACTACAAATCCCCAACCCGCATGCGCAGCGTGGGTATTATCGGTATAACCTATATGAGAGAAATACCCTATATGAGATAAAGGCCAATGGCGCCTTCAATAGTATGCAATATTCCAGCAGTGGAATATTGCATACTATTGAAGTTAGATGAAGAGATAATGACTAACAAAATAACGACTAATAGAAAGGTATTACAATTTATTTACGATAGTTAAAAATAACAGCACCATTTTAGCAGAATCCAATTACCATCTTTCATGTCAGCAAAACGACTTCGCACGTGCTTACGAACAAAGAGGAACTTACATACATACATACATTTCATACATAGTTAAAACACACTGCTTTTGATATGATAATTTCTATAGTTTGGAATCCGGAGGTAGAATTTTATATGCGGAGTAGGTACGAGTATGAATTAAATTTAATATATAATTAATGTTGGACAATTTCTGCTGCAAAGCTGTGTGGTGCTGGCTTAGAATTTGCACCACCCTAATTCTTCCCGTGGGAGTCGTAAGACGATGGATATCCCTTAGTGGCGACTAAGGGATATCCATCGGGGGGCAGGCAGCAGCGCCCCTGCAGAACAAATCTTCCACCAAACTGCGATCCCCAACCCGCATGCCCAGCGTGAGGATTATGGGCATTACCCCCCCCCCCCCCCCCATAAGTTAAACGCCAAAAAGGTGTTTACCAGGGGGAGGCCTGCGTCCAGCAGTGGACCGATACAGGCTGTTGAGGTTGAGGTTGAGGGACAATTCACACAGCATTATCTAGCCCCAAGCTAAGCAGACCTTGTGTTATGGGTACTAGATAACTGATATACAGATTACAATTCACTACATAGATTGATATTTTTTATTATAAATAGAAAACATCTAGAACGCCCTGAACAAATATCTGCAGATCGTACACACTTGTGGTGGTTTAGTTGTATGGGGTCCGTCCGTGTATCAGCAAGCTACCTTACGGACCCGAAGCTCTCTACAGCTAAGACGACCACTTGACAGCCAAGGGATGGTGATGAAGAAAAGTCCAGTTTTCTCTGGAATTGCAGCGCCTTGTTTCCTTGGAGATCTCACTCGCAGACGTTGTTCTCGGCTCGCAGTCAAAGTTGAACTAACTGCCGTGCGGCTGGGCGCTATATTTATACGCTTGGCGCAGTGAGATTTCCGCGGGTAGGGGGTAGGTACGCTTTGTTTTTAATGTATGTTTTTTCACAAATAGTAAAACATTTATCTAAACATTAATGATTATTTAAATTCTAATAAAAGTCTTAAAATATTTTCTATTATTATTTTTATTCTAATTAGAATCTTATTACACTATTTCACATTTTTCAACTTATACAATCTGACTAAATTTACTTAATATCAATAGTTAGCACTTATTACCCATTTTGGGACACACTTTTCACTTTAGAGCACTTTTATAGCTATGGTTTATCCATCCAGCATGGAGCATGTTAGTAAATAAACCACGATACAAATAACAAAAACTCACTTGCTTGGCGTCGAGTTTCAGATATAATTGTAAGCAATTTTTATTGAAGGGAGGATCTAAAATCGACAAGTAATGTAAATTACGTATAAAAGGACGCGCCAACAAAGTGAATTTTAGGTTAAGTATGAGCGGTTTGTATATGTTTATGCCTCATTCAAAATGGACACGATATAGATATACTAAGTAACATACAATGGACGGACAAAAAACTTACAAGTACACATTACAAATAGCTTAAAGCTAACATTATAAAGGTAACATTGATTTTATTTATTAACATTAGTTTTACGTAGTTAGTGTGGTGTTAGAGAATCGTCAACAACACTATTGTCCCGAAGCGGGAATCGAACCCGCAACCTTCTGCGTCGCAAGCGGACCTTCGCCCACTGCGCCACAGAGGTAATTTGACTCATACCTCTATTGCAAACTATACGCAAGATAACAACATTAATTTTGCAAAGATTTCGCAAAGAATCTTTAAAAGTAAAATAATCCATCAAATAACTTGTCAGTAGCTAATATAGGTATAAAAAGATTAACATGGAGCTCAGTTCTTTATTTTGATTTCAAAAGCCTTCAGGTATGAACAAGGCACAAAACATATTAAAATTTCCCCAGTTTCCTTTTGCGATACTTACTGAGATTGCTCAACTGCAAATATTTTATCATTCCTTTTGCGCAACTCGGTAATTTTAGACAAAATACAGACGTGTAGTAGTTAAGTGTTTACTAAAACATCAAAAAATAATTTTACCTAAGCCCAAGCTTGGTGCCACCTCTCTATCATATTTGTTTACTCTTAGATTCTGCCCCAGGCTTTGTTTGCATGCAAATATCTGTTTTATAATATGGAATCCATGTTAATACGGTTTTTGGGGGCCAAGTAAATAATATGAACATAAAGCTAAGTGAGAACTGTAATTAATTGTGTATGGATAAAGGATTTCGTCATCAGATGAGTGGATGGCACCAACTAAAAGAGTTTAAAGTAAAAGAGTGGATGCCTGCGACACAGGAGGTTGCGGGTTCGATTCCCGCCTCAATTTTATGTACGATCTGCAGATATTGGTTCAGAGTGTTCTGGATGTATATTATATATGTGTATTATATTATCCGCTTTTGCCATTTAAGTTCAAATTTAGCTCTGCTATATTTATTATTATATATTTATGTGTTAGTTAGGTTTTCAGGCAAAACGAACGAAAGCCTGGAATCTATGTAAACTATGAATCTATGTAAACGTTGTTTCCCAATAGTTTAGTTTAAGTTTGTGTCTTTGTTTATTGCTATATTATAGGCTTTTATTAATTTTTTTTAAGGATCTAAGTATATTTTCCCTTAAGGCCCATACAGCAGCGAAAGTGGCGCCCCCAACTATTTTATCTTATTATTACGTTGAACGCAGGATTTTTTAAAAATCCTACGTTCAGTTTGTGGTATCTATTATAAGCTATTTATTAATGCCTCTGTAATAGTTTCATTTTGTAAAGCTTAGGAAGAGATACGAAGTTGCGCTTTTTGGCCACCAAACTCTATTTCTGCATCTCCTCCTAAACTATATGAGATAAAATTATAAAAGAGGTATTAAAAAATAGCTTATAATAGATACCACAAACTGAACTGATTTTTAAAAATTCCTATGATAAACGTAAAAATATGATAAAATAGGAATTGCTGTCAGATTGGCTCGGGTATGCGCCTTAATATTTATTAATTCATTTAATTATGATTTTATTAGCTACACTTTCTAACTTCACCTAATGAAGGGTATGAAAGGGCTACAGAAATTCATGACCAATATGCACTAACATTGGTATTCCGGGCATCTAACGCCCGAATATCGGATGCAGAACAAATTATGAATTTCGTGTTTGTAATACACAAACTAATCAGAACTTTGTGCTGGCCCCTAGTAGGGGGAGGAGGGGGTGGGGGGGATAAGGGATACGGGTAACCAAACTGGTTGAAGAGTCGTTTTTCATATCCATGTCTGTTATTGTGGACAAGAAATGTTAAAATAGTAAGAACCGTTTGTGTATATTAGTACGTACCAGCATTAGTTGTTTTTTTTATTCATTTTTAGGGTTCCGTACACAAAACGAAATTTTTACTTTACTTTACTTTACTTTACTTTAGAAAAGTGTTGATCACCAAGTTGTGTGGCGTGCTGGGAGGGACGCGCATCGTCAAAGATCAATGTGTTAGGTTTTTTTTTTACAGCTGAACAAGGAACTTAGAGAGCAGTAAGTTTTAAAATGAACACCGCTTACTGATCTCCCATTTCCCGCACACATTACCCTTTCTTGGAAAAATCTTGGAAACCTAAGCCTGTGCTAAGAACTTCTTAACAAAAAATGGCCTAATTTAAGGCGCATACAAGAGCCAATATGACAGTGTCACCTATTTTATAATTATATTACGTTTAATATAGGAAATTTTAAAAATCTATCGTACAGTTTGTGGTATCTATTATAAGCAATTTTTTAATACCTCTGTAATAGTTTTATCTCATATAGTTTAGGAAGAGATGCGAAAATAGAGTTTGCTGGCCAAAAAGCGCAACTTCGTATCTCTGCCTAAGCTTTATAAAATGAAACTATTACAGAGGTATTAATAAATAACTTATAATAGATAGATACCACAAACTGTAGGTATGTTGGATTTTTAAAACTACCTGTGTTTAACGTAATGATAAGATAAAATAGGTGGCGGCGCCACTTTCACTCGTGTATGCGCCTTAATATGAGTTATTGATGTAAAAACTTCAAGAAGGCCTACCAAACAATTTATCACACCCATCCAATAAAAGTAAATAACATAATTAGACAACTGATCAGCCGTTCGCGAAGTTAGCCGCTAACTTAACGCTAACGCCGTTACAATAGTTGGAGTATAAAGGGAAATGTCTTCTGATACCGCAGCTTTTTTAACGACCTCTGAGGCGAGCCCTGCGACGCACGAGGTTGCGGGTTCGATTCCCGCCTTGGGACAAATGTGTGTACGATCTAAAAATATTTGTTCAGGGTGTTCTGGATCTTTTTATATGTATAGTAAAAAATATCTTTCTAATGTATTGTATTAAGTATATCAGTTATCTAGTACCTATAACACAAGCTCTGCTAAGCTTGGGGCTAGATAATGTTGTGTGAATTGTTCAGCTTTTTATTTATAGTAATACATAATGATCATCTATCTATTTTAGTTCACTTCAGGATACAAATTCCAATAATGGGCGCTATAGCGCCCTATCTTCTGCATCTGCCTGCTGCACCCAGCATCGTTTACAGGTCGTCATTCCACTTTGCCGGAAGGCGTCCTACACTACGCTTGCTTGCTTGTTTTCTTCACTTAAGAACACGTTTACCACAGCGGTTATCGGTTCTTCGCGAGAAATGGTCGGCCCACTGCCGCTTCAGTTTGCGAATTCTTTGAGCTATATCAATTACTTTGGTTCTCTGTCGGATGTATTCGTTACGAATTCTATCCTTCAGAGAGACTCCGAGCATAGCTCTTTCCATAGCTCACTGAGCGACTTTGAACTGGTGGACCAGCCCTATTTTATTTTGAGAGTCCACGTCTCAGCTCCGTAAGTCATGACGGGGAGAACGCACTGACTAAACTAAAATGTGTTTTAATTTGGAAAATTTTCTTAGTATTTTGTATTCATTAGTCGTGCAAAGGATTATGTAGTTCTGCCCGCGTAAATTCAGTCAGATGTATAATGTTTGCAATATTTCATCACTAGCTGCGCCCGCGGCTTCGCACGCTTTGTTCATATGGAAACGTTTAAATGCTATTTTTATCCCACAGGAACTGATTTATGGGATAAAAGTAGCCTATGTTTGATTCCAGGATTAGAATCACCTGTATACAAAATTTCAGCCCGATGCGTTCAGTAGTTTTGGCGTGAAGAGATAATCCATCCATACATCCATACATCTAT
The DNA here is from genome assembly GCA_955876795.1 of Eupithecia tripunctaria. Lineage (NCBI taxonomy): Eukaryota > Metazoa > Arthropoda > Insecta > Lepidoptera > Geometridae > Eupithecia > Eupithecia tripunctaria. The sequence goes on from CATPCX010000006.1 coordinate 278,687, forward strand.
GCAAACTTTCGCATTTATAATATTAGTGTGATGATCAATACTTATAGGGGTTTCGGTATGGAGAGGTAACAAACATCGAAATTCATAAATTACTATAATTTTTAGGAATGCTTGCTTCAGCAGACTTCCGCATTTATTCCGTCTACTTCTAATTCTTGTTGATTGGTTTCCGAACTTACTTTCTATTGCGGATTATTCCCGTATTTATTGCTGTTAATGCTACTTTATTCTCGCCTTTTGTTAACGCGGAAATAAATAAATGGTTCCTATTGACTGGTTTTTGCTGTTGGCTTCGTACACCTATTTTGGAAGTGAAGTTACAAAGTTTGATTGCAATTTAATACCATTTGGTAATAAAGAACCAACATTTCGCTGCTTCCCTGCAAAACAGCCTCAAATAAAAAATTCTATTTTTTCAGGAGAGCCTGTTAAAGTTTTGCAACTCAATTTTAACCAATGTTAACCCTTATGTATTTTTAGTTTTAGGGTAGCTTCAACTGAAACTCTGATAAAGTAAGATAAGTCTGTTTAGATTATAAAAAAAAAACATTTTTGTCCATTCAATTATTAAATCAAATGACGCAAGTGACAAAAAATCATTAGTTTATTTCGAAAAATAAACATTAAGTACTCAAAAAAACAAAAGTTATTAAAGAAAGGAATAACATACTATGTTCTTTTTATGAAAAATACCTATTTAAAATTAAGCCTTACAGACATCATTCTCTTATAACAGACAGTTAAAAAAAAATATTAAAATAAACTATAAGATTGAAAGATCCTATTTAAGATCTTTTTTTTTTTAATATTATAGTAGAAACATAACACTCATTGACACCTCTGGCTCATTCTCCCTCGTGCCAAACAAAGCAAGTGGTATTTTTGGTGCCAAGCTCAGTGATTGTAAAGTTAAGCACATTTAGTTTTGAGATGTAGTAAAAGCTTAACTTTTCACCTGGAGGACACGGCATTAATGCTTGCAAATCCTAGACTACATCAACAAAGTTGTTGCTGACATTTCCCTAGTCTTTTTCTTTTTTTTCTCTTTCTTTGGTTGCCAAAAAGAGATTAAATTCATCAATGAATAATGTTGTAATACGCCTGGTAGTAAACAAGCATTTGACTTTAAGAAAGCGAACATAGAGCACGCTTTTCCAGGAGGAACTTATGTACCCTAGATTTGAAGACTCCAAGAAGAGAAGGAAGACAGACGCAGGAAGTTCATTCCACTCTTTGGCTGTGGATATTATGAAAGTAGAGCAGAATCTTTTGGTTTGACACTGTGGTATGTCGACCAGGAATTAGTGGTATAATTTGCGTCTGCTGCTATGATGGAAGGGAGAAGATGAGATAAGGTCGTGCAATGCTTGCGCACAATCACCAACGTGGTACTTGTAGAACACTGACAGTCTGGCAACGTGCCGCCTGTGATAGAGGCTCTGTAGGCTAGACTCTGTAAGCGAGACATCATCTACAAGTCTAACAGCGCGTCTTTCAATCGAGTCAAGAGCTTCAAGTTGGTATTTAGCCAAGCCATCCCAAGGTGGCAGCGGTACTCCATACGAGTTCGGAGCTGTGCCTTAAATAAACTAAGAAGCTGTCCCGGTGTGAAGTACCGCCGAACCTTAGCCAGGATGCCCAGCTTTTATTTTATTGTGATTAAAAAGCTATAAAAAAATTTAAAACAAGAAAACATTACAAAAATAATCCCACTGTATTAAAAATCTTTTGTAGGTATAATTTGATTTATGAACTTTTATCACTTAAACAAACTACCGAACTGATCAGGCATTAACTTCGCTTAATGTGGAGACCAAGATTAACACATTACCTGCTTTTAGTCTAAGAAAAACGCGTGCATGCCGGCAGAAACTACTTATGTAAAAAAAACGTTTTAGTTTTAAGAGTTCTTCCCAAAATGACGGTAAAATTATTATCAAACTCAGCCTTTCAAGAACGCCTTTTTTGAGTAGAAAAACATAAGATTCTACCTTATATTTTTCTATTCATAGCAGTAAAATTCAAAACTGACACTTTTGATTTTAAATAATTATTATATACTTGCTAGCATTTATAAAAAAAGCGGCTGCATCACAAAATAAGGCCCTTTAGTTGAAAACATATTGTGGTACTTACATGAATTTTTAGATCAAAGCACTCATCTTAAAATACGACAGTTTTGCTTATAATTTTAATTCCGAAATTACCAAATTATTAGGAATGTGACCCCTTAGCACATAAGTGATGTGCGCACACGGCGATGTCCTGGTTGCAACTAACAATATGGCAGTGTAACTCCGAACTAACCGACCAAATTAGGTAGAACAAAAGGGGCGTTTGTGTATTTTTGTGAAAAGTATCGCTAAAAGCCTAGGTGTCTTTTTCACAAAGCATAAACCAACTAATTTAATAGGCATTTTTGCAATAAAAACGATTTTGGCCATTTTTGAGTTGAGGCTGTTTTGCAGGGAAGCAGCGATTTATGAAATTATGAATGCATAAAAATCTGACTAATAAATAATTTATAAATATCTTTGCTTTTCTATTGGTATAATATAATAATCTCTACTATTACTATTATAAAGAGGACAGATTTGATTGTATGTTTGTTTGTATAGAATAGGCTCCGAAACTACTGGACCAATATAAAAAGATATTTCACCTTTAAAAAGCTACTTTATCCCGAAATTCCCATTGGAACGGGAACTACGCGAGTGAAATCGCGAGGTGCCGCTAGTTCTATGGTATAATAAAGAATCTTTATATTAAAAAGATCCTACCCATCCTTACTTAAAAATTTTGGCGTTGACTAAAAGATATAATAAATCAACAAAGTACATCATTTTATTATTTAAAATATTAGTATAATTCTGTTTTGTTTAGTAAAAATATAACTACCAAACATATTGCTTAATTTCTCACATTCAAGAATAAATCATTGCATAAAAACTGCAAAAACTGTTCGGTAATGCAGTTTGAAAGCGCGCAATTAACGCAGCTGTATCGCGCAAACCAATTAGAGGCGAAGGAATGGGAACATACTTCCCACTGGAATATAAAGCGAATATAGATGACAGTAGGACTCATAATGGCTTACATACTTATTATTATAATAAGTGTGTAAGATATGAAAATGAATTTTACTAATTTTATTAATTTAAAGATTCGTGGGAAAAATTCGAAACAGATCACGTGACATATCTAAGACAGACTTTAAAAAAGGAGGTTCTCAATTTGACTCCATTATTATTATTTTTAATTTTTATTTTTCTTACCTCAAAAATTTTTACTTGGTGGTCCGATTTTCATGATTCTTTTTTTATTTGAAAGCTGGTGCTTCCCGTGTGGTCTCTTTTTAATTTGGCTCAGTTCTGACAGTGGAGAAAAATGAAAAAACTATATAATTGAAATCAGTTTATCGCTTTTTAATACAAAATCAGTGAGATAATAAGCAACCCGGCCAAAAGTACATTCGGTCAAAAATTCGGCTATTTTCCAAATGAAATCCCTACGTCCATATTTTTTAACTATAAAACGTGAATTTCCGCTTCACGAGTTATTTACGAGTTAATTTCTAGAACCTAACGAAGTAAATGAACATTTATTTGCGAACGACTGAGTATTGAATACTTTGTTCTCATTATATCGAGAGACTCTCATCCTCATGATTTTTTCATAACCCGACGAATAAATCTTTTAGATTGGATACATAATTTGATGATGCATTCTATTTATCATTATTTCCAGTCAGATAGTATTATTATTACACAAAATTTATCAACAAAAGACAAGTAGATTTCAACAGTTGAGCTGATTGCATACTGTTGTGAACAATGTTGACGTAGCTCAACTCCTTTATTGTCAAATGCATAGTAAAATTTTTGAAATTTATTATATAACTTCAATATTTACGTAATGTATGACAATGCTTATCATTTCTCTCTATACTACCTTAGACAACAATGCCCGTGCTAGGCCGGCTGGTACAGAGTTTTAAAGTGGTAATCTCGAAGCACCTCTACGGTGTCGTAGCACTTCTACGGCAGCGTAGCACCTCTACGGAGTCGTAGAGCTTCTACGAGAGCTCTAGCCAGCCAGAGTTGTAGTACCCAGTACCTCTAGCCATGTATGGCAGGAAACGGGGACACCGCGCCAGTCGGGCCGCGGTAGTTTTTACCAAAGGTTCTAAATTATCTAACTAATGTAGTGTAGCGTACCCACAACTCAAACTCTGCTTAGCTTGGGACTAGATGATGGTGTGTGGATTATCCAGTATTATTTATTTTATTATAATTTGACATTTTGAACGTACAAGCAAGGATACTTATCCTCTCTATTTCTTGAAAACCATAACCCACCCGCGCCGTAAAATTGTGAGCTCAGTCTCTAATGCATACAAAGGACCTGCTTAATTTTAAATATGAGACACGGCAACCTTCCTGTGGTTCCTTGTAGTATCTACTTTATATCTAAACATACATTTTATCCTATACTAATAATATTTTATAGAGAAAAGATTTTATTATTTGTATGTATTGAATAGGCTCCAAGCTAAGCAGAGCTTGTGATATGGGTACTAGATAACTGATAGGGCGGCCGTACACGGACTGCTTGAACCAGTTGAGACCGACTGCTTAAAGCCGCGACCGCGCGGTGAACTATAGTCATGCATACATTGCCGTACACACGACTGCTCGAGCAGTCGCGACCGCTTCAAGCCGTCAACTGCATGATGAAATTCCATCGTGCAGTCGACCGCTCGCGAGCGTTCGCGAGGCATACACCGACTGCTTGAGCCGTTGACTGCGCTAGAGCAGTCGACAGCTCTCCGACCTTCTGTCTGTCTCGTCTCATTTGTCGACTGATTTTTGAACAATGAGGGCGTGTGCGATACTGATGCGCTTATTAGTCCAATTAAATCGCAAGTCCATGTTGTTCTCTTAATTTAAATTGGATGAACCCAACAATGTTCTCGCCGCCGCCGTCGTCTCCGCTTGAGCAGAAGCAGCAAAAGCAGTTCTTCCTCGTCAGAATTCATGACTCGACTGTGGTAGAAAATCAACTACTCGAGCGGTTGGTAGCGTAGCTCCAGCAGTTAACAACCGACCGCCCGAGCAGTCGAAGCCGACCGCTTGAGCAGTCGACGCCGACCGCTAGAGCGGTCCGTGTACTTCGCTCAGCCGCTAACTGCTTGAGCAGTCCGTGTGTGAGAGCCTGGTGTGCCCTTAGTCAGCGAAGTTAGCGTTACATAATATGTTTTGTTAATAACATCTCTGGTTAAGTTTATTATTAAGGGCCTAAGTATGAAGGAAAATAAACTTTATTAACTATAATTCAGTGTATATTCTAACCAAGATTAAGTTTTTTTCATTTTGAGGTGTAACATACGGTGTAGCTATGGTTTATCCATTTTGAATGAAGCATGTTAGTAAACAAAGTACGACACAAATAACAATATCTCACTTGCTTGGCGTCGAGTTTCAGATATAATTGTAAGCAATTTTTATTAAAGGGAGGATCTAAAATCGACAAGTAATGTAAATTACGTATAAAAGGACACGCCAACAAAGTGACTTTTAGGTTAAGTATGGGCAGTTTGTTTACGTTTATGCTCCATTCAAAATGGATACTATATAGGTATCTACCTATATTAAGTTTTGTGTTATATATAGGTAGTTGTATTCCTACAACTTTGTAGGTAGGACCAGTGTACCTACACTACCTACCTACCTACTGAACTGGTACAGTAATCGTCCCTTCGTCTGTTGCGGAGGCACGACGCGACGACGACGTTTCCTCTGTACCTACTGTAACATACGCCTATCTGTAATATAGGTACTCCCCAGTGTTGGTTGGTTGCCGACACGCCCCGCCGCGCCGCCGCCACGCCGTGACCGCCATTGATTTATTAATAAACCCTTTTTAAATCAATGGTGAACGCACTGGTGAGAAGTGAGAACAGATGACTCGTATTTTTTGACCGTGCCGCCATTTTGGAACATCGATTTTAGAAATCAGACTAAAATATTTTAAATGTTTTAGCTTATTCCATAACGATTTCAACGATATTAAACAAGTAATACATAGTAGCCATTAGTAGCTCCCTACAAAACTTTAGAGCAATCGTCAACGCGGCGCGTGTGACTAATCAGTTATTCTAAAACGAGGTGGTGGGAATACAAGTAAGTAGGTACCTATTTTTTTGTTTATAGTTTTTTTAATTAATTATTTGACTATACACTGTCTGTACCAGTACAGTAGGTAGGTAGGTAAGTAGTGTAGTCAGGTACATTGGTCCTACCTACTTACTTGTATTCCCACACCTTTCAAGATAGGTTCAATGTACCTGACTACAATACCTACCTACTTTACTGGTACAGTAATCATTTATTCAGAAAAGAGCTAATTAGTGTTAGAATCATTGATTTAAAAAGGGGTTTTTAATAAATCAATGGTTAGAATTAAAGCAATCATTACGTTCGTAATATGCATAACATTTTAGAAAAGAGCTATTGTGTGATAAATGAAGGAAGCATTACATTCTTAATATTACATTTCATGATATACAAGCATTATAGCCGTGTCCCGACATCACAGTGAACGGGTAATGCTTCGAGTAATGGTAACATCACAATGTAAGTAATATTACAATTTTGTGATGCCATAGTAATATTGCATTACATTCTACTGTCATGTTTTGCGCATGTCATACCGAAGCTCGAAATCCCGAAGTAGCCTTCTATTCTATTCAGGTCGTAAACTATGATTTAAATTATGTTGATATGGTGATTGGATGAGTAATGAAAACTTTATATTAACGTTTTCAAGGTTTACAAGGACTAAGGTGTTAACTCGCGGACTAGGGTAAAAATAACAACACTGTTTCATTTCCATTGAGAACTGATTAATTCGAAATTAAGGTTCAGAAGGCACCATTATCGCGAAACCAAGTGATAGCGCCTTCTAATTTTTCTACTGGTGACACCTAGTTATAAATTTAGGAACTAAATTTTTACAAAGAAACTAACGCCATCTAGCGGGGCGCGGTTGAACTATAGCTTACATTATTGAATTATTGAACAGTTTGTTTCAATTAAACATAAGGAATACCTAAACTTAAATCCCGAAGTAGTATTACTTAGTAAAGTAGTATAAATAGTACTTCCTAACTGGAGTTAATTAAAGTGGCGTGATTCAGATGTTCATCAAGCTTATACAATTTATTACAAAATACAAAATCTTTATTCGGAAACTTAAAATACATTAAATAACAGTGTTTGAGACCCCCTTTTAAGTAAAGTAATTTACCTGTGTTAGGGGAATCTCGCTCTGCCGCAAACAATAGAATTTGGAACGTACATTAAGTTCGGCTAGTAGTTATTATATAAGGCTACTTAAAATATAAAGCTTATTATTTACAAAAATAAATAGATTTTTATTTATTTTTAGCTATTTAGGAAGTGAGCGCGTGTGTGTGTGTGTGTGTGTGTTGTGTGTGTGTATATTTGTGTTTGTTAGTATGTGTGAACCTGTATAATTTAAATATTAAATAGTAAAGTAGGTATGTAGAGGATGTAGAGATACATGAAAATCATAGGAGAGAAGACAGGAAAACCTAACATAACTTTTCGAACAGTGCTTCCGTTTCGTCATAGCTAAAGTAGAGTAGCCATTTGGTTAGTTTCTTTTTCAATTCATAGTTACTTAAGCTATGAATATTCAGTTTTTTGTTAATTAAGTTATATATGTCGGCATTTATTGTCTTTATTGATGATTGATAAGCGGTTTTGTCTACTTTCTTACTGTTTATTCAATAAAACTTTTGAATCCATTGGTTATTAACGCCAAAGGCATTTTAGATGGGATAATTGCAATAATTCGAGTTTGAGCTTTCCAAAATATAAAAAATCATGGTAAATATCCCGTAGTAAATTACTTTAATACTTAATTTTATTATAAAAATTATCATAGTTTGACGAATTCATTACGGATGTAAGCGGGTTAATTAGAAGGAGCGCGCGCGTCTACTGTCTAGAACCGCACTCGCCCTAAAGATGTCTCTCGTTAAGGGATGAAACGTTGGTGTTCTTCCAACACAAATAAGGTTCGTAGTTAACCCTACTTTAATACTGTTTATTCGTCGAGATTTGAGTTTCGGTATTGATCAGTACGAGCTAACTTTACAAACAATCGCTTACCAGAGATACGACGTTGTTACTGAGCACGCCACAGAACAACGTCTTGACGAGTTTCCTGAGTTCAGGAGTCATCTCTTCAAGCTTGGAGACCAGATCTATGAAGAACTCCGCCATGTCCTTCTGCTCTCCAGTGTTCAGTGGCTGATGGTCCATCTGGTAGACTTTGCAGAAGCTTCGAGGGTTCCTGAAGAAGGTTTGGTTAAATAAGACTTGACGACCTCTGTGGCGCGGTGGGCAAAGGTCCGCCTGCGACGCAGGAGGTTGCGGGTTCGATTCCCGCCTCGGAACAAATATTTGTACGATCTGCAAGTATTTGTTCAGGGCGTTCTGGATGTTTTCTATATATAATAAAAAAAATATATCTATCTATGTAGTGTATTGTATTATAGTACCCATAACACAAGCACTGCTTAGCTTGGGGCTAGATAATGCTGTGTGAATAGTCCAGCATTATTATTTATTTATTTATTATTATAAGAGTCTGTGAGTTGAATTCATCGTCATCAAAATGTATACGTGCGGTAGAGTGCGGTCGCGTCCAATTCAAAATATATATTGAGAGTTGTTAACACCCCCAAATTTAAATAATTTAAAGTTGTACTATGGCATCTTAAGGAAAAAGAGGGAAACCTTTACGAGGTCAGTCACGCGAAATTATCTACAATGTTTATAAATATTTTGTAACCGAAGCTGACAGATTAAAAAAAAATTAAGATGAAGATGTAAGTTGTCATTTTAAGAAGGTTCAAGAGCGAGTTGCAAATGCCACTGGAATTTCAAGAAGAACTTTGAACAATATATTAAACGAAGTTAGTACTGAAACACATTCTGCTGAAATTAAGTTCAGCACTCCAAAAAAGGGGAGACCAAAAAAGTAATTTCGTTTGGATATGGATGATTTTGATTATGATGTTGTTCGAAGGATGGTGTATGATTTTCACTTACGATTTAATGAACTGCCAACATTAAAAGCTAAATTATCTGAAGCTATTAATTACAATGGGTCTGAAAAGACGTTGAGGAAAATACTTCATGAGATGGGATTTCGGTTCACTAAAATGGAAGATAATCGAAAAGTTCTAATGGAAAAAGCACGATGTAAGTCTCAAACTAATGGAATACCTCGATAAAATACGCAAATTTCGCGAATCAGGAAAAAATATCGTCTACATGGATGAGTCCCACATACATACATCCCACACTAAAGGGAAATCTTGGAGTGATGATAAGAAAAAAGGAGTAACACAGCCAATTTCAAAAGGTCAACGTATGATAATAGTTCATGCGGGAAATGAAAAAGGCTTTGTACCCATGTAGTGAAAGATGTTTGCGAGCAGTATTATAGTGATACAAAATGACGTGTGCCTTTCAAAAGTGCAACAAAAATTCAAGAAACACAAATAAAGCCAGAGGTGTAACATTTCACTCGTAGGTATTGAGAGTTAATGAAATAACTTTTATTTTATCGTCCGCATTGTCAAAAATGACTACAATAACAAATTTAAATGGCGAGTGCACGAAAGAGAAAGTTGTGTTTGCACCTAACGTGTGAGAAAAAGAGATGACACTATTTTCTCAGTACGCTTGTTTTGTTTGTGTACATTGCTACAGTTTTTGGTGGTCGGGGCGTATCTAACGATTTATATCAATGTCTACATCACAACAATGTGTTTTTATTGATACAAACTTGGACATAATATACAGTTTCTTCGATACAGCCCGGTAACAGAAAGACAAACAGACCGACAGCAGAGGCATAGTAAAAGGGTCACATTGGCATCCTTTGGATACGGAACCCAAATTATGAATAAAAAGTATAATTACCTAAATAGATGTTGAGCTCCAAGGATAACATTCAGCGGAGTTGAGCCGGCTGAAACTTCTGGGTACACCTGAAAAAGTCAAGTAAATTTGTATGTAAATAAATGTTGGAGTACCTAATGTTTAGGTAAATGGATGAACTGATCTTGATTTAATTACTATAACAGGAAATTAACTTAATTGGAAGTGATCAACAAGTCCTTACTGCGCATAATTAATCAAATTAGAGTCTACATAATGTAAATGCAGATAAGGGAGTACCTAGTCATATAGGTAAATATAGCTAACTAAGTTCTTTTTGTTTTAGTTTTTGATTTTCTTCTTTTGTTTTGGTTCTTTGGGGAGCTTCTCTCATAGCTGTGTCACTATATTTCATGCCTCAGTGGGAATGGCAAACTTATTTAGTCTGTTTCTGTCACTGCTTCTATAGGATGACTCAAACATAGAACTTTATTTTGTTTATATAATTTATAGAGCGATTGAACAGAGCTCCAATCACCACTAAGGAAACAAAACTTTGCCTTAGAAATGAAATACCTATTTATGGTAAAGTCTTGGTAAAGTTTGAAGTATGTAGATTGAAAAGTACCTAGATATCAGTAGCAAATCAGTCAGTGAGGTGTTTACTTAGGTCAATAAGTACCTGTAAGATCGCCAATAAGTATCTGTCTCTTAGAGATAATATAGGTGAATCACAATGAAGCGTCCAGTGCCGCAAAAACTTATCGTGGAGTTAGTTCGTAAGTTCAAAAATCACAACACATTCGGTTTTCTTTGTCGCAGTTTATAGCACCGCCCCGGTCGGCAATAACAACACAGAGCACGCCAAAGAGAATACAATAACTTCGATCGAAAAAACTTTCAAAAACAAACAAAACAGAGAAGAGAAAACCCGGCAACAGCCATTGTAGATTTGAATGAAATTTAAAAAAAAGAAGTAGGTAGGTAGGTATAGCCATTACGAATGTTTTACGAACGTCACTGTCACTGTCAGTCAGGTTGACAGTCCTAGCTTAGATCGCTTTAAGCCCTCCGCAGACAGCCGCTAATTAGTTAGCGCGTCTTGCCGTCCCACCGTCTCGGTCGTCGCGTCGTCCCGCCTCTCATTCTCATGTAATTAATTCTAATTAATAAATATAATATCAATCAATAAGCCTGCGCTTTTACTTTACTAACACAGCCGCACACAGAACCTCCTCCTTTTTTTCAAAGTCGGTTAAAACAGCTCATTTCACGTGTTCAATGCATTGATTTAATAAAAAGGGAAGATGAGGTACTCGAGGTTTCTCGAAAGTGGCAACCTCATATTGTGTAAAATTGTGTGCTCCCACCTCAGTCACCGTCGGACCGGGGCGGCACGGGCGGTCGTGATTCGCGTGAAATATTGTTGTCTCGGTCTCACTTCGGTCATAAACACGTCTTTCCGTCTTTGTTGTTCTTTGTATTGCACAGGACTGGAAGTCTGGAAATATTACTGTGAGCGTATGTGTTTGCGTGTAGTTGTAACACATGTCAATGTTTGAGTAAGCGCTGGGAGAACATAACCTATCTTCCCTTTTTAATAAATCAATGGTTCAATGGTAAAATTGGATGTATTAATATTTTGTCATTACTTCTATAAAAAAAATAAGGCTCCCCAATCCGCATGCCCAGCGTGGGGATTATGGGCGTTACCACCCATTAGATAAAAGCCTGTGTCCAGCAGTGGACCAATACAGCATGTATTGGTTGAGGTTGATACACGTTCTTAAAAACTTTCGCGTTTATAATATTAGTAGGATAAGATATTAAAAGGCGGCAGTTTTGTTGAGATACTCTGTAAGGGCCTATATGAATGAGCGGGTGCACACTTGCTATTGTACCTATTGCTGGATTGCAGGAATCGAAGGTGAAGATGACGTAGAATTGAAAGATGGTTCTGTGAGAAGAGCTTCTACGAGTATATATTTCCTTTCTGCAGTACTGGATGGCTATTACTATTTACATTTCACTGTTCACTTGTTCGTATCATCAAAAACTGAATGAATAAACTGCCGAAACGCTCGGCTTTGATACGTAAGTAGGTCCTTTCTAGATAATTCTACGCTTTTCCAGAAGCTATACCTATCTCGTTTCTTTATTCCAGAACATTTCACTATCTTTGTATTTGATTTCGATTCGTTCGAGAAACTAATCTATACATAATTATGTAGGTAGGTATGTATGTCGAGTTGGGCGGGCGCCGACTACTATTACACAATTTATGTATGACCGTTCTCGAAACAAGTACCTATTACTTATTCTGTTGACCAAAATAATATTGTTCGATTTTAAAACTCCAAAACCAAGGTATTAAAAAGTAAACTATCTTAAAATTATGTAGACGTTGTCCTGCACACTGTACAAAACGGCTTAATTTCATAGTTAGTAGACTAATTAAAACTAGTATTTACAATTGAAACAATCCAGCCAATTGCAGACGGTCCGAACAATCTATAGGCAGTTGAACTGGTTAAAAACCAACAATAATTTCAGTGTTTAATTGTTTAGTTATTGATAAATTCATACCTACATACATATACGTTGGTTGCAATAGGAGTCTGCGGTTAGCTCAAAACTGTGTACCTATTACTAAGTATAATAGTAGGCGATCAAATAAAACAACGCTTTTTAACGACAGCATAGAACGAAATTGGTCTGCAGGCAGAAGTTTGGACAGTGTGTGTTTCGAAAATATTTGTAAGAATTACTCACGGAGCCGCGTCGAGTCGGCAGCCGTTCGCGAGTCTCCAATAGTTACAACTACCTACCTACATGTTGTGAAAAATAGCATTTTATAAAAGTTCTGCGTGCACCCACAATTCCATTCAATTTATTTAAAACTTCAAAACCAAACCAACAGATGGCGTAACATGTTCTGAATACACGTATAAAATATAAGAAGTAGCAAGGTACACTGGTTACATATAGAAACAAAATCTTAAATCTAAAATAATTATTAATTACCTAAATTAAAGATGTCAACGTGTGTCGTCTACATAAGTAGTTCCTATTGTTTATTGATTGTTATAAATAATGTAATTCAAAGTCAAAGTCAAAATCATTTATTGCAAAAAGTAGGTACATATGTATGGAGATTGATTTCATATGTATAAAATTTTGACTCTACCATCACTGTATATTTTAGAGACAGCTATGATTGTCAAGAATAATCGAAATGTTGACAACAATGAAGTCTGCAATATAAGCAGAAAAACTACCATGATGAGTAAAAGCATCTTTGCTATGGCACCCTCCATATAGGTATAATAAATTACCACAGTCTATAAGATTTCTGCCGAGTATGGAGTTTCAGAGAAAGTTGAAAATAATTCTTTCGAATAAATGTTATGTTATTCTATAAATGATTATTTAACTGACAGAGATTTTTCTGCTTCATGAATGACATTCGTTAGTTTTAAGTTGTTTTCATTCAACACAGGCTAGCTCAGTTTTGTTTAATTTTATAGTACCTAAGCCAAATACAAGGAACATAAATACTAAGCGGCCAAATATAACTTCATTTTGGTTATTATTACCTACCTACTTGTAAACAGACATTGCACACCGTAAAACCGGTAGGAATACATTTAATCATATAATATAGACCTAAAAACACCTGTACCTACATGTATTTCATGCAATAAATGATACTTACTTCACGCAACTGAGCTCCCTATTCGGAAATTTAAACTGTACATAAAACGAAATCTTATCAAGAAAGCCTATTACTCCGTAGATGACTACGTCAATGATGTTAATGCTTGGCCGGATGTCGCCCAGTTCCACAAAATTTATTATACGTAATTAACATTACTTGTCGATTTTAGATCCTCCCTTCAATAAAAATTGCTTACAATCATATCTGGAACTCGACGCCAAGCAAGTGAGATTTTGTTATTTGTGTCGTATTTTGTTTACTAACATGCTGCATTCAAAAATGGATAAACCATAGTTATCCTAAGATTGTATTAGTTGATAAGCGATAAACTTGCTAGTGGTTTCTTTTTCACTTCTTCCGCTAGTGGATAAAAAATTTAAGTGAATTAGAGTCAATTGCACCTTATTTCTTGTTTCATAGTAATATCTATTTATGAAGCTGTTTATATAGTAAAAATTTGACTTGTCTAAGTACTTATTTTGTAAGTCTAAAAAATAAACGATTTGACTCTGACTCTGACTCTACTTACTTACTTACTTATGTACATTGATAGGTAGCTAAAGCTCTAATTACAGCTGAAGTAGGTACATACACCATGTTAGTTGGGTATTAGCAATGTCTTCTTGTCTATCATCTTACAGTATAGCAATTTATTACGAACAATTTTAACAGTTTTAGATATAATCAGTCGTTGTTAATACTAATTATAATTTATTTTCAGTCTTTAAACTATCATTTTCTCTATTATGAATTATATAAAAATAGGTTCGCTAGTTATTATTAATTATATTTAAACAATTCAATTGAGATAATTAATCCAATAATGTTAGTTTAAGTATAAGGTCATTTATATTATACAGTGAAACCTGGTTAATTGGGATCTCAAGGGACCAAGAATTTTGTACCATTTATTGAGGGTTTCCATTAATCCAGTTTTCCAATTAGGCAGGTTTAACATTATAGTTGTCTCATAATATACAGAGGCCCCGCTTATAGAGGTCGAACGAAATGTACCGTTATTTCATTTTAAGAGGTGGAAATGTTAAAAAAACGCGTATTTTTGGTGTTATGAATTTCATGTAGGTATGAATGTACCTATACATTACATACTCGTACATTATGTATTACGTAGGAAAAAAACAAAACTAAAGTAAAGTTTATGACTTAAAGTAATCGGTTATGATTGATAGTTGCTGAAACCTGTTTCTCTATAGAATGAATTTGATCAAAAATATTAGAATTATCAATTTTTGACATTTCGAAATACTTATGTAAAGTTTCTAAAGCTTCCATTGTCACACGCTTTGAAATGTTGACTGAGTCTCTTCACAGTCTTCTTCTACTCTTCAAGGAAACCTGTCAAAACCTGTCCCAATCTGATCAATTTGTCTCATTTATAGCGGGAGGTTCGAAAAGTCCCATTAATAGAGGTAGGTAATTTTTAATGAAAAAGTACCGGGACCTCATTGCAACTCTCAATAATAGAGGTTTCTCACTTATCCAGTTCTCACTTAACCAGGTTTCACTGTAATATTGTTTGCTTCGTAGCCAGAGTCGTATGTGATTGAAAAAATCTGAAAAAAAAAAAAAAGTTAATACATCGACAAGCAAAATAAAGCAATTCTACATGTGCATTGTACACGTGATAAATATTATTGCGATGATATAAAATATTAATGGTATAAAAAAGAAAATAGTCCAATTGAGAAGGAACCTCCTTTTTTTGAAGTCGGTTAAAATTACTATTTATTGTTCAGGAGGTTCATCCCATATGAATGAAACTTGAAAAAAAAATGCATACATAATAGAACCTTCTTCTTTTTCAAAAACAGCTAATTTCACTAAATTTAGATATTAAGGTTACGCGTAGGTACTTGAAAGACGACGATAATTAGAACCATGCAGTATTCACAATGCTAACTGCGGACTATTCAAACAATCTACATGTAGCTGAATTTATCAACGAACTGAATAATTGAAGTGAGTTGAGAAATTCATACCTGTAGATTGTTTGAACAGTCTGCAGTTAGCTCCATTGTTCACTTGTAAATACTACATACTCTCTGATTTATCTTTGTTAAAAATAATGAGAATTACATGAAAATGTAACTTGTGGATTAAGTCTTAGACTTTTTAGTACTTAGTTACTTTACTATTAACTGTTATATCTAAGATATAAAATAAAATGAAAAAATTAAATAGTGTGAAATAATAAATGAGACTTAATTAATGAAAATAAAATGTAAAAAAAAAATAAGACTTAAACCGCACAAACAAAGCAATTTTACATGTTCAAAAAATTCAAAATTTAAATTTAAAATTTAAGTAAAAAAAAAGTCAACTAAACTAAATTAGCATGTTCATAGAATTGGAAATATATAATAGTACATATATTTGTGTTTATATCGTCCTCGGACGAATCACCTGGCGTAGGGCTGTCTGTCTCAACAGATCGCAGTCGCAGCACGACGCTGCTCTACCGAGCACAACACCCCGCCAGGAACGTAAGTCGTCTACAGACTATTCCGAGCCCCGACATCGAACTGAGTTAAATCCGGACCGTGGTGTGGAGCGCAGTGGTGCACGTGTTAAACGAAGTACGCACCGATCTCCGCGGTCCAAATGGGCTTCGACGTCACGCCTTACGAAGTAAAACGCAACTAGTAAAGTCACATTGTTTAGAGCCTCCCGACTCTCGGGGCTCCACAGTGAGCATATCCTTGCCTTAGAGGCGTTCAGGCATAATCCCGCGGATGGTAGCTTCGCACCACCGGCCGCTCGGCCGAGTGCATGAACCAAATGTCCGAAACTGCGGTTCCCTATCGCAACGACAAGCCATCAGTAGGGTAAAACTAACCTGTCTCACGACGGTCTAAACCCAGCTCACAGTTATACTTATATATTTGGATAGAATATATTATAAGTATATGTAGTGGTAAACCATATGGTTTCAATAGATATTCAATTATAAAATGTGACAGGCTTGATATTTCCTGTTTGCTTTCCCGCTCAAATTCAAATTCCAATACAAATCAGCTTCATTAATGAGTAAGGTATTTCATATTGCATTATATTCTTGGTGCTGTGCATTCTAAATTATTAACTTATATTTATTAGATTTAAGCATAAAAATTATTTAAGGCTATCTATTATGTAAGTATGTCTCTAATAATAAGGTTTTATATACTTGCTACTGGTTTCTTGTTCACTTCTTCCACTAGTGGACAAAAGATTGAAGTGAACAGATTCTCAATAACACCTTGTTTCTATTTGTATGTGATTATCGGTGAACCTAAACAAATAAAGTTATTGAATTCTGACATCTGATTTCATTATTTTCTACTCCCAAATTGTTAGGTTGCATTGTAAGGCAGGTAATTTCATGATTCTATCAAAATAAGAACATAATTGTCGATAAAAATTTGATTCTAGGATTATAATTACTTGTATGCAAAATTTCAGCCAGATCCGTCCAGTAGTTTTGGCGTGAAGAAGTAACAAACATCCATACATCCATACAAACTTTTGTTATTATATAAAAACTATCGTAGTTTGACGAATTCATACGAACCTTATTTGTGTTGGAAGAACACCAACGTTTCATCCCTTAACGAGGGACATCTTCAGGGCGAGTGCGTTCCGCATCTCTTCGAGCACTGAAACACACACAAATAAGGTTCGTAGTTAACCAGCTTACATCCGTAATTAATATTAGTGTGATTGTAACGTACATAATTTTATCCTCTATCCAAATATTTCTTATCTTATAATATGTACCTTTAAACGAGCAATTCTTGTGTATACGAGTATACATATACAAGGGGTCGATAAATGGATCTAGCTAGGATTCATTTTATATAAATGTCGTTTTATTAGTTTAATTATGTTTTCAATAATTAGATGTATCATATTCAATTGACTTTTCCTGACATCTATTGGTGAAAAGTATTTATTTATTTTAATATTCGTGTTTTCAATACTGAACCTTATCCCACTAAATACACTTAGGGTCAATTCATACTAGCGCAGAGTCGAAGCGCATCGAAGCGTCAATCCGAAACTTAATATAGCAAATTCACCCTTATCTCCACAATGTAATGCACATATTTCTTCCAAGGAATAAAAGACGCGCGAATTCACGCGCATTCGAGGGAATTCGCGCGCCTGCGTGCGAGCAACTCTGATTGGACTTCGCTTTGATTGTGAGGAATTTGACGCTTCGATGCGCTTCGACTCTGCACTAGTATGAATTGACCCTTAGGAATTAAAGTGAAAAATATGACTTTTCCTGCCATCTATTGGCGGATAGTACTAACTACTATAATTTCTATGAGCACAATTTACCGAAAAAAAACCGATCGAAGCTCGGTCACCCAGGTACTAAGTCTCATTATGCGCTGCGATTTTTGTAAAATCATCGGAGATAAAAAAAAACTAACTCAATACATACTATAATCCACTATGACGCCGCCGCAGTGAAGTGGACTCCGACTCCTCGCATCATTCCAGTCACGAAGTTCTTTTCGACGACGAAGTCTTCCTCACCTGGCAGGTAGCACGGACGCCCGATAGGCCTGGAATAGAATAAATATAATCCAATTATAATGATGATCATAATAGTAACATTAATAGCAATCGAACAGAGTTCAATTCTAATATTATGAAGTACTACATAGTTTCTGCACGCGTTGATTCAATGGAAATGTTTAATGGTATTTTATTCAACGTTAGTTTCATTAAAAACAATCAAATCACATCACATCACACTAATATTATAAAGGCGAAAGTTTGTATGGATGGATGGATGGATGTTTGTTACTTCTTCACGCCAAAACTACTGGACGCCTACAGGTGCTGCATACAGGTAATTCTAATCCTGGAATCAAACATAGGCTACTTTTTATCCCATAAATCGGTTCCCGTGTTATATAAATCACCTTTTAATTTTTCCATAGGAACAACAAGTGCAAAGCCGCGGGGCGCAGATAAATTATATAATATAATTATACGTAACAACATATTGTACAAAATAGTTTAAACTAAGTACCTACGTAATAATATTTCTATAATATTTTATTTTTATTTCAAGTGTGGATTTGGCGCCGATATCGGCGTCACGCGCGAACGGATCATGCTGAAATTTTGCACACAGTTAATCCTTATCCTGGAATCAAACAAAGGCTACATTTTATGACATGAACCACCATGAAATCACCTTTTAACGTTTCCATAGGATCAACGCGTGCGAAGCGGCGGGGCGCAGCTAGTTATAGAATAAGATAAGCAATTACCTACATAAATCTACTCTGCAGTTAAATTTAATATTTTCTTAATTTTTTCCTCGTGAGCATGGTTATTTAAATATTCAATAATTTGTGTTGCATCATTTTCAATCAGTTTACAGAAACTGGGTTGAATGGCAAAAAAGGCAGGCCTGGTGTTCTTCATACTCTTTAAAAGATGTAAATAAATGACATACCTCAGTGTTCGGATTGGCTATTAATATAATTAATTTCCTTGCATGCCTGGCAATTTAATTGCATAGTACCTGGGTGACAGACCTCGATTTTTTTCTATTCGCCAATAGATGGCAGGAGCAGTCATATTTTTCAGTTTGATTCTTATACTACATCTTCCACTAATTCAAATGTTTATTTGTATTCTTGTAAACATTTTCTTTTTGTTTTAATATTGGGTCACTGTTCCCTTTGCAAAGGAACACTGTGAAATTGTTTAATATGTCATTGTCCATTGTATGTAACGGCGGCGGCGGCGTCGGGAGATGATGTAGGCTGGATGAGGACATGTTTGTCAATAAAGGCCGGCCGCGTTTTCTGTCTTGATTATCTCCATTTACTGCATCAAATAATTTGTCTATAATTCCAACCACTGTTGCTGCAGCTGATGCATCTTGTGGTAACGAACCTGAAAAAAAAAATTGGTATGAATGTAGGTAAGTAGAATAAGTCCTAGGTTAAGATTCCATTCTATCATGAAAAAGTTTTGGTATTGCTTGATTTTGTATATTATGTATACATTTAAGCAATTATATATTAAACTAGCTGCTCCCCGCGGCTTCGCACGCGTTGTTCCTTTGGAAACGTTTAAGGGTGATTTTTATCCCACGAAAAAAGTAGCCTATGTTTTATTCCAGTATTAGAATTACCTGTATGCAAAATTTAATCAAGATCCGTTCAGTAGTTTTGGCGTGAAGAGGTAACAAACATCCATCCATACAAACTTTCGCATTTATAATATTAGTGTGATGTGATTATAATGTCAAATATTTGACACAGCATCAGTCTACCACCCAAAATTAGTAGCTCTTGTACTATGGGAACCAGGTGACTATTATAATATGATTAAATATTTATACATACATTATACTTATTGTCCATACACAAGCCCAATACATGCTTTTGTTTTTAATAAATTATTGAATAACTTACTAACCTGGACAGTTGGTTTGTTGGCAGCCTATTTCTGAAACATTTTATCAGGTGGGGTGGGTCCATTAATGTTACAATTTCATGTCCCCGTTATTCGAAGTAAGGTCGATGTATTGACGTCACCGGCGACACCGTCGCAGTCACACAGTGTCCCAGCAACTTCCAAACCAGCGCGTCGAAACAAGCTCCCAAGACCTGCATAATCATATTTCATTTGTAGTTATATTTTAATATACTAGCTGCACTTATAATATTTGTGTGATTGTGTAATGTGTGATTTATTATTTATTATACAATATCAGATTATCTATGGGATAAAAAGGCTTGGGACGTATTTTGCTCCAACTTGACAAATAACAACTAACAGGCTAAAGGATTCTTCGTCGTTTCTTTACTTTAGTCTACATACGTCTACATACTGAAGCGGCCCCGCACTCCTATAAATAAAAAAGAAATCTTATTTTTTTTTTTTAAATCTTTATTAAATTATAGAGGGTTTAATCAACATGATTATGTCACCCTCGGAGTTATGCTTAATTAACTTAGTATCTACGCTTAATTCCTAACTTAACAAATTTTAACATGTTTAGAGCTTCCTCCGAGAGCGGAGTAGCCAAAATATTAGTAACTAAACCAATAGAAAACAAATTAACATTGTGCTTAAAACAAAATAAAAATCTTTCCGCTTCGTTCCGGACACACTCCACAACAATATGGTACACATCTTCTAGTACGTCACACTCGGTGCAGTTCGGTGAGCTAGTCTTGCGCATTAGGAGACCAAAACTATTGAGAGGAATGTGTCCCGATCGGAGCCTCAGCATGGTAACGATGTCGGACCTGGCCATTTTCGAACCGTCGAACCAAGGGGCTTTAGGTAGTGTTGGTTGTATGGTCTTATACCAAATACTTTTACTCAGCGATCTCTCGTCAAAATATTCAGTCCATATTTTCTTACATCTTTCTTTAATTAGATTGAGTAGATCACCGTGATAAGGTAAAAAATTCATGTCGATACCATCTTCGGTTGCTTCCCCGGCAAGACAATCAGCCTCCTCGTTGCCAGATAAGCCGACGTGTGACGGAATCCATTGCAGCGTGATGTGTTTATTATTACTCGATAATTTATCGAGAGACGCCAGAACGCTAAACGCTATCGGAGCTCCACGACATGTCGTGGCGCACCGAGCGAGGTGATGGAGGGCGCTTTTAGAGTCCGTCAAGATGACATAAAAACCGCTTGCCAGGGAATCAACGTACGATATCGCTTCCGCTATAGCCACCAACTCCGTATACATAATAGATATATTCGACTTTATTCTAATTTTAACTGACGAACACAATTGAGGATCGTAAATGGCCAGTCCCGAGAGGTCGTCTTTTTTGGACCCGTCCGTGTAAATTTTATAACAACTTAAGTAATTGTTAATTAAATAACTTTCACAAATCTGTTTCAAAACATTTGAATTATAGCTATGTTTAGACTTAGAGATAGTGTCGATATCCGGTTTGATATTGGAAACGTCCACACTGCTAACCCATTTATTTAATAGAAATACAGCATTTCTAGGACTTGAATAAATCGGTGTATCTTTATACTGTTCATGAATTGTAAATAGAATAGGTTTAGATCTGTTTCTGCACAAATAAGTCTGACTAAGGGTATTCAATTCGCCTAACAAAGTAATGTATATCGTTATTAGACCATGATTTTATACGAATTACGAAGCCAGTACTTGCCGGCAAGATAATATCTTCGAACATTGAGCGGCTGAATGCATAGTTCACATTCCATTACGTGGATAGCTGTACTACGTATAAATCCACCTATAACACGCATGTAAGAGATTTTCGACCTATAAGTACCTAGTCGAACTATATAATTTTGATAGGATTAAGGAATTACCTACATCACAATGCATCCTAACATTTTGGGAATTGTAAATAATGAAATCTGAAGTCAGAAGCCAATAACTTTATTTCTTTAGACTTAAGTACCGAAAAACTATTATAAAAATAAGAAATAAGGTGTTATTGAAATTCTGTTCACTTCAATCTTTTGTCCACTAGTGGAAGAAGTGAACAAGAAACCACTAGCAATTTTACTTAATCTCTTAGGTGTCTAGTACATGTTATTTTTAGAATAAAACATAAAACAAATAATAATAAATAATAGTGGACAATCCACACAGCATTATCCATTATCTATATAACCACAATTTATACATTATCTATCTCTATGAAGAGACAAACATAAAACAATAAAACATTATAATCTTGACTGACAATTTCAATGTCAAAAACCAACTAGCAGTAAAACAATAATTAAATTACTTAACTTTGCAACGAGGGGGGAGCTCCGCTCGGTCCGACTGCTGCTCGATAACTGTCCCTTAGTCGACGCTGTCATCTCACGCGCCGGCGAAGCCGGCGTGTGGGAGGCAGTTTCAGGCTTGAGCCTTTTACTGCGGAGCGCATCCGCCCTCGCCTAAAGACGAGGGGTCATTGGGTCGGTCCATTCTGGACCTTCGGGTTGCCGTTCTCCTGCGGAGCATGGCTGCCTGCGGCTTTACGGAATCTTGGTTTTCTGTGCTTGCCCTCTAGGTACGCTTCCGCTGTCCTCGTTAGCCGGGGCTTGGCTAGTTGAGGTCTCAGGGCGGGCGGACTTGGCTTATGCTACCTGCGCTTGTGTGCGGCCTAGCGGACCTGGAGTTGCACCAGTCGCGCTATCCCGCTTAGTATGAGCGGGGTCGGGTTCGTCCCCGCTTTTAGGGCCTTGAGTATATCCTGCAGTACGCCCAGTGCCACTTCCAGGACTTCTAGGGAGGACTGGTCCTGGGGTATGGGCTGGTAGTGCTGATGTGGTGGCGCCTCTTGTGGTATTTGGATGTTGCGGGGGGGAAGGGGGGTCCCCCGGATGGGTGCAGCTGGCACTGAGCGGCTTGCTGCAAGCGGGCCCTGCCGAGGGGCCGGGTGGCGGGCTGTGTCCGTTTCGGATTCTGTGGCGGTCCTCCTCGGCTTCTTCTTCCTTGTCTTAGGAAGGCGGTTTGTCCTCGGTATTGGGACATTCGCCGGGGCCATCAGGTTGGAGCTGTACTCCAGCTGGGGCTCTGGCTGGAGTGATGCTGGCGGGGCGGCCTGTGTTGTGGGTGGCAGAGCGGGTTTACTTACTGAGAAGGCCGTCGAGCCGGCCTTTCTGTTCCTCGACTCCTTCTTCAGTACAGGGCAGCTGGTACTGTTGGCCGTGTGTGGTCCCTTGCAGTTTGCGCACGTGGGGGGCTCCTCCCGGCTCCGCGTGCACTCGCCTGCGTGGTGCGGTCCTCCGCAGCGGACGCAGGCCCGCGGGCGGTGACAATTATGGCTCGAGTGCCGGAAGCCTTGGCAGCGGTGGCATTGGGCGGGGCCCTTCTTACCCCTCCAGCTCTCCACTTGGATTCCCGGCATACACAGGACTTCGGTGATGTTTAAAATGGCCGGCAGCAGGTTCGGCGAGGGCTTGAAGATGCCGAGGAAGATGCATCCTGGCCGGCCCTTGCTGGCCCTGATTTGGCGGATGGTCTCCGGTTCGAAGCCCTGTGTGCGGAAGTCGTCCATGATGGCTTCGGGAGGGGTGTCGGCGGGAATGCCTCGGATGGCCACCTTCACCTGCCTCTCTTCGGGTAGGGAGTACGAGAACCATACCATGTCCTTGTGGTTGGACAGGTAGCCCTGTATGGTCCTGTACTCCTCAGGTGATTCCGGGGAAAAGCAGATGCCATTTCCGAACGGTCTTGCGTGTGGGGCGTAGCCGAGTGCGGTCTTCAGTTGTTTGAAGTGATGCGCCCAGTTCGGCATCACTTCCACCACCAGCGGTGGGTATTTGGACCGCCTTCTCTCGCTAGGGCGGGCGGGGTCTTCGGCGTGGGCGGGCTCCTTAGGGGCTGCTGGCGTTGGGCGGGCGGGCTCCGTGTTACCCGTGTGGCGAGGCGGTGTTGCGGCGAGCGACGCGTACGACGTCGACTGCGTGGCCGGGGAGGTCTCTTTCACTTGTGACCGGACTTCAGTGGCTTGCTGGGGAGGTGACGGCCAAGTGTCCTCGGTCGCCCTGCGCTTTGGCATTTCAGTGGGGGGGGGAATTTTCCTCCCGTTTCTTTTTGTAAGGGCCTGAGCCGCCTAGAGGCGTGGGCGGCGGCGGTGGGGTGGGCATCGAGGGAGCGTTAACTGTGGGCGGAGGCCCCAGCGCCCGCAGAGTGGCTTCCCTTTTGGTGAGGATTTGCCTCACCTCCTTTGACAGGTCCTTTGCCAGAAGGCTGTCTGGGCCTAGCTCCTTCACGAGTTGGGCCATCTGGTAGAGGTCCCAGTTGTGGGTACCCCATTTTTCTTCGAGCGTTTGCTCGTCGAAGGGCTTCTTAGACGGCCTAGGCGGTCTGTTCGGGTCAATGGGGGCTGCGGGGGGTGGCATCGCAGTGGTGGTGTCTACCACCGCCGGGCGGGTCTTCTTGAGGGGCTTCCTCCTGCGACTCTCCGGTTCCCCGAAGATGGTCGCACGGCATCGGGCTAGCTCCGTCTCGGTGCTGGCCGAGTCGGTCGAGGGCTCTCTTCGGGAGGGACGACCCACAAGGGCGGCCGTTCTCGAAGAGGGGCGCTGTGAGGCGCCGTGGCTGCGTTGCTGCTGGGCGGGTTTGGGGTCGGATTCCGGCGCGCGACCGCTTGGGTTGCAGGCAGGGTCCCGCGGGGCCCTGGCCCTGCTTCCCTCGGCTTCACTTTCGCGGGAACTCATCGCACCGCACTGTCGCGTCGCGTTCGCGGACGCGAAAATACGGGGCCGGGCTCGGCAGGCGTTTCACTACAAAACGCTGCCGAGATCGTATGTAGGGAGCGGTCCGTGCGCGCGTAAGACTGAGCGGAACTCGAGGCCACTCCGTCCCTTAGTCGACCGTTCGACAGCCTTTTATACCAGTGAGCAAACAACACCTGCGCTGCGCCTCAGCTGATCGTTACGTCATCAGCGGTATTCGACAACAAAATCTAACAAAATGTGGTTTTCTGCTTATAGATAGTATTAACTTCGAATGAATACATTACTTTGCAGACAAAACAGTGTAAACAATACAGTTTTATCTGCAAAACAAGGCTAAAATACAACAAAATCTAACAAAATGGGGTTTTCTGCTTATAATTTCACTTAAATTATATAAATAGTATTAAATTCGAATGAATACATTACTTTGCAGACAAAACAGTGTAAACAATACAGTTTTATCTGCAAAACAATACAAAAATATAAAACTAAACAATACAACCAAAGGTAGGTTAATGTTTCACAGTATCATTACTTTATTTTATTCAGGAGCATATACACAGCTATACATTATATTTGTATCATATACTATCACATGCATTGATTTTGTGCCCTATCTAACTTTCCTAAATGAGTTTTGCTGCTGTTTCCGTAGATAAAACAAGCGTAATCTAACCTACTATTATACAAATGACAAGGGTGCATTCCCCACCCAGAGCCAGAAAGTACTTAAAATATGTTTATAAATTTCGATGCTTTGTCTTTTAACTCATTGATATGTTTAGACCACCGTAACCCTCGATCTAGCCAAACACCTAGGTACTTATAATAATCGACCACTTCTAGTTGTGAGTTATTAATAGACAGATTCACAGATTGTCTTAAAAAATTATTCCTAAAGATACAAATCTTACTTTTTGATGGCGAAATACTCAAACCTATTTTGGATAGGATACCTGATAGTTTATTAAGTGCGGTTTGTAGCTCATCCGTCCCTTTGGTTGCGCTACTACACGTTGTGTAAAGGACAAAGTCATCGGCGTATTGGGATATGTGTACATTGTTTATCTCTTTGCAAACAAATAGGGTCGCGATGTTGAATAAAATTGGAGAATAAGGGTCACCTTGAGCAAGACCACGGTATGTATTACGGGAAAGACTGAAAGATTCCGAACTAATTTTTAAATGTCTCTCTTTTAAAAAATTCCAAATATATCGACACATTTGAGAGCCAATTCCTAACGTGTCCATAATGTTTATTAAACCTACAATATCTACATTGTTATAAGCGTTATCTATATCTATAAAACAGGCTATTGTCATTTTCCGTTGCAAAAATCCTAATTGTATGCGCGTGACCAAACTCGTTAAATTGTCCAAAGTTGAATGCCCTTTTCTAAACCCAATTGTGTTGTTAGACAATATATTATTTCTCTCAATAAACCATTCTAATCTTTTTATTAAGATGTTATGAAAGATTTTACAAAGACACGATATCATAGATATAGGGCGAAGTGCTGAACTCGATTGAGGATCTCGACCAGGCTTAGGTATTGGGATTTGTTATGTATGAAGTAATGTGGCAACAACACAACTGTCAACTGTCAGTTCTCTATCCATAATAAATGTCTGTACAAGCTGCACGTGTTATTATTCTACAGTATTTAGCACCCAGAAATAACCATAAAACGTTTCCATAGAAAGAACGCGTACAAAACCGCGGGCAGAAACTAGATAGAGAAACTAGAACTAAATTACTGTATACTTCAATCGATTTTTTTTACTATACATACAAGACATCCCAAATAAATATCTGTAGATCGAATAAACATTTGCCACAGAGGTCGTCAAAAAGATATATTTAGTATGTAGTAGAACCGCACTAGCCCTGAAGATGTCCCTCGTTAAGGGATAAAACGTTGGTGTTCTTCCAACACAAACAAGGTTCGTAGTTTACCCGCTTACATTCCTAATGAATCACAGACATCCTAAGAACAACAGCTACCT
Organism: Eupithecia tripunctaria; assembly: GCA_955876795.1. Classification (NCBI taxonomy): domain Eukaryota; kingdom Metazoa; phylum Arthropoda; class Insecta; order Lepidoptera; family Geometridae; genus Eupithecia; species Eupithecia tripunctaria. Next base: position 305,621 of record CATPCX010000006.1, read on the forward strand.
GCACTTGCGTGATGAGATCCTTTGCAGCATCAGCAGTTTTAACCCCTGCGGCGTCCACGTCCAACGCCGCGGGGTCGTCGGGCGTGAGCTGCGTTAACTCCTGCGCCAACATCAGGAGCTTGGAGGTCTCGGCGGCTACCTCGACCGCTCGGTCCAGCATCTACGGGAAGGAAATATGGATTAGCAATTTTTTTTATTTAATTTATTAGGTAACACAAAACACATCACAAGCAATAATAGAATAACACAAAATAATTAATGATATATGATCTGGCTTGAAACATAACTTATGTGCATTCAACACCATTTTAAAGAAGTTATACTTAATTCAACTCTTCGAATAACCGATATAAAAAATAACAAATATAATATACTAAGATACATACTTATAATATAACAAAAGATTAAACAACAACCCGTAGGTTGTTGTTTAATTAGTAATTTCTACTAATCAATGATTACTGTGGGCGTGATGCTCTAATTTTTAGCAGTAATTATCTAAATAACTGAATAAAGAAATAAATAAATAATGTCGGACAATTCAGACAGCATTATCTAGTCCCATTAATTTGATATATAAAGTACCTACCTACATGGAGAAGCAAATTATTATTATTTTTACTTACTACGCACGATTATTGTTACTTATTGTTATTAGTTATGGATTATATTATGGCTTTTTTATTTTTTTGTTTTATTTTATTTATATAGTGCCAAGCTAACCAGAGCTTGTGTTAAGATAACTGATATACTTAATATAATACACTACATAGATTGTTTTTTTTATTATACATAGAAAACATCCTGTATATTAGCTGCAAATATTATAATTACACAATATAGAACATTGTATTGTAGGTTTGTAATTGTAATCGCTGTAGCAAAATTTCGGTTTCGCTTTATAGATTATTTTCTCAAAGAACATAAATACAGTTCACTTAAAATGAGAAAAAACAAAACTTGTACTTAAATTTAAGTTACCTGCTAACATTTATATTTTAGCTCGTGTGTGCTAACTAATTAACATAATCGTACATCTTTTAGCAAAATTTGATTTAAAAAACCTGACATGTAACTTGAATTTGTTATAAATAAAGAACTATTGAACTATTCCAGAACACCCTGAACAAATACGCCAATGTCCCGAGGCGAGAATCGAATCTTGTTCTTCGCAGGCGGACTTTCGCTCGCCGCGCCACTGAGGTCGTCTTTTTGCAGGGATAGATTAGAAGAAAATTCAGTAATTTTTTGTACAAACTCCCTAATAAACAGATCATAGGAATAGGTAGATAAGCAGATCAACAGATCGATCTACTTATCTACCTATTATTTATTGTACAAAAGCCCGCATTTTCAATGGACAGCAAACTTAGATATTTTGATATAAGCAATAGGCCCCTTGCTTTATTAATTCAGGTTTAAACAGTTTCCGGTATTTACAGAGAAATGAGGCTTTCCTTGCCACCTTGCCACCTACAGACAAATAGGTCACAGGCATAGAACAAATAAGTGATTTAAATGAATTTTTGTATTTCTTACCTCGTTTTCTTTAGCGTTATTCTTTCCCTTCGAAAACACGAAGACGAGTCGACCCGAGGTTGTCCGTTAGTCCTTCAGCGATTCCTGCATCTTCTACAAAAACATACATTTTCTTAGATAGATATACATATACATATGTATATGTAGTGGTTTCTTTTTCACTTCTTCCGCTAGTCGACAAAAAAATTATGGGAATTAGAGTCAATTGCACCTTATTTCTTGTTCGATAGTAATAACTATTTATCAAGCTGTTTGTATAGTAAAAATTTGACTTGTCTAAGTGCTTAATTTGTAAGTCTAAAGAAATAAACGATTTGACTCTGACTCTATCACATAGATAATACAACAGTACACGTTTTTATGTACACGAGAAAACGATTAAATCTGTTTATTCGTTGTCTCGTGTACATTATAACCGCCAGTAAAAATGCGTTTAGTTTTTCTTTTGTTCCATATTTTCTAAATGAATGGCTCTACCGTTTGTGTGAGAGTTTTTTGGTTGAGATGAGAATATGGCTTCTCACAAGTGCGATTATTTTAGTTCGCGCGGGCCAAGTCTTGCGCCATCTTGTGAATTCAGCTCAATAACTGGTTGGCCCGCAAAATCTCGCCCGAAGCGTGTCCTATTTCTTACCATGAGATGAGGTATCAGTACTAGTATAGTGTTATATTATCTGTTGATAATAAAGAAATTGACCAAGAGCGTAAAAGTACTGATCACAAAAGTGACAACTTCCTTACCTCAACCTCAACAGCCTGTATTGGTCCACTGCTGGACGCAGGCCCCCCTAAGAGCCTTATTGGCTATTACCTCATGAACGTAATGCCCAACATGTCCCACGCTGGGTTTGCGGGTTGGTGATCACAGTTCGGTAGCAAAGAAAAAAATAAAAATAATGCTGGACAATTCACACCCCAAGATAAGCAGAGCTTGTGTTATGGGTACTAGATAACTGATATACATAATACAATACACTACATGGATAGATATTTATTTTTATACATAGAAAACATCCATAACGCCCTGAACAAATGTCTGCAGATCGTACACACATTTGTCCCGAGGCGGGAATCGAATCCGCAACCTCCCGCATCGCAGGCAGACCTTCGCCCACCGCGTCACAGAGGTCGTCTCTAAATCTAAATCTTGAAAAAAAAAACGAATAAAGAGGACATACACGTGAATAAAGATCCATTCCAATAGATTTTAGTGGACCTAAGAGATTTTGAAGCTGAATGGAAGCTAATATAAGTAATTCCTTGCTAGGGGTGACTTGTAGTGACTATGATGAATGAATGATAATAAGTCAAAGATTCCCTACACGAATAGCCTGTGGCCACAGAACATAAGACATAAGACTTTTAATCACGTAATGACAAAAATTTACCATGTACTAGCTAAGTTATATATAGTATGTATATTTTTTAGCACATTTTCAAAATAATACTACCGAATGATTTTTGTCGTTATCTCGTCTCTTGAAAGAAACCTGTGGAGTGACAAAACTTTATGTAAAGTATTTAAAGTATGAATTGAAACTGGTGGGTACTTTAATAAATAAATTAACGGGCCATTCGAATTGCATTTATGAAGAAGATAATTTGTCGACCAGTGAACGAAGGTTGGTGTGCCGCCCATAGATATGGAAATATCTGTTGAGTTTTGTTGGGAATCTTTGGAGATGGTAATCGATAGGATTATGAGTCAGTAAAAACTCTGTACTGTGTAGAATCGGGAATCTGTAGAATTAGAATTCTCTAGGAATGGGAATTTGTAAAATCAAAAGTCTATAAAATTGGGAATTCGTAGAAACAATAATCTGTAAAGGAAATCTGCAGGATTGGGAACAAACCATATTGTTTGTATTTATTCGATTAAATCCAAAATAAATGTTATTTTGATCATAGCATCTTAATTAAATTTTATTTTATTTATTCTTGATATCGTAATTGTGTATTTAATGTGTCTATGGACTTACGATCTGAAATAAATGTTTTTTTTTAATAAATGTGTAGAACTTACTTCTCCTCGATGTCTTTTGCCTTGTCCCGTACATCGTGAGCAGTGTGCTCCTCATCAAAGTACAGTTTCTTGGTCTTGTCAACATCCATCACGCTCAACTGCAGCTCCTTGTGAGCGGACGCCAGTAAGTCCGTCCACTGTCAAAAAGTTACGTCATGACCAATCTGTTTTACTCAGGGAAATGTACAATCAATAGTACATTATTAACTAGGGTTGAAAGTAACTTATTTAGGCCCGTATTATGAAAGCTTGCTCAGTCATCCTACTATGTTTGAGCAATGCTTTTCTATGGCATAAACGTCACTCAAGCATAGCTCTATGACCGAGTCAGCTTTGATAATACGGGACTTAGTCTCTAGACTGGGTTTGACCTCCGACCGTAGCAAGGTCGCTAATAATTCGAGGGACTAAATACAAACATCACCTATGTTCAAGTAACTCCTTAGTAATTTGAGTTTGTATTGTACTACTGGTCCATGTGCGATCTAGTCTTTCTGACCACCACCGACTCATTTACTTATTTATTTATTTATTCAAACTTGACTAACAGAATTACATCCAAAACGTCAAACATTATAATGATAAATATTTAAAGTAATTATATAAATTAAACATAAAAAATTTGTACCTATTACACAGAACATCAGTTACCTACTAATTAAAATTATATTATGAGTATAAGTATATGTTAAATAAATACTTAGTCATAGACAGATTTTTATAGTACCAAGGTCAACTGTAAAATCTATAAAATCATATCGAGACGTCATAAAGCTTCTAACCCCTTCTTTTTAAAGGTGATTTTTAGTACACAGGAACTGTTTTATGGGATAAAAAGTAGAAATAAATAAAAAGTAAATTTGATTCCGGGATTAGAATTACCCGTGTGCAAAAATTCAGCCAGATCCGTTCAGTAATTTTGGCGTGAAAAGGTAACAAACATCCATCCATCCATCCATACAAACTTTCGCATTTATAATATTAGTGTGATAGATAGAGCATGTCATTGCTATGTGATTCGATATAATTGTGTGAAAGTGGAATAAACCCTTACAACAATTGCACGTAGTTCCCTTGAAAGGACTCAATCAACAATTAGGTCAAAAATAAGTTAAATATACCCAAATAGTCTAGCTAGAGGTAGGCTCTATCACCTCGCAAAAAAGATCCGTAATCGGATAAGACTAAGGTGGTTTTTTGATATATCAGAACCAAGCCAAATGTATGGCAAGTATGTTTTTGCAAAACATTGTAGGCCAGGCTCCAGGATTCTTTTTGAGAAAAACAATTCTTAAGAAATGTTTTTGTAGTTTAGCAGAACTGTCTCATTTCTGTGAAATTGAAACTGGTTTATTTATTATTTAGCTGAAACGACTCAAGCTGTGTCCTACACAGCTTGAGTCGTTAGTGTTTCGTTAGAGGATGTATTTAGCTAAAAGGACGCAAACCACGTGGGTCGTCTCTAATCAGCTGATTTACTTAAAAACAAATCCATTTAGCATTTATCTAAAGCAACTCAGTATTCAGTACGGCACTCAAAAAAATTAAATAGTTTAATATACAATGTAATAAAAAAAATACTTTGTTATATAATAATACGTTGTTAGCCAAGGGGTTTGGCGCCCGTTGCTTTCATGCAACGGGCGCCAAACCCCGTCTCGGGACTAAATGTTACTTTCACCCGAGGGAAACACTGTGCCTTTCATTACGAATACAAGGACAGTAATAAAATAAAAACAAAATAAAAATTATGATAAACCCACGAAGCATATAATAGTAGTAGGTAATCGAAAAAGGAAGAAATAACTTTGGAAAAACCTCGACTAAATGAAATATACTTAACTTTAAGATGTTTTCTCAGATAAGTGAAATGTATTTCTTTTGAGAAAATAAATATTCTTTATACCTAAATTGAAAATGACAATTAAATTATAATAACAATTATAACTTCCTAAATTTTTTCACCTATCCATTACTATAAAGCCAAAAAAATCCGTCGGGGGGCTGCCATTGCCAGTTACCATCTATTTTCTGATTTTCCGGTACCCAGTAGTTATGGCGCTGGCTTAGAATTTGCACCACTCCATCTCTTCCCGTGGGAGTCGTAAGAGGCGACTTAGGGATATACACCGGGTGGCGGGTAGCAGCGCCCGATGCAGAACAATTATACCACCAAACTGCGTCTCATGTTACCATAGATTTTAGTACAGCGCTCCATCTCACCCCGTATCGTGCGGACAGGGAACTACGCAAATCCCATACAAATATGAGACGTTACGATCACGTCTCGTTACTATCGTCAAATAGGCTTTCTTTTCGTTAAGTTTTGAAATCGTTGCGTTGAAATTCACAATAACCATCAAAACAGCAAAAAAGCTCAAAAAAAAAATTGTAATAGTCAGATTGATAAGGAACGTTTTTCGCCTAGATAAATGTGTAGACCATAGACAAAATCCTACTCACTCAAGTAGATATTTTGCTAGTGCAACTAGCTAAGTAGCGTTACGTTCTATAATAAAGATTTACTTGAGCGGAGATTCTAAGCTAAAAATAATTGATGAATATTCGAGATTCCCATTTGCATACCCCTGCAAAGACACAAGCTCAGACATTATTATCAAAAGTTTAACGAAATAATTCTCAATGTTTGGAATGCCATGTATGATACAGATCAAGGAGATGCGTTTATGTCCAGAATTGAAAGACTTCTTAAACGAAAAAGGAATTGCTACCAGTCGTTCAGCACCCTACAATCCTTAATGTAATGGACAAGTAGAGTGAAGTAAATGGAACGCTTTGGCAAATATTACGTCTTGCACTGAGAACATGGCTAGAAATGTTTGAGAATGTTTTAACGCAGTCTTTACACAGCATTTGATCACTTTGATGTAAGCCTTCATATTTACGTTCTTAGTTATCAACTATCAACTATAGAGCACGTCATTGCTATGTCAAGCGATTTTGTAAGCATAAAAAACATAAAGTTTGAAAAGACTCGATTTGGTGGTAAAAAAATGGAAAAGTAATTTAATGATGATTAAGTTTTAGGAAAAACTAAAAACATACAAATTAGCACTACAATAGCTACTGAGTCAGATTTAGAGTCAAATCGTTTATTTCTTTAGACTTACAAAATAAGTACTTAGACAAGTCAAATTTTTACTATTTAAACAGCTTCATAAATAGTTATTACTATCAAACAACTCGTATATGTTATTCAATAATGTATGCAAATTTTCTTTTATATCGGGCAAGTTGTTTCCAAATGAATCGGAAAGTACGTTTTTATGGGGTTTAGGAGTCCACACCGCACCTTTTTATGCAAAAGTTCAGGAACTCCATGCTCTCGCGAGCTATTTTAAAAAACATTTTGTATTCAAAATTCTTTTAAATTTTGAACGATTTTGTTTTGTTAGTAATTTCTTATCTTATTTGTCCTATCATGGCATTGTCAAATACGCATTAAGTCGAATTTATTGAAGCATACTTCGTCCCAACGAAACCCAGCGAATGATTTGAAGTAGTACCAGGAAAAAGTTTGTTTTCTTCTTATAAGGAAGAAAAATAACAAAAATAGATGAGTTCACAACCATCGAGTTTTTTCGAGGCTAATGAAGCTTTTAGAAAGCAAAATCTTTCTGAAAGCTTTTTTTCGATTCCTCTTATTCCAAAATGGATCAAAAAGTTTGAAGAGGTACAACGCTGGAAAAATCCAACCGACCAAGGTCATCAAGAACGGTAGAAAAGATGTAGAGCGTTAATCAGTCTATTCTTGTCGACCCGAGCCTTTCAATTCGGAAGCGCGCTATTGCTTTAAATGGACATAGATCATCATTACATCGCATTTTACGCAAAAATATCGTAAAATGCGATGTATAAAATATTTTCGCCTGAGGCAATCCTTTCCTATCTTAGGTTCCAGAACACTGAATTTTTTTTTTGGTAACATAAACTTGGGTAACTAGCAACCTAAAAAAAGTGACTACATAACAAATGCTACAAGCAACATAACCTAGTTTTGTAAAATAAGATATGTTACTAATTGGCTTATAGTTTTTGGTTAATAATAACAGAGCTATGCTGTTACTATTAACTAAACTGATTTGCTACTTTCACCCGAGTAGTTAGGTTACTACTTACTGATGTCCCTCACTACGCAGCTAGTAATAACTAAACTAATTATGTACCTACTTACACCATATTGCGTTCTGGTAACAAAACTGTTATGTACTATGCAGCTGCTCAGTTTGGTTACTACTAGCTTGCAGTTTTAGCTAGTTTGGGTAATTTTTTAGGGTCGGCGCAGACCTAGGGTCCTCCCGGCTAAGGTGAAGACGATAACGATTAACGAAATTCAAAGTTCGATATGGCCATATTCAGTAAAGGGCGTCTCAAATCGAAATTGGATTTGGTCTATCGTAATCGCCTTCACCTTAGCCGGTAAAGCTGCAAAGCCGAAAACTGCTCGATCGTTTTACCACTTACGAGTATTATAAAATATCATCTTTATCCAATACGATACTTAAAATAGCTACAGTTGCTGTTGGATATGAACAATATTTTACTGACAGTGAAAAAAGATCAAACAATGTTTTCGCCTGGTCTGCTCATCTGTAAAAAAATGTAAAAAAAGTGATTCCAATGTAAATGCTAATTTCCGATGCCATTATGCAGGCAATATAAATTATAATAGCTCGCCATCAGCGGGATGGGAATATTTCTACGACCAATGGTCAAAAATCCCTGATGACTGGTTATTACTATCGTGTATGTATATAAAAGAAAACCATTAATAAATACACCCGTACAAGCATTTTCTCCGTATAACATAGGAAAGTGCAAGTGGAAAATATCATTGATAACTTTGTATATCTGATATGCTCGACAATGGTATCATATCAAAATGCTTACCATGTGTTGGGAAATTTTTATTTTACTTTTGAAAGAACTAAATCGGTTCATCCAAATAGAACATTTTAAACTGGAAGACTATCGTTTTGCTTTACAATTGTTAGACAATAAACAGTACATAACCATATTAGACATCAAGGATACTTAATTTATAATATCGATCAACTGAGATCATATAAAACTCTTAAGATTTAAATGGAAAGATGATTTCATAGACTTTTTACCATTTGGTCCTTGTTCTGTACCTTTTGTTTTTACGAAACTGTTAAAACTAGTTGTACAGCATTAGCGCCTCTTAGGGCTATTATCGGTAGTACGAGTATACTTAGATGATTTTCTATGCATTGGAAACTCATATGAAGGTTACCGAGATAATTATTAACACCACCAGATATTTTGTAATTTTTAGGTTTCATCATCATTAATTATGAAAAGAGTCGGCTATCTCCTAGTTTATTCTGCATGTTTTTTAGGATACAATTTTAATACAAAATATATAATAATAATAATATGACTCTGTCTGATGATAAAAGAATTCGTATTAAGTCTATGAGTAAATAATTGGTGACTTCACAACTGTACTCTGTAACTGTACATGTACTGTAAGAACTTTTGGCCAATAGAACTTTTGGCCGTGAGAGGACCCTACGTTCTCACTCATGTAAAACCGCCTTATTTAGAAAAAGTGTGTTTGGCATGGCGCCCAGTATCTACAACAAAATCCCTCTGTCGATACGCTCCAAAGGTACTTTGATTGCATTTAAAAATAAATTAAACAAATTTTTGGAGGAGAAAGCATATTATACGGCTAATGAATTTTTAAATGACAAATTGTAATTATGAATATTCTTATTATTTACTTTCGACATTAACTTATATTTTTATAAATGAAATGCATTAAAATACATCATTAACTTAATTCATGACATTCTTATTTTACTGTTGACTTACTCTACATTTTTGTTCATCATTTGTATAACTTTAGCTTATTTTATATCTGTTAAGTTCTAATTTTGCATGTAACCGCTGTAAACCTGACCATGATAGACTAGAGATGCTATAGATTGACATAAGACCAATGTAAACATTTCCACCTAGTTCCACAGTAATAAATTCATTTATCATTTTATCATTTAATATAAGCATAGGTTAAAGTTACGAACAGCTGTAACACAAAATTGATTTAGATTTATGAAGGATAATATCAGACAGTGGGACCTGATTGTGAAAGCAATCACAATGGAATAAAGAGTAGTAAAATCCGACGTCAACTTCTACAGCCGGAAGTACCTGCCTACAAACTAAGGGTTTCCGAGTCGTGGTCGAACCAATTTTGTCCCACTGTTACTCATGGCCTCACTTATTATGATAAACAGGGCCCTTTGTCCCACTGCTTAGTGAGATGACCAGTCATACGTATAAAGTAGGGCTAGGAGTCCCACTGTCATCCATGGGAAATATCGTATATTAATTAGTTAGTATAATTGGCAATCGCCGTTCTAATTAATCAAATAAATAAATAAATGGAGATAAATGTGTAGCAAACTTATCTCGGAATCCATGGTGTCAGCTTTAAAACTCTCAATACGAGGCTGTAAAAATAGCAGTAAGGTAGAATTTGCTAGTTTTAGCTAGAGTTTGACCAAATAGATTCTATAACGCCCTAGAAACATATTGCTCTACGTTTTCACACAAGGATCCAGAGATTCTAAGAGAGATAATTAAGTGGGTTGCTTTAGGTACTTTGGATCGTTTCATGTTTATGTGTTAACAGATAATTGCCATGAGCCGTAAGCTGTAGCCGCCTGAAATATGATCACTCTCCGTAACTGACTTTTGAAGATTTTCTTTCTAAGAAAGGGTTTCGGAAATGCGGGGACAAATGTTCATAAATATAACTCGTAGATAACACTATTCCGCAAACTTGGCCTACTACGTTAGAATACAAAGTTGTACCTTACTTTTGCTTTGTATTTTCTGTTCTATCAGCAAAAATGTAAAAATATTCAACGTGATTTTGTTTCAACTTTATGATAGTTAACCCTGAGTTCGGATTTAGTTTACCGCCTTGAATTTGCACAGCTTTGATACGAAAAATAGCAAAGAAAAATGTGGGGAGATAAGCGGTTTTTCGCGATAGGTACTTATCAATCACCTCCACACCGCGGATGCATAATTCGAGCCATTAGACACGCATACGTAGGTTTCAAGGATTTAGGCGGCCAAAAACATTTTTCGCTTGAAATTAGTTATTTGTTTAAAATGAAATTAAAATAAACTATTATTGATCCAGAAAAAAATATTATAATTATGACAAAACAGTTTGACACACAAAACATGGCAATTTTTACAAAAATATAGAAAAAAAATCATAAATATTTTTTTAATGTTTTTTAAAATAAAGGAATATATATTTAAATGTGGCCAAATATACCTACATCTTAAATGCTTAACACAAATAAAACTAAGTACTAAAATAACAATTTAACTTTCGGAGCATTCTTCCGTTATTGGCTCTCTATTTGGTTTGGCAGACATCAACATATCTATCGTTTCTGGAAGGAATGCTTTGCGAGAAGGTTTTTTAATTTGTCTCCTAGAGCTGATCAAGGGGTCTGATGTTAATAAGAGCCTATTAAATACATCTAGATTGCATTCTTTTCTAGAAAATTTTCTAGCAAAGTTAAGCCTGTATGACCGAAAATGCTTGTTCCGGGCTTCTGCTGCCTCCTCAGATAACTGACCAATAGGAAGTAGCGAATGGTTTATAATTTGCCCACCATGCATCAATATTTTATGCATTGTTGGAGTCATTGGATGCCATCCATACAGCTCCACGTACAATTTCGCAGTATCATAAGCATATTGTTCATATTTTGTGACATTAATTTCGTGACCACTTGATATTGTTTCCAATATAACTTTGAGCCTGTAGATAAGTTCAAAGCTAATTCCTGTGATCTCAGATGCCAGTTCGGGATTTTCGAAGAATCTCCTACTTGTGTTGCCATCATTTGTATTGCCAAAGTTGGCCTTTGGCATATCTATGAGTAGTCCAGTTTCATTGCGAAATCGAACTTGGATTTCGGACTTTCTTTGTGCTTCCAGAGCTTTTTCTTCTGTGGTTTTCCTCTCTCTGTATTTCTTCACAGGTAATTTATACGCTAAATGGACTATACTTTCGAAAATCCGAATTCTAGCATGCAATACTGACAAGCCGAATTCTAGAGCTTGGGGGCTGACTTCATTTTTCTTGTTCAAATCGTTAAAGCTTTTCGAGGTAGCGCCACAGATGTAGCACCGCGAGGTTGATTTCGTGTCTGCGGCAGCGTTACACACCTTCCCATCAACCATTGTCATTTTGAGTATGTGCCCAAAGTTATATTCTTTATCTTGTAAAATTACTTTGGTATTATTTAGCAACCTTACTGAATCTTGCACATAACTTATCTCATCTTTTGTTATATCTGTAGACTCTTTCGAATACCGAAATCGGATAGGACGGCAAAATCGGGCCGAGGATGGTGTTTGGTTTTGCCATATTATTTTATCATTTTCTTTTCCACAAACAATGCGTATTGGTACAAAAGAACTCAAGAAAATGTTTCCATCAGAGTCAGTATCATTATCAAAATTTTGTTTAAACTTGGATTGTTGAGAGCCATCACAACCCCATTTACAGATAATCGTTAGGTATTGGCGTTCTTCTTCATTAAGCGTAAGTAGCACCTCTTCTAGGTGCATTGCTAAGCGTGTCACAGTTAGGTCCATTAGGCATTGTAAGTTGCTCTCTGTGGAAGTAGCTGTAACACTCATGGATTGTTCGGGTGGATAACATTCTTTTTTCACCTTTAGCAAAAGATCGTAGCAAGGGAAATGTTTTGGGTTTGTTGCCCTTATTATTTCGTATTGCCGTCTAGAAAGATCGGCTTCCACGAACATCTGGAGTGCTTGCAGAGGCGTCAGCGGAGGAGGTAATACGTCATCGTTGTTGACTTTCGTATAGGCAGTTCTATATTTGCTGGCTCGTGTGGGCGATGTAGTGATTTCTTTGAGAACTTTTGAAGCATCCCTGTGCCCAGTATTTTGTAAAACCAATTTTGCAGCATGTATTATGACGTCCTGGCCCAAAGTTGCGCGGACTTCTTCTGTTTTTCTTCTTTTGCTGCGCTCACTTAAATCTTTAAAAGGTTTGGGTGGTCTACCTTGAGGAGAGGCCGATTCTATTGGAATCACGAAAGTTCCGTCTAACCATTCTCGGTTGTATTTTAGAAAAACATCTTCGTGTTTGTTGGCTTTCGTCCATCTTTTCTTAAATTCGGATTTTACATAAGAAAAACTATGCTTCAAACACTTTTTGGCATTTTCTGTGTCTCCATAACGATTTAAAAGAAAATCTTCATAGAAATCGAGTTTTTTTACTAAAATTTGGTAAACTTTGCCTTTGTATCTGGTCAAACAAGTACTTCCGAGTAACTACTTTACTACCCGAGGCACCAGACAGACCTAAAACAAAAAGTAAATTGATTTAACACAAAATAGCATAAACATGATATTTTGGTCGATTTTGACTTAAAATCTTCAAATGCTGTTGATCTTTAAACGCGCGGGTTTCCGCGGTGACTATTTGATGTGTTTTATAGACAAATGTATAAAGTATTGAAAAATAAAGTAATTATTGCTCGGACGGACCCTGAAGCTAGTTATAATACCTCTTAAAAATTAAAAATACAAAAAAGAACACTTTTTTTTAACATAATCTTTGACAAATTAAAAGTATGAAAAGGAAATCGAAAACATAATAAATTACTATTGAAAAACATAGATTCTTACCTGAATTATTGCAATCCATCACTATCACACGAAAACAATTATTTTGAAAATTACGACACACTTTACAAAAGTTGTAAGTTTAGGAGCGAACGAGTAAAGACAATTACACGGTAACCGATTATCGAATTCCAACTAGTCGAGGGTAGACTCTTGCGCATCGTTGAACGTTGAAAAGGGTTCCATTGTATTCCTAGATCTGTAGACTACCCGAGTAAATGGTTTATATATCAATAAATAGTTTTTCGGGAAACAGGCTTTTGGCCGCCTAAATCATTGAAACCTACGTATGTGCGCTGTAATGTCAGTGTCAACGCCGTGCAACACGACACATTACAGCGTACGACATTTTAAGTACACTCACGTCGTTTCTCATGCAAATAGCCCTTAAACTAAGGCGCTAAACTGAAACTTAATTATTTTGGCAACATTTCCAACCAACAAGTATTTCGTTCTAGCTTTAGTTACAAGCAAATGTGAGTGATATTAGTGTTATAAATGACTCTTTGAAAATGTTAGCTTGTGTGTGTCAACCTACGGAGACCGCATTACTATTTAAAGGAGGCCCGCCCGTTGCTATGGGACCGCTGGGTACAAACAGACTGCGCCACACCACGGATCCTATGGAGGCCATCGAGCTCGTTCGTCAGTTTAGCGACGAGGGAAAGGACAGCTCTACTTCCCTAACGTCCTCCCCCTCACTTGTCGAGTCCACCAGCCTACTCAATCTTAGGAAGATCGAACGGAAGGCCAAGTCGACGAAAATACTTGTCAACCCAGTTTGCTCCGACGTGTGCACTAGCGACTATAGCAATCGATCTAACGCCAACTCTAAGTGGAATGGACAGAAAAAGAGTAAGGAAAACGATCGCGAGAAAGATAAACTTGATAAAAATGATCCTATTAGTAGAAAAGAGGCCAAGAAAGATAAGAAATCAGTTTCTTGTTTTAAAATAAGAAGTTCTGAAGATAAGAGATCGGATGAAGATGGCAAGTTAGGGAAAGAAAACTGCAAGAACGAGAATGCAAGTAACTTTCGCAGTTCGGAGAAGCCAGATGTGATTAATCATTCGAGGAAAAGCAGTAAGGAGATTTTAGTTGATGAAGGTACTATGACAGACGAAACAATGTTTGACACCGACCAAATAGATAAGGCAAAGACTGATAGTGCTCTAGCAAATAAGAAAAACGAGGTAAGCTCCTTGCATGTTTTAAGACAGAACTTACAGAAACCATAAGTTTCTGAATTAAGCTCTAGGAGTACCTGGTGAAGGCATCTACCCACTTCAAAAGATTTCTCGGTAATTCCTTGTTGATTGGTTCTGAATATTAAATTACTTTACTAAGGCCTGAATAACAAATAATTCTAGGTCAAACCGTTTCAACAAAGAAAACGAATTGATTTTACAGGCCGCAATTAATCTCTTTCCCACTTCATAACAACTAAAATATTTAGTTAATATTTTCAGTGCTACCTTTACTAATTCTGTGGTTTAAAAAGCATAATAAACTTTGTTTATCCTTTCAAAGCTCCCACAACAGTCCAAAAATCGATTGTCCCGCAGACAATCTGTATGCTAATAGGGTTATTACTACCTCCTTACCCCCTAGTTGCCCCCTCACTACTGATGGTCTGACGGTCTTCACTTGATAAAGGAGACAGCTGATATCATATGATACTACTTGATAATGGACAATTTTATCAAGACTGTCTTGATGCTTTTTTACGATTTCTGATGATGTTTCAGTGCTACCTTTACTAATTCTGTGGTTTAAAAAGCATAATAAACTTTGTTTATCCTTTCAAAGCTCCCACAACAGTCCAACAATCGATTGTCCCGCAGACAATCTGTATGCTAATAGGGTTATTACTACCTCCTTACCCCCTAGTTGCCCCCTCACTACTGATGGTCTGACGGTCTTCACTTGATAAAGGAGACAGCTGATATCATATGATACTACTTGATAATGGACAATTTTATCAAGACTGTCTTGATGCTTTTTTACGATTTCTGATGATGTGACACGTTGGAGAAGAAATTGTTTCGCGTAGTTGTTTGTTATGACCTGCATAGCTAAAATATTTCGTGATGGTTTGTATAGCTCTGGTGTAGGCATAAGAATTTATTGCCAAAAAATTCTTATGCCAAAATAAATAAGATCTTTGATCGTTTTTGGCTTTCATCTGTTTACCAACTTCTCAATAAACTTGTAAAACACACTTCAATAGGCACCATTTGGATTGAAATCTTCTTTGAAGTATCATAGTAACTCAGTTTCACTCATTAGTTCCGATTCCGAACTGTGTCTAAAACAAACATTTTCGGCAACCTAAGTTTCTCTAGTTAGCTTAAGGCCAATCATTACAAACTTAACGTAACTTTGCAACTTAGCAATAAGGTTCTATTTGTAGAATGACCCATAGTAGAGTTAGGAGATTGGGGAAATGAACGGTCAAACTTCGTAATCTATAAAGCAGTTCGAAGTTATGATTTCTATCTTTGACGCCAGCTCTAGTTTGGCTCTGCATGCGGCATTAGACCACGACAAAAAGTGATATATAAGTTTAAAGTACATCTCAGACGGAGGTTTTTTTGTGTTTGTTTTTTATTTTGAGCTTTTTATTTACTTTTTTAATGTGATTTCATCGTATGTAAGTGTAAAATGTATATGAAAAATAAAAATGTTTATTTTTGAAACCACAGCAAAAGGACAAAGTTCTGGGCAGCCCCGTCTTCTGTTTTAGTTAAAGCATAGTTCCTAGGATAGGAACTATGCTTTACTAAAACATTCAAAACAAAATCGTCTACAACGGGGTTTTTGATTGTTCATCAACAAGCTTGTTTGGATAAAACATGCAAAGGTTTCATCCTTATCATCGAAATATCACCGTCGTCATAGTAAATGATTTTACCGGATATTACAGTCCTAATTATACGTGACAATTCCAATAATTCCAATTACATCTATTATATTCTTGGATCTGTTTATTTATTGCCTCATTAAAAGCATATTGCTTCCTGATTGAACTCTTCATGGAAATGTTCACATTGATTGCAAAAGCTGATTTTGATGACGATGTTGCACAGCGCAGGAGGTTTCGTGTACGATTTCCACCTCGGGACAATTTTTTATACGTTCTGCAAATAAAACAAAGTCGCTTCAAGCTGTCTGTCTGTCCCTATGCTGATATATGGGTTACTTAACTTTCATCGTCCCCACAAAGTTAAATAACCAACCTCGTCCAAAGAATGGAGCTACAACTCATTTCACGCTCAAATAAATGGATCTTATTGTTAGATATTTCAAATTAATAGGGAAACACCTTAAAATTAAGTTATTTTTACAAGGGAATCTTAATCAACTTTGGATTAAAATACAGTCTCAATATTGCGTCGAAAAATTTGCTAGAATTACCTCTAGTTTTCGCTCTCTAATTATCAAATTCTGAATAAAGTATTCAACATTTACTTTTATAATCCCGGCTTAGAAAATGGTTTTCGTACATTTAGAAACATCCAGTACAAGCTCTAAGCTAACGAGGTCACTGCACGTTGTCCCGCAAAACCAAGTTTACACTGAAATAGCCTGCCACTAAACTGTTTGCACGCTGTCGGGCTAAATTCATAGCACGTCCGATGGACAATTTGAAACACGAGCATTGCGGTTTGTTTCAATTTTCAAACTATCAAGCTTCATTTTGGACACAATTTATCACGTTAAAAGTTTTATGTTTTCCTTGGATTTTAAAATAAACGGAGCTAAAATTAATTATCCTGGGCAGTTTACCTTTTACTCAATCGACTTGACTTTGTTAGTCATGACGATGTTCACTTTTCTTGTTAGTTTAGTTTATTTTCCCGAAAGCAATTATAGTTTATATTAATAAAAATTTCAATATTCTTGCCTCAACTTCAACCTATACAGCATGCATTGGTCCACTGCTGGACGCAGGCGTCCCTCTGATAAGCGCCTTAATGGCGTTTATATAATAGGGAGCAGTTAGTGCCCATAATCCCCACGCTGGGCATGCAAAATTTTCTACCTAAGTCTAATCTCCTCTGGAAATTAGACTTAGGTAGATTGATCTGTAGAGGTAGTTCATAAAAAAATATATTATAATATAAGCTCTTGTCGCTGTTATGATGCAAATTCCTCTACTTTTCCTCCTCCAATATAATGTCTATATACGACATGACATCAACGTTCTCATTGACCTGACTCCTATAGGAAATTCTTAGTCTTCCCCTTCTTTCAACTTTTCCTTCAGTGATATTACTTTAATTTAACAATGCCTTATCAGATTTCCAATTATTCTCCCTCTTCTGTTTTGAATGGTGTTCATCAAAAACCTTTTCTCTTCAACCCTTTTTGCATCCTCATCTTCTACCTTCGCTGTCCTACTAATCCTTTCCATCCTATGGATTTTATTTGTTACTATTTTCGCATAGAAATTATCACTCCAAAAATTCAGACCATTAGGTACCCAAAACTGCAACTCCTCTGGATACGTAACGAACGGGAACTTTTGAAAAGAAGTGCTGTTGAACTAAATGTTTATTTATATACCAGCACTGCCTATTTGAACATTCTCATTCACAGTTTTGAAAGGGAACACTTTCGTGTCTTCTGGATGTTTGTGGGGTCGTGGCCTTGTCGACTCGGTCAAAGGTTGCAAAGGCTGCGCAATAAAGTTAGTCTACTCCATTTCTACTACGGTTTCAGACAAAAGCAGGTCTGTAGTTGAAAACAGCGAGCGCTTTTGAAATAGGGTTGTAAGCTACAGCGGGTGAAATATAGCTACTTTTATTACGGCTAGGAGAGATGTATTGGCTACTAAATCTATATTGACAACATTGGTTATGGCTGTGTGTTGGCAGCTTTAAAACTAGACTGGCCGGCGGTAGATCACCAGGAGGTCGCACGTTAGACAAAGGTCAGCGTTTATTATGCTTGGTAGCTACACAAATTACCTACGACAAATGGCATGAAATGGTAGCTATGCGATGCGTCATCATAGCGCAAAATAGCGTGTTTTCCAATTCGTATGTTTTATTTATAAATAATACTCTAGGGGTGGTTATTTGTGCGTAGGTCGTTAAATAAATATAAGCAACGAGTTTTTCTCGCAGTAATCATAATTTTAGAAGGCAAACGTTGCTTAATCAATACTTTGTGTGGACTGCAACCATAGATAAAAAAAACTATTTCGAGCATGAAATCTGTCCTACTTTTTCAAACATAACTTAATAAATACACTTTGAAATTGAACATAAACAAACGAAACTGTAGTTATTTAAAAAGCAATCCATTTTACCTACATATTACGTACGTGAAAGCCTTTTCAATTAAAACTTCTTTTTACTTTGCACGAAGTATGAAACTTTCCTTTTTTTTAAACTTTATTTAAAGAGCTTAATCACATTGCGATTATGTCGCTCCAACTAAGTAACAGAAAAAAAAACAAAAATTATAAAAAACTAAACAGATTTAACTTATATACCAAACTAAACCCGATTGATTGATCTATACAGGGCGCAAAGATATGTTCTAAAAGTTATGCTCTTTAAACCTTTTATGTACTCTACATTTTCCCTATATCAAGACAGTAGAGTTCTGACTGTGCGCCAACTATTCATACAGGCTCTTATCGCTAACCAACACAAACTCCCATTTAATTCCACCAGATTAAACAAAAGACGCTCTGATATCGTCTTTAATATAACACAATGTAGGACTCAATTTATGCAAAGATTTTCGAAATACTTAGGTCCTTTTGTTTACAACAAATTGAATAAACATCTGAATATATCCAAACTACACAAATATAGTTGCAAAAAAACCATTGATGCATACCTTAAAACCCTTAATTACGACGAAACTGAAAAACTCATACAAATTTCGAAATAAAATCTACACATTAAACATACAATCTAGACTTCATTAATCTAGATCTCTAGACTTAATTAAGACTAAAATATAGTAGAATAATAGAATCTAAATCTATAAATCGAATAATATAATCTAAATATAGAATAATAATATATTTATATATATATATAATATAATAGAATCTAGACTTATTTAAGACTAAAATAGAACTAGTATTTTCTATAAACCGTTGAGCTAAATCTAGACTGTTACCAACAACCTGGCGACAGCACAATTAATCCATAAAGTCAAAGTCAAAGTCAAATCGTTTATTTCTTTAGACTTACAAAATAAGTACTTAGACAAGTCAAATTTTTACTATATAAACAGCTAATACAAACTGTCACAAAAAAAAATATAGTAGGTATGTTAATACAGAAACTAAATTAAAATCCCCTTTCATTAACAATAACCTATTATCCGCTTATTTATAAATCATGAACCATTTTATCAAATCAAGACTATGCAATGCACTAACTCGCTTGGGATAATTATTGTAAGGCTATCTCCTAGACTATAATACTCACACTAACAGAGTCATACTTTCAATTGTACCTCGCTCGAACAATAGAATCCTTACAATACGCACGCACACATTGCAGCGTTTCAACCAAGCTTGGTCAACCCGAAGCTTTACGTATAATCAGTCACACAGATATGAATTTATTTAAAACTACCTACATACTAATTCTTAAAACCATAATTTCGTTCTGTTCTTCCGTGATACCTTTACTAACTCATCTGTAATGAATGATGGCTTGATGTTATTTATTTTATCGCGTTATAATTTATGTGTCCTGTGTACCTACATATGTGTCTATAAGAGTATCTGTCGAATGGTAGGCAATGTACATCATATATTTATTTTGTAAACCTGTCTCTATAAATAAGATATGGTAATACTTGTAAATACATAACGATCTATATTTTTACTTATTTCTACTTGTAGCTTGTATTTGGATCGATGCGTAATTATTAATAGTAGGTATAAAGTTTAGTTAGTTTTTCTAGTATCTAGGTTTCTTTTCTTTTTTTCTTTTATTCTTTTATTTTGTATCGTGTATTTAAGCGGGTATTGGACCTATGCGGTAGGTACTGCGATTATGTATCAATATTAATTTATAACAGTTTTCTTAGTATTTCTAGTTTTAGGCTACATTGCATGCATTAATTTTAAAAACCTAATAGAATAGTAATTACTATAAATTACATAGGTACCTCCACCATCCATCATCCGCAAAAATATGTCATAAATGAGCCTGAGGAAGGGCATGGCATCCTGCCGTAATACAGTATTCACTAGTACGGAGGACTGTCACCTTACTAGGGTTTGGTACATACATGATGAATGATTATCGATGACATTATTACACAATAGGTACTTCATATTATTTTTATTTTTATTATTTTAGTGTTATACAACCACCTATACTTAGTATCATTGTACCAACCTACTATAGTTACAATTTTAAGCAATAAATAAATGTTTATGTTTATGTTTATGTTTATATAAACTAGAACCAAACCACAAGGAAACCACTGGATCGTGTCTAGGAAGACCAAAACAGGGCAAAAAACTGAAAAACGGTGAATATAATCGAGAAAAAGGGGAATTATCTCAATATATCCTATGTTAATTCAAGGAAGAAAATGATAACCAGCATTTTTAGATTATTGCTGTGACTGTCCAAAGTAAAGCAACGGTAAAGTTTCAAAACAGGAAAAATGATGTTTTTAAAAACTGTTAAGGTATCTTCAAAGAAAAAGAGGGTAAATACAACTCTATTAAAAAAACGCTCCTCCTTGACAGAGGGGAGGGGGGGGGAGATAAACAAGCTGGACACAAATCTAATCATAAATAGATTTTAGAAGGAGACGACAATGGAGCCGATTCTGTTGTTTTAGGATTAGCTAAAATTCGGATTTAGGAATTTCAAATAAATGAAAGCTACTTATTCTATGGTTTAAAAATTAGACTGACACATTTAAAATTAGGATAACATCTCTAAAAAAGATCGACAGATCCAAAACCACTCAATTTAGTTGAAAGTAGCTTTAACTGTTTTTTTTCATTACATTTTTAACGTCTACCCAATTTTAGCAGGCATCTAATGAGGTCATGATTAAAATTTATCGGTTTTAAACTGGTATCGATTTGAATTTCTAAACGATTTCTCATACAAATGGATGAACTGTTTGATCCATGTCAAGAAGTATTTTAAAATAACATTTTCGAAATAAAAAACATATTTTGCTCACAGCAACACCCAACTACTCAACACAGAGAGGTTCTTAGATTTTCAAAAACATTCTTCGCGCTATATCACGGGAACTTATTTATGGGATAAAAAAAATATATTCCAGGCTTAGAACTACCATACTAGATATACTTTCGCTAAAAGAACAAGATAATTGGATTTGTTTAAAAAACTATAAACCAACATCAATTATATGGTTTTCTCATGAATTCCATTGTCAGAACTGGACCAAATTGAACTGGAATCACACTGGATACACCAGCTTTCAAATAAAAAGAATCATCAAATTCGGTTCACCCAGTCAAAAGTTCTGATGTAACAAACATAAAAATATATATTAGGTCCTTACATATGAAATTGGCGTTTTGTATGGGAGGAACAAAAAGTCGAATATTTTTTAATATAATATATTTAATTAATCAAAGTATGAACCATTATTTTCTATGCACTTTTGCCATCTTATAGGTAGTTCATTGATCCCTTTACTAAAAAAACCAGTCGGACGGGAATCAATAAAATCTTTGAAGGCGATTTGGACTGCCCCATCGGAGTTGAATTTTTTCCCTTGCAAGAAGTTATCCAAATTTCGAAAAAAATGGTAATCTGTTGAAGCAAGGTCCGGGGAGTACGGAGGATGTCTTAGACTTTCCAATTGAAGCTCTTCTAATTTAGTAGCCGTCTGTTGCGCAGTGTGTGGTCTAGCGTTGTCGTGAAGCAGCAGTGGCGTGGAGCGATTGACCAGCCTAGGTTGTTTAGCCGCTAGCTTTTCCATCATGGTTTGCAATTGCTGACAATAGACATCAGCCGTAATAGTCTGGCCAGATTTGAGAAAACTGTAATGAACAATACCGGCACTAGTCCACCAAACGCTTACAAGTAACTTTTTTGGGGTTAATTTTCGCTTGGGGCAGGATTTGGCTGGCTGGCCAGGATCCAACCATTGCGCTGAGCGCTTCCGATTATCGTAAAGAACCCATTTTTCATCACAGGTAATGATTCGGTTTAAAATACCTTCATTATTGTGCCGGTTTAGTAATGTAACGCAGCAGTCGACGCGCGTTTGCCGGTTTGCTTCAGTCAATTCGTGAGGTACCCACCTTTCAAGCTTTTTAATCTTCCCAATTTGCTTCAAGTGTATTAAAACAGTTTTATCACTAACATCGCAGCCTGCAGCTAACTCGGACGTGGTTTGCGATGGATCCGCTTCCACAATAGCCTTCAACTCTTCATTATCAACTTGAGTCTCAGGCCGTCCACGGGGCTTGTTCTGCAGGTCGAAATTTCCAGAACGAAAACGTTGGAACCAAAAACGAACTGTGTTTTCTTTTGCAACACGACCGCCATACACATCATTCACCCTTCGAGTTGTTTCCGCAGCACTAGTGCCACGGCGGAACTCGTACTCGTAAATAATGCGATATTTTAAGTTTTCCATTTTGTAAAATGAGTGACGCAAACAGAAAAAAACAGAAGAAAAAAAACAAATGAATGACGATCATCGAAGCACAAATACATGAGTCTATAGCTGTACAAATTTGAATTTGGAATTCCTTACCAAAGAGGAGAAATTTGTGATTAAAGTGGCCAGTACAAAAAACGCCAATTTCATATGTAAGGACCTAATATAATACAGTCAAATTGAGAAGCTCCTCTTTTTTGATGTCAGTTAAAAATCCTAAAAACATAATTTATGAGGATAGCAAAAAGGTAAAAAGCCAACATCACTCGGTCACCCATCCAAGTACTGACCCCGTCCGATGTTGCCTAACTTAAGTGATCGATCTTGTTCAACTATATGGTTGAAAATGCAGTCCTTATTACTTATAACTTTTTCATTTTTGATAATTTGCTGAGGCAGGTGAAAAACACATTTTAATATTTCAACTGAATTCCGGTTCATGAGCTACACCTGGCTGACAAACAAACAGTGAAGGCTTAGCGACAGGGTTCCGTATTCTCCCATTGGGTAGGGAACCCTAAAAATATCAGCTATCATCAAAACAAAGCTTACAGACATAATTTCAATCTTATATTTTAACTCTTAAGTTTGAAAAGTTTTTGATTATTATAGTTTACACTATGGGTAATTTCTAAGAAATCAAAAAATATCCCAAAAATTTTCAAACAACAACAAATTAATTTGAATTAGTGGAAGCTATTCAGCAGTGGAGTATTAAGGCTGACGATAATGATGAAACATTTCCATTTCCGCTCCAATTCAAATTCAATTTTGTGTTGTATAAGAATAAGGAACACATCTTGATATATCTTAGCCAACAAAGATAATGGAATTCAACTTACAGTAGTCCTCAGAATGTGAAGATTCCATCTTTGTCGGCACCAGTAGAGCTGGAGAACAGACTCCCACTCCTAATGACTCTGGATGAACACTCAACATCTCCTCTCCTCCAGCTTCCACAATGGCCACTCTGCTGAGACGGGAGTGGCACAGCGCTGGGTCACAAAGAGTTGGTCTTGGAGTCTCTATGATGCTCGATGTAAGGACTCCTTCTGCCTTCTCACTGAAAACATTTCAGCAAGTTTAGTAAATCAACCCGTACAGCGACCTCTGTGGCACAGCAGACAAAGGTCCGCCTGCAACGCAGGCGATTGCAGGTTTGATTCTGGCCTGCCTTGGTGGAATTAAATTATTTACTTGCAAACATGGGTCATAAAGTAGTAGGTAATTTAGATTGGTGAGCACCAGACTTGTGTAGCCTCAATTTAGAATCCAGGGACGGCTAAATGAGTGCTAAAATAGTGGCATCTAAAAATAAAATTGTCACATGAAATTGTGGCCAATGTTGGTAGGTACAATCTGCAAATATTTGTTCAGGTGTTCAAGGTATTTTCTATTTATAATAAAAAATATCTATGCATATTTTTTTTGTAGTATATTAGTGATCTTGTCTAGTATCCATAATGTGTTAGCTGGGGGCTAGATGGTGCAATATTTATTTATTTATTTACAGCTGAATTTACAGCTGAAGCAAGAATACTGCCTTCCTCCTCTATCTCACTACCTATCTCACCAGAATAGGGCTCCCTGGGCCTAGTGAGAGTGTACTCACACTTGGTGGTTGCTCTATACATCATGATCATAAGTCTAACACTTAAAAATGGTACTCACTTTGTTCAGTGTTCAAACCTACTCGCAAAGAGTGAGCCTTCGGTCGTCGGGAACTAGGCCTCCGGGGGCCTCAAGCGGCGTCAGGTCTCGATAGACTTCAGTCGTGCCTGCGGCCGTCAATAGTGCGCACGAAACCGGCCGGGTGGCCCCACCTGCCAGCCGGAGCGGATGCGGTGATATCCGGCAGCGGCGCAGCGCTTACCACCCGCGCACAAGTACCTACACGTACACGCTACAAACACAACACTCATTCACTCAAGGACACTGTAATTCACTGTAGTTCTGCAGAAAAAACACTTCCGAGTAGATGTAGAGATGTAGAATGTTAGTAATCAAACAACGGCACAAGTAACTCACTGGTATCTACTTAGGTAAGTGGTTGTCGGAGCCGAGTTGTCTGTGCGTCTGCAGTTGCAGAAATCCCAGCAGCAAGGCCAGCAAGTCACAAGTCAAGTCAAAAGCCGCAAATCTTCTAGCACGAGATTCGCGTCCGCGTTGTTGCAATAACACTGCGTTCTTCTAGTTTGTTTGTTCGACCGATGTTGAAGTGATTGGCAAATAAATATGTACAAAGTAGGTACCGCTATCAACTAAACAAACCAAACCATCTATTCTTACATATCTATGAACCAAACCAACAAATCTTACGAAGTTATTTGTATTCTCTTTGCCAACTTTTCCAACAAAGCGCGCGAACCGAACCATATACATTTTTTTATTTTTTTATTTATATTTTAATTTGTCGCTTTGGACAAATTAGGCTAAAGCCATATTGGGGCCATACTGCCTTGTCTTACGTTAAATAATTTTCTTATCAGAAATACACGTCTTTACAGTTCAGCCATTTTGTCTTTTTTTTCCGAACCATAGACAACGAATAAATTTAAGGTATTATCGGGCTTTTGTACATAATGTTAAAAAAAAACCTCGTGCGAGCCGCTGCCACGCCCAGATCGGTCCTCCATTTTTCCATTTTATGCCCTCTGCAGACAGCCGCTAATTGTAATAGGGTATATGCATGTGATTTCAAAATGGCTAAAAAAATATATACGTATTCTCTATTGATATAGAAACATATCTACATATTTATTTTTGCATTTTGAGATGTTTTTATTGTAGAATTTAACCATTGAAAAATTTATATTTTAAATCTCAATCGCCAAATTTCAAAACGCTACGCTATTGACTAGAGCGGACGTGACACTGTACACATTTCTTCGTTTTTTATTCTGCGTGCTGCACCTTGATTTGACACTATTCTACCCACTTGACATTTCGTATTGTCGATTATTTTCAGTTTTTTCGGAAAACTGATGAAAAATGATCACTACCGAGGTCGTCAACAAAGGTTTTAATCAAGTGTGGACGTCGACGTCACATAAACATGGCGCCAATATGGCAGCGTTTTTATCACCCGAAAATGATTGTAGTGTTGATTTGTTTTTTTTACCTTGTTAATGCGAAATTCAGTGAACGTCTTATCATTCCTCGGTTAAATAATGACATAAAGAATCGATTAAAACAATAAAAAAAATCGATGCATATACCCTATTAGTTAGCGCGTCTTGCCGTCCCACCCCCCCGCCACCCCCCCGCCAAGCGCAAAATCGCAGGACGCAGAAACGCGCTTAAAAATTAGCGTTGATGTGAGTAGGGCCTTAGGGAGAAGGACGGACTTGTTATATTATCATATTATATCATTTTCGGGTAGAAAAAACAAGGATTTTGAGTCTTAAAAACATCCACATAAGGCTCATTCGTACTCAATAGACCTCGTGCGTGCCACGCCCACATCAGTCCTCCATCTTGGAAGCGAGGGACCGAGCGAGCGAGGGACGGACTCATAGATTTTTAAGGTAGGTACTCTATAGATAGATTGTATGTGTAACCGGTGAGCAAGACCGAGTATACGAGTGGGGGGGGGGTAAAGGTGTTGCCATGCTATTTTCTTTTCCTGATTTTAGGTTCCTTATTTCACGTCTGATTGGATTAGATTTGCGATTTTACTGTTCATCAATTTGGAGATACATCTTCAGAACAGGCTATTCCACCAAACCTTTGTAGGTACCTTTCTACACTGGTCACAGGTATAATAATAGGTCCATACTTTTTGTCACAGCCTTTATGTACAATTTCGACCTAATGATTCTGTTTTTCCTAGAAGTCAACAAGTTTGATTTTAAATTCATCCTGGAGATCAACCCTTGTCAGCTCGAAGCTATAGGGAAGCAACACTTTGCTTCTACTTAGCTCATAGCTACCTCTAGCTCATCTTAGCTTACATTACTTACTGTTCAGTAAACTGCCTCAACACCCACAACCTCCTGCATTGCAGATGGACTTTCGCCCGCTGCGCCACAGAGGTCGGTAAAACATTTAATTTAGGTAAGCATAAAATTAAAACAACTTTTAGTGAGGTGTGTATATTTTTTTATTATAGTGTAGGCAATTATTGCAAAATACGAGTAGAAATAAGTTTTAAGTTTTATTTTAAGTCTGTTTATAGTTTTTTTACAAAAAAAATCTATTATTTAAGAATTACGAAATGAGACAATTATTGTATTTAACACAAAATTTATGCCAAACATTCTGATCAGATTTTTACCATTTTTTTATGAGAATGATAAATATTTTTTACTTTTCGATTATAATAAAAATGCAGACGTCTAAAATCGGAGAAATTCTAAAAACCCCAATTAAAGCAAAAATCCTTTTTGCTTTTTGTCATAAGTCGTTCTCGCTTTAGTGCGAGTGAGATGGCATTCGTCAGCCTTCTATAGGTTTCTCCTTCTACGGACGGACTATTGTTTATGGTTTTTGTATAAAGCTTTCTCTATGGGTGGCATAGACAAATATTGGCTTTATATTTTTTACAGTTTGTGATTCTAGAAAAAAAATAGTTGACCTGCGTACGACTGCAATACTCTGTAAAGCCCTACTCACATCAATGCTAATTTTTAAGCGCGTCTTGTGTCACGCGATTTTGCGATATATGCTTGCAGAACATTTTGTACTAAAAAACGCATACGATGACGCACACTGCCGCGATTCGGCTTGTCCGTGGCGTTTCCGCGTACTGCGATTTTGCGGGGTGGCGGGACGGCCTTCGTCGTTCGTGCTGCCGGAAGGCGGGGAGGGGGCGGCGGCCGCGCCGTCGAAATCACGCTTAATAAAAAGCCGCTGTGTGTAAGGAATCGCGCTGGAAAATCGCCAAAATCGCGCTTTACAAGACGCGCTAACTAATTAGCGTCTGCGGAGGGCATAATGCGGAGCTAGCCGCTTCGGCCGCATTCGAAACACCATAGGTAGGTACCTATGGCTATTGTAATAAATAATATACCAAGCATTGATATAGAAGTATATGGATAGATTGTATGTGTAACCGGTGAGCAAGACCGAGTATACGAGTGGGCGGGGTTAAAGGTGTTGCCATGCTATTTTCTTTCCCTGATTTTAGGTTCATTATTTCACGTCTGATCGGATTAGATTTGCGATTTTCCTGTTCATCAATTTGGAGATACATCTTCAGAACAGGCTATTCCACCAAACCTTTGTAGGTACCTTTCTACACTGGTCACAGGTATAATAATAGGTCCATAGTTTTTGTCACAGCCTTTATGTACAAATTAGACCTAATGATTTTGTTTTTTCTAGAAGTCAACAAGTTTGATTTTATATTCATCCTGGAGATCAACACTTGTCAGCTCGAAGCTATAGGGAAGCAACCCTTAGCTTCTACTTAGCTCATAGCTACCTCTAGCTCATCTCAGCTTACATTAGGTACTTACTGTTCAGTAAACTTTTTTTTTTTTTTTTTTTTTTTTTTTGAACGTGGGGAAATCCTTTATGGATATCTCTGGGTCCGGGGGGACCCAAAGATTATGTCGGACTCCGTATACCGACTAAAACCACCACGTGTGTGCTTCTCACGCCTTGTGCCGGGGCCACGGGAACGCGCAAGCACTCTTCCGCAGCACTGTTCAGTAAACTGCCTCAACACCTACAACCTCCTGCATCGCAGACGAACTTTCGCCCGCTGCGCCACAGAGTTCGGTAAAACATTTAATTTAGGTAAGCATAAAATTAAAACAACTTTTAGTGAGGTGGGTATATTTTTTTATTATAGTGTAGGCAATAATTACAAAATACGAGTAGAAATAAGTTTTAGAATACAGAAAAACAATGTAGTTATAACAATAATATTTATGTAGGTAATTAAATTTTAACAGCAGACTTCAAAATCACATTTTTGCAAATTAACTAGTTCTCAGAACAATAGAACTCGCGAACATTAACTTTTTAACCGACTTTAAATAAAGGAGGAGGTTCTGAATTCAAATGTATTTTTTTTATCTTAGTTACCTCAGAACTTTTGTCTGGGTGCTCCGATTTTCATGATTATTTTTTTTATATTAAGGTTGGTGCTTTTTGTGTGGTTCCATTTTAATCTGGTCCAATTGTGACAGTGGGATCCATATTTGAAGTCTGTTTATAGTTTTTTGTACAAACAAAATCTATTATTTAACAATTACGAAATCAGACAATTATTGTATTTAACACAAAGTTTATGCCAAACATTCTGATCAGATTTTTACCATTTTTTTACTAGTATAATGATTTTTTTTTACTTTTCGATTATAATAAAAATGCAGACGTTTAAAATCTCGTGTACAGATTCCACGATTTTATAGATATTTTTATCTATTTTATTTTATTTTATCAACATATTATTCTAAAGACCCCATTTTTGCTTTATTTGGGGGAAGTACGCCTTTAATTAAAAAACCCCGACGATAAAAAAATCTATAGAATCTTGGAATCTGTACACGAGATTTCGTAACGATCGGTTGTAAAATACGACCTGAAGAGGAGTGCGGACAAACCGACAAAGATAAAAAATGCCTAATTGAAACAAAGACATTTGTTTCAATTAGGCATTTTACACAATACGCATCAGCTCATTGTGTAAATTCGATTTTATTTAATTCCTGCACAAAAGATAAACAAACCCGCAGCACTAACATCTCAAATTAACTTTCTTGACGACGGTTGACGTTGACGATTTTTAAACAATGAAAAGTACTTGCTGATTTGAGATTTTTCTAAATGTATTGAGCTTGACTCCAAGCATGTGAATTTTGATTTGTTGTTGGGATCTGTTGACATAATTTGCAGCTACATGACAAAAATATTTCAATGCACTATTGGGGAATTTTATTTTCGAGTGCAGGCAACCCTAAATTTTCGTCATTTTAGGTTATAATAATGAAAATTCACCTAAAACATCGTTTTTGAGCCATGTCTGTATGTAAAAGCGAAGAAATTGTAATTTTATAACCTTTAGAAAAGAACTTGTACTTACGAGTGGAATGATAATGTTCGGCACTTTTGCCTCACCGTACTTTTACATCCAAAAACACTACACCGAGCCATCATTGTGTTTCACTTAAAGGTTTAGTTCCTTTTTAAAGCCTTAAAAAGTTCACAACCACAATATTTTGCGAAGTCCGTTGGCATAGAATGAAAAAAAACAACTATGGTCGATCACTACGCAAATTTGTTTAGCTCATCTAGTAGCTAAATATTGCAAAAATCCGGCTATGCGGTTGAGACACAAAACCAATCGTTCTATCTCATTTCTTCATAAGCTTAAATCATAAGTCGTTCTCGCTTTAGTGCGAGTGAGATGGCATTCGTCAGCGTTCTATAGGTTTCTCCTTCTACGATACCAAGTATATCAGACCAGCGCTGAGTAGACACACTAGGTCTACCCAGCACAATGCTGAGTGTGGGCCATATTTGCCTGCTACGCACAAAAATTAGTATAAGTTAAGAATTAGTTTAGTGAAGTTAAATATAGTGTTGTGTAGTTTTTAGGTAAATAAAATTATTTTCTTTCTTCTTTCTTTCTTTCTATATTATTGTAATAAATAATATACCAAGCTGAGCACAGAGCACAGAGATTTTACACCATAGAATGTAAAAGAGAAAAAAATCAGAACAGGTATCACTGCTATTATCATGGCTATATCAATAGATCTGGCAACATTGCACTTCACGCTTTTCACGCATGCGCAATGTAAGCTCGCGAGTCATGATGGCTACAAATTTTTGTTTTGTTTGTAATACCTATTTTTTGAGTTCCAAAATTACTCAGGTAAAAATTATAAATACGCTGTTATATATTTTGTGTGCATTTCAATAAAACAGGCACGGGGAGTTTTTTGTGTGGTGTATTATAAACTAAAAAGTACGAAATAGTAGCTTCCGGTTTCAAAAAGCACTTTGCGCAGAGCGTATGATTGGCTGGCAGCAAAACAGGGTCACAAATAATATTGCCATTCATTGGAAACAATATTTAAAATTCATTTTATGAAATCGACGGTGGAAAGGAGAAACCCTTTAAGCGCCAATTTTGAAACTGTTCAGGAGAGCCGATCAAAGTATTTTTTTAGCGAAAAAATATCTTAGAAAATTACAATATGAAATTAGAACGACAGAAAAAAAACAGTTTCTTTATTTTTAATTTACTATCCAAAACCCAAAACTTAGAAAAGTGTACTAGCATGAAAAAGGGATTTATGAGTCGCTTAATTATTTTATGGCAAATACAGCGGAAGGAAAAACACATTAAATGCAACCTCAGTATTTTGACAAACGCAAGGAAAAACACATTAAGCGACGAGCTATACATAATTTAACTAGGAAGAAAAACAACTGAAGCTTATGGAGCATAAGATAATAGGGTTGTGAAAAAACCAGTTAAGTATGAAAACCATAGTATGCTAAGTAGAGGAATAACACAATAAGCGCCAGCTTTGTAATAATTCAATGTGATATTTTCAACTGTAGTCCGCATTTTTTTCCCTAAAATACAAAAATATTGAGATAAAAAAGTCTCTTATTGTTTTAAAAACTTACAATATTACAAATTAAGTACATTACTGAGTACAAGATTTTTCACTTAAAAACCCATTCCAGTGGGTAATCACAAACTTCAATGAAGTGTAGGTACATTATAAGATACTTAAACAACCATAAATTCTGTATCAAAATATTACTAATCACAACCTATTTCAGACTTATTATGACTTTATAAAAAATCTTCAAAACAAAACAATCAAGCATAATTAAATAATGAATAGGAACTTTCGTTTTCAAGCATTGCGGTATGGATGACGAGAAGGTTCGATGTAGCTTTCCAAACGCTGCCCAGCCTAGATGGATCCTCCTCTTGCCCTTCTTCTCAAAATTGTTTTTACCCAACTGCAGAATTTGTCCAAGGTAAGTGTACTCGCGAAACCCGGCCTGTTCCGGTGCCTGGAACTCGTCGAGTCTCCTGGCGAGACGGTTCGTGATCACTCGTGAGAACAGCGTATAGACGTGGCTCCGGAGTGAGATGGGTCTGTAGTTTTTGAGGAGGGTTTTATCTCCCTTCTTAAAAAAGAGCACTACCAAACTCCCGCTCCACGCCTTTGGAGTTCTCCCGCTGTAAAGGACGGCGTTGAAGAGGTTCTGAAGTTCCTGTATAACAGGGCCTCCTTCGGCTTTTTTTTTTTTATTATATTATTTATCGGAAAATTCATTATACCCCTAAAAATCAGTATGATCTAAAAAGTGAACGTTGGCCTTGGTTCTTTTCAAGCTACATGAAATACTGTTACCCATTTAGAAGGCTCCCATGGTATTTTCACTTACGACCCTTCGATGACAGAGTAAGTCCAGGGAGCAAGCACTTCATTTAAACGAAACGCCACGTCACATATTATTGTCTTATATAGCTGACGCCTTTCACACAAAAGAGACCGAAATTCATTGCTTGTAGCGACAAGACTTGTTTTGAATAGTTAATTTAAATGCACGATATCGATAGCAATGCTTACTTAAACCGACTATCGTCCTTACTTATGAAGTCAGTAAAATTAAATTAACCGACGTTTCGGGAATAATAGACGATGTCGGTTAATTTATATATTTATGTGGTGTTTTGTGTGTGATGTACTTTAACCGACGCAACTGTTTTTTGCAGCGATTTCCAAAACAACTAGTATTCATAATATCCTTTATCAATCATGCAGAAAAAACGCATTACCTCTATCATACAGATTTATGGTAAGCAGGAAAAACGAATGTAGCGACTGGACACCAACAGAATAATAATAAGTAAAAACACCTTCAGTGTTTAAAATAGCATTTCCTATGACGGGGAAAAACGATTTAAGTTACCTTCATTATCCGAAACAAAAAAGGAAAAACACGTCAAATAACAATCTAACTAAAGAGACGGTACTTCAAGCGGTAAATGGACCAAAATTGCTATAATTCCTTGTCACTGCATTTAGCGTCTGAAAAAATTGAGACGAAAAATGTCATTACTTGAAGCGACACCAAAGTGCTCAATCGACGCAGAAAAAATCACTGATTTCAAATATGTATAAAAGTCATTTTCGACCATAGTGTCGCTTAAAGTGTTTCTCCTTTCCACCGTCGAAATGTTAACACAACAGAAACAACAACTTTGATGCAATTTTGAACTCTAATGTAAGTAATGACATGTCGCACGCAAAAATTTAAATAAATAGTGACATGCAGGGATGTTATACGTACCATAATTATGGTATTTGTACCATAATCCAGGTCTTCGTACCATGTACCTACCATAGTACTTCCATTATGGTACGCTAATGTACCATAATTTTCTATCATCCCAAACTTTTCTGACGTACCTACGTTAGGGTGGATCCAGACCATAGTCAAAATACTCTAAGTTTTTTGGCCTAGCTTTCTGGGCCGGATAAAAATACATTCTAGATTCTAGTTTCAAGTCAAAAAGGTATAGGTAGGTTCAGTTTCATTCAGCTTTTGCCTATGCTTCTGCTTTGAAAAATAGAGGGCATCTCTTTCTACATTCTGCAAACTGAGCAAGACTTCAGACCTAAAAAGATAAATGGTGCGCTTGCAGTGTAAAACCACTTAGTGTAGTAATATTTACAAGAAAATTACAGCACTTATAAAAAAACCAACAGAGGAACCAAAGAATTAGTCCTACGAATCATAACAAAAATGAGTTCATAACATAATTGAGATCTAGATCAAAATAAGTGCAAAACAGTGTACTTTCATGTTTTTTTTTATCTTATTTATTTAATGAATCGCGTTTTTACAACCAAGGAACCGAAGAAAAAATGTTAAATTTTATGTAATTCTTTTTTACCACGGAGATCCCGTGATTACTGAGATCTAGGCCTAGGTTTTTTAGCAAATCTACTAGGTTCGAGCCTAACTCAACCATCAGCATAAGTTTTTTAGAAACCGAAGGTAGGTGCCATAATTTTTGTTAGTGTACCATAATTTTGACAGGCCGATGTCATAATTCCCGAGTTGGCATCTAACATCACTGGTGACATGACAGCTTTCTTTGCCGGTAATTTCAGTAATTTGTTTGTATTTTGGCTCAGACTATTTTGTAATAAATTGTAATTTCGATTGCAATACAATTGTGTTTTTTGTGTACATTGTGCGATTCCTAATGAAAGACACGCCAAGAAACTGCAAATGGGAAAATTCGACTGCAAAATATCCAATGGTACCTATGTTTTGATTTCATGTACTTTTCTTGAAATGCCGCAAATCCTTTCGCTCCAGTTTCTTTTTAATTATCTTAATCGCGTATGATGTTTGGCATTCTCTTACTGACAACTACTGACTACTGACAACCAACTACAACTCAACTACTGACAACCATTACTGTTGCAAGAAATTAATTTTATTTTATATATTTCAGTGTCGAAGCTTAAGGGCCAAATTCATCCAGCCTACAACTTGGAAACTGGACAAGCATTAAGCAATGATTGCAATGATCTTCCTTCACAGCTATACAGAAGTCATAAGATGTCAAGATCATTTTAAAACGAGTATTTTTATTAATCTGGATGTTGTTGATCACAATGTTGTTGATCACAATCTAGCATCAAAAGCATCCACAGCTGTAAGTATTATTTATTTATTAATATAATAGCTGGGTAGCCTATGAAAACTTTAGGGAGGAGGTTCTATATGCACATGTACCTATGTATTTTTTTAAATATATATTCATCCATTTCTCGGTCAATTATTTATTTATTGATAATATACGAGCAGCCTGTGGCTGATGTGTCCATATCACACAGTGCTGAATTTAGTCACTATGTCACTTTTTTTAGTTTGTTTTTGTTGTCTTGTAACCAGTTGTCAAGTTTATTCTTAAAGGTGTTTAATAACACAAGCTCTGCTAACTTGGGGCTAGATAATGCTGTGTGAATTGTCCAGCATTATTATTATTATTAATTATTAAATGATGTGGCCAATATTATAATGTCTTCTGGTAATAGGTTCCAGTTATGAACCACTCTATTGCTAATAAAATGGTGCGCTGCAAGGGCTTGAGTAGAGTCACAGGTCAATTTAAGTTAGTGTCCACGTGTTGAATGTCCTTCTTTCTTTATGTAGATGTCTTGTAAGTATGGCAGGTTGTATTTGTGAGTGAGAATCTTGTAGGTTTCGATGAGGTCACCTGGAAGATGTAGTTCCTCTAGAGTAGTGAGGTGTAGTGCGTGTAATCTGTCTTCATAGGATTTCTGTCATATCAGGATGTTGGTAGCTCTTCTTTGAACACTTTCAAGCAGGTTTATGTCTTTATAGTAGTATGGGCACCATGCTTGGAATCCTTCGAGCAGCGGTCTGATCTATGTCTTGAAATTAAGGACTGATTTTGTTTTATTATTGTATAAAATAATCCTAAATTGGTCTGTAAAAATTCAAAAGAATCAAATTGCTTGGTACTAAATTATATTCATTTTAAATTCCAGGCAGCATCAAGACTAAGTTCTGCTGAACACAAGAACTTTGAAGTTCACAATGTGAATACTGCTGAGGTGCTGCAACCTTCCACTTCTGTAAGTAATAAATAAAAGCACACTGACTAGATTTGGTCCAGATCTAATATGTGTGCAAAATGTGTGATGCATATGGTAAGAATTCTTTAAAACATGAAGTTATTGTTATTTTCAGAGAAGGAAGAATCATTCAACGAAAATGGAATCTAAGTGCAGGCACCTAATGAAACAAGTTTCTCCATTGAAAAAGCAAATCAGAACAAAGAATAAAACTGATATTCTAAACAATTTAGCCACAGACGAAGCAGTTGAGGAGCTTTCCAACAAAATAACAATTCAGAAAGATTAACATACATTATTTTATTTTAAATTACATAGAAAACAAACAGCTTGTAAAACTTAAATGAGTAGAAACGATATATATATAACTTATAGGTTATGTTATAACTTATAGCTAAAGCAGATCAGTATATGATATAGATCACATAAATATTAATTGCATTGTTAACAGCAAGGTTTCAGATAATTATAAGAGTGTGGTAGTTAAATAAGAGGGTGGTTTTAGTTATAGTTAATAAAAAGTGTGTACCTATTTATTATACAATCAGGGAGGCATTTGTCCTGCAGTGGGCCGTCAGAGTCAAAAGTCAAATCATTTATTTCTTAAAACTTACGAAATAACCACTAAGACAGGTCAACTTTTTTTACCATATAACGCAATCACTGCCCAGCTCTGCGGTGCGACGCGCAGAGGCGCGCCGCAGCTTCACGCAGATAGAGACTGGCAGCTGCGTCTTGGGCCATGAAGGTGATAGTGTTTAGTGTATAACGCATTCACTGCCCAGCACTGCGGTGCGACCCGCAGGGGCGCGCCGCAGCTCCACGCAGATAGAGACTGGCAGCTGCGTCTTGGGCCATGAAGGTGATAGTGTTTAGTGTATAACGCATTCACTGCCCAGCACTGCGGTGCGACCCGCAGGGGCGCGCCGCAGCTCCACGCAGATAGAGACTGGCAGCTGCGTCTTGGGCCATGAAGGTGATAGTGTTTAGTGTATAGTGTTTAGTGTATAACGCATTCACTGCCCAGCACTGCGGTGCGACCCGCAGGGGCGCGCCGCAGCTCCACGCAGATAGAGACTGGCAGCTGCGTCTTGGGCCATGAAGGTGTTAGTGTTTAGTGTATAATGTATAATGTATAACGCATTCACTGCCCAGCTCTGCGGTGCGACCCGCAGGGGCGCGCCTCAGCTCCACGCAGATAGAGACTGGCAGCTGCGTCTTGGGCCATGGAGGTGTTAGTGTTTAGTGCATAACGCATTCACTGCCCAGCTCTGCGGTGCGACCCGCAGGGGCGCGCCTCAGCTCCACGCAGATAGAGACTGGCACCTGCGTCTTGGGCCATGAAGGTGTTAGTGTTTAGTGTATAACGCATTCACTGCCCAGCTCTGCGGTGCGACGCGCAGGGGCGCGCCGCAGCTTCACGCAGATAGAGACTGGCAGCTGCGTCTTGGGCCATGAAGGTGATAGTGTTTAGTGTATAACGCATTCACTGCCCAGCACTGCGGTGCGACCCGCAGGGGCGCGCCGCAGCTCCACGCAGATAGAGACTGGCAGCTGCGTCTTGGGCCATGAAGGTGATAGTGTTTAGTGTATAACGCATTCACTGCCCAGCACTGCGGTGCGACCCGCAGGGGCGCGCCGCAGCTCCACGCAGATAGAGACTGGCAGCTGCGTCTTGGGCCATGAAGGTGATAGTGTTTAGTGTATAACGCATTCACTGCCCAGCTCTGCGGTGCGACCCGCAGGGGCGCGCCTCAGCTCCACGCAGATAGAGACTGGCAGCTGCGTCTTGGGCCATGAAGGTGTTAGTGTTTAGTGTATAATGTATAACGCATTCACTGCCCAGCTCTGCGGTGCGACCCGCAGGGGCGCGCCTCAGCTCCACGCAGATAGAGACTGGCAGCTGCGTCTTGGGCCATGGAGGTGTTAGTGTTTAGTGCATAACGCATTCACTGCCCAGCTCTGCGGTGCGACCCGCAGGGGCGCGCCTCAGCTCCACGCAGATAGAGACTGGCACCTGCGTCTTGGGCCATGAAGGTGTTAGTGTTTAGTGTATGACGCATTCACTGCCCAGCTCTGCGGTGCGACCCGCAGGGGCGCGCCTCAGCTCCACGCAGATAGAGACTGGCAGCTGCGTCTTGGGCCATGAAGGTGTTAGTGTTTAGTGTATAACGCATTCACTGCCCAGCTCTGCGGTGCGACCCGCAGGGGCGCGCCTCAGCTCCACGCAGATAGAGACTGGCACCTGCGTCTTGGGCCATGAAGGTGTTAGTGTTTAGTGTATAACGCATTGACTGCCCAGCTCTGCGGTGCGACCCGCAGGGGCGCGCCTCAGCTCCACGCAGATAGAGACTGGCACCTGCGTCTTGGGCCATGAAGGTGTTAGTGTATAATGTATAACGCATTCACTGCCCAGCTCTGCGGTGCGACCCGCAAAGCGCGCCTCAGCTCCACGCAGGTAGCTGATAGCTTTTAGGAGAAATAATACCTACTCAGTAGGCAGTTGCATTATAAAAGTAGGTAGATACCTAGACATGATGAGATTTATTTTAACTTCGTAAACAAAATACCTACCTACCTAGGTATCTTCTTATTTATGCGTTTGTGTACGAAGCTAAAGTAAATCTCATCATGTCTAGGTATCTACCTACATACTTTTACAATGCAACTACAGGTAGGTAGTAGGTACCTACCTACCTGGCGAAAGTGTAAATTATATCTAGGCATCATTATCGAGGCATCAGTGATATTTCGTATAGAATACTTTTATAGGTACCTACCCATTAAATTGAACAAAATATAATAGGTAGGTACAAAAGTTATTGTAAATACGAAAGTATTACAAAAGAATTGTTTACGACTTCATACCTAGGTACATGTAATAAAACAACGCGCCTGTAATCCCACAACTCGTAAACTTGCGCATTGCTAATCCTAAAACAATAGGGTGTCGGTGAAAGTAGCCGTAATAAGCAGGTTCCTACCTATTGACATTGTGGGATTATGGTTTTGTTTTATGGCGTGTCCTTCACAACGAAATTATTTACAACATTTTACATAGGTAGTAAACCTAACCAGTCAACAACAACCAATATAATAAAACACTTTTTTATAGAGGCTATTGTCTACCTACATTAGGTACCTATCTACCTATAGATTATTATTTTGCGGTGCCATGCTAGTGCGCTAATGTTCTTAGAATCGACCTTTTTGTTGTTTACTGTAGCTAGCTACAGGTACCTACCTACCTGATTATAAGAATAGATCGGAACCACGGTAAATAGGTATCGTGCCGGAACCGACGACGACGCCAACGGCAAAAATATGCTTAGCCGCAAATTTTCGTTTACCTACCTACTATTTACTTGAAATTTATCATTGAAAAAGTTCGCAGTCAATGTGTTAATAGTATGCACAGCGCACAGTAGGTAACAAACGACCAACTTTTAAAATTTTGGTCTATTTGTAGGTAGTTAAGTAGGTTTGTCTCTTTGTTTGAGCTATCCTCCGAACCCGATTTTGAAGAAACTTTCCGCTGTTTTCTCGTCTTTCCTTGGCGGATAAATAAAGTCATAGCGGGTAATATAGGTATGTAGGTAATTGTAGATTTTGCGCAGGCGGAGCCTCTTACACAGGAACAGTCTTCTTTATTTGACGATCGGCCTAGGCACGGTGAACTGCCTAGCCATTCTCTAAACGGGCTAATTCAGACTAGTCAGAGTCAAATCGTTTATTTCTTTAGATTTACAAAATAATCACTTAGACACATCGAGATAGAATTATAATTCTATCTCGATGCTTAGACAAGTCAAATATATACTACAAGCTTGATGAATAGTAATTACTATCAAATCACATCACATCACACTAATATTATAAATGCGAAAGTTTGTATGGATGTAGGTATGGATGGATGGATGTATCTTTGTTACCTCTTCACGCCAAAACTACTGAACGGATCTGGCTGACATTTTGCATTGTATTTCTAATAGGTACTTGAATAAAACATAGGCTACTTTTTATCCCGTAAATCTGGGATAAAAACGTTTAAACGTTTCCATAGGAACAACGCGTGCGAAGCCGCGTGCCACAGTTAGTAAGATATAAGGTGCACCGTATTTCTTATCACTTAAATATTTTGTCCACTAGCGGAGGAAGTGAAAAAGAAAACACTAACAAGTTTATCGCTTATCAATTAATACAATCTTTGCATAATATCTAAGTCTAACACAACTAAATTATGTTCATAGATCGGTACGGTACTCTTGTCGGTGTGGAACTGGGCGACATCCGGCTAAGCATTAACATCATCTATCTATGGAGTAATAGGCTTTCTTCATAAGATGTATTATGTAGAGTAAGTCATTGATTAATTTAAAAGGGATGATGGGTGATTCTTCGGGAACTCAGTTTTTGTCTGACTTTCGTGGCACATTTTTTTTTGTTGAATTTACACATAATGACGAAATATTCTATTGTAGATTTGATTACTAATTTATTGGTAGTAGAAGGAACTTTATTGGCCTAACGGTTACGAAGTTAATCAATTTTAAAATTATGGTGTCCATGGAAATCAACATTCATACCACCGAAATCAAATATATAAAATTATTGAACTTTAATGTGTTGAAATGTACGTTTTGTTTGAACTAGCCTATTACAATCATTCTAAGAAGGAATTTCGGGTAGGTTTATATAAAAATATTAGTAAGCAGATAAAAATATATTAATTTTCTTAAAACTAAGGAACAAAATCAAATATTGTTATTAAATATATAAACTAAGAGAGTATTACAAAAAATCTAACATCAATTATCACGTTTTTTCAATCACATGATCACATGAGATCAAACAATCTTATAAATAATCAGTCACGTTTCTAGATACTAACGATGGAGTTATACCTAAATTACTAGTAAAATAGGCTTACCTAATCCCTCCCATATTCATTGATTATAAGCTATATGTATTTACTTCGAGCATTACAATTTGAGCAAAGCTGGCTGAAGTTATTTTGATTGAGATAAAACAAATTATTAACAAAAATCACAATAACAATATTCTACAATATTTTATCTATGTATGAAAGTTTATATAATCAGTATCAGCTGGTCGATTAAGATGTATTCGTAAATATATATTTACTTATTTTTCCCGACCATTCAACAGGTTGTCACTGTCAGGGTCAGGGTGTCATACCGTGCACACGACAATGTGTAAGCCGTGTTATACAATACATTAACAAATGTTAATAAGCCTGCAAATTTGATTTTCGTGGGTTTCACTGACCTTTCGTGTACTTTTTGTCCACGAAAAACATGGAAATCAAAACCACAAAAATCAGAAAAAAGTTGAAAATCCTAAATAATTTCTTGATTTGCCATCGCCATTTCGCCATCGGTGGATATCCCTTAGTCGCCTCTTACGACACCCATGGGAAGAGATGGAGTGGTGCAAATTCTAAGCCAGCGCCACACTGGGTACCGGAAAATTCAGAAAATAGATGGCAATTGGCTATTGGTAATGGCAGCCCCCCCCCCCCCCCCCCGACGGATTTTTTTGGCTTTGTAGTAATGGATAGGTGAAAAAAATTATGAAGGTATAATTGTAACTAAAGGTAATTTAATTGTCTTTTTCAATTTCATTTAGTCGGGGGTTTTTCAAAAATTATTTCTTCCTTTTTCGATTAAGTACATAAGTACTATTTATTATATCCGTCGTGGGTTTTTCAAAATTTTATTTTGATTTTATGATTTACTGACGACGACCATAAGTCATTTTTTTTTGTAAAGCCATGTATTATTACCCGCGACGGAACGGAGACGGTATATGCGTTTAGGGTGTGATGTTGTTTGTATGTATGTATGTATGTATGTATGTTTGTATGTATGTATGTATGTATGTATGTATGTGCAATACGCAATATTCCCAATTATCTCCAAAACGGCTTGACCGATTAAGGTGCGGTTTTCAGTTTCGGGTTTGAAATTTGGTGGCGATGATTTTGCGCTAGTTGTTATGGTCTTCATTCACCAGGGGGCGCTGTTATATGTGTATTTTGTGAAAACCAATGTTGCCAATTATCTCCAGAACGGTTTGATCGATTGAGACACAGTTTTCTATAAAAGGTATGGGGTTCATTGGCGATGGTTCTTAGCAAAGTTTTATGGTGTTTGCTCACCAGGGGGCGCTGTAATCGACGTTTTAAAAAAATATTTTTGTTACCCGCGACGGAACGGAGACGGTATATGCGTTTAGGGTGTGATGTTGTTGTTATGGTCTTCATTCACCAGAGGGCGCTGTTGTATGTGTATTTTGTGAAAACCAATGTTACCGATTATCTCCAGAACGGTTTGATCGATTGTGACACAGTTTTCTGTAAAAGGTATGGGGTTCATTGGCGATGGTTCTTAGCAAAGTTTTATGGTGTTTGCTCACCAGGGGGCGCTGTAATCGACGTTTTAAAAAAATATTTTTGTTACCCGCGACGGAACGGAGACGGTATATGCGTTAGGGTGTGATGTTGTTGTTATGGTCTTCATTCACCAGAGGGCGCTGTTGTATGTGTATTTTGTGAAAACCAATGTTACCGATTATCTCCAGAACGGTTTGATCGATTGTGACACAGTTTTCTGTAAAAG
This sequence comes from Eupithecia tripunctaria, assembly GCA_955876795.1. Classification (NCBI taxonomy): domain Eukaryota; kingdom Metazoa; phylum Arthropoda; class Insecta; order Lepidoptera; family Geometridae; genus Eupithecia; species Eupithecia tripunctaria. Next base: position 347,818 of record CATPCX010000006.1, read on the forward strand.
GTATGGGGTTCATTGGCGATGGTTCTTAGCAAAGTTTTATGGTATTTGCTCACCAGGGGGCGCTGTAATCGATGTTTTCAAAAATATTGATGTACCTATGATAGCCGTGTTTGGCAACACACTCCGTTCCTAGGCAACGCGGTGCGTTGCTAGGTGACCGACTTTATTGACTCTGAAACTGGCTTCCTTGTTAAATAATATGAAGAGAAACGCCGTGTGATACAAATAAAACATTTATTCTTGATATACATAATAATTAACATAAAATAAATACAAAAAGGCCGAGACTTGACCATTGATTAATTAAAAAAAGGATGATCTGCTTTCGAAAAATCAGCTGTAGGTAAGTAAAGTAGAAAATCTCTAAAAAGTTTAAAATAAAATCAAAATAAAATTTTGAAAAACCCACGACGGATATAATAAATAGTATGTAATCGAAAAAGGAAGAAATAATTTTTGCAAAACCCCCGACTAAATGGAATTGAAAAAGACCATTAAATTACCTTTAGTTATAATTATAGCTTCCTAATTTTTTCACCTATCCATTACTACAAAGCCAAAAAAATCCGTCGGGGGGGCTGCCATTGCCAATTGCCAATTGCCATCTAATTTTCCGGTACCCAGTGTGGCGCTGGGTTAGAATTGGCACCACCACCTCCATCTCTTTCCGTGGGTGTCGTAAGAGGCGACTAAGGGATATACGATGGCGGGCAGCAGCGCCCCCTACATAACAATTCTACCACCGAACTGCCCCAACTCGCATGCCCACCGTGGGGATTATGGCCACTACCCCCATGAGATAAACGTCAATAAGGCGTTTATCAGTACAGCAGTGGACCAATCCAGGCTGTTTAGCTTGAGGTTCCTGAATTTAAATGACTAGGTATAAAGATTATCTCATACAGTCAATGAATAGAAACAAATTTGAACTATATGTTGAATTTACAATTAAAAAAACGCATAGAATACCTGTTGGCTGCAGCCCCCCGACGGATTTCTTTGGCTTTGTAGTAATGGATAGGTGAAAAAATTAGGAAGCTATAATTATAACTAAAGGTAATTTAATGGTCATTTTCAATTCCATTTAGTCGGGGGTTATGCAAAAATTATTTCTTCCTTTTTCGATTACATACTATTTATTATATCCGTCGTGGGTTTTTCAAAATTTTATTTTGATTTTATGTCTTTAGCAGTGATGACATTTTCATCTCGCCCTTGAAGACTTTTATTTAAGATATTTAAATGCTCAAATAAGTCAGAAAGAAAGCCTAATTTAATAAAACCCAATTTCAAATAATTATCGTCATAAAGACGTTTTTTTACCCGCGACGGAACGGAGACGGTATATGCGTTTAGGGTGTGATGTTGTTTGTATGTATGTATGTATGTTTGTATGTGCAAAATGCAATGTTCCCAATTATCTCCCAAACGGCTTGACCGATTACGGTGCGGTTTTCAGTTTCGGGTTCGAAATTTGGTGGCGATGATTCTTAGCTAGTTTTTATTGTCTTCACTCACCAGGGGGCGCTGTTATATGTGTATTTAGTGAAAACCAATGTTGCCATATATCTCCAGAACGGTTTGTTCGATTGAGACACAGTTTTCAGTATAAGGTATGGGGTTCATTGGCGATGGTTCTTAGCAAAGTTTTATGGTGTTTGCTCACCAGGGGGCGCTGCAATCGACGTTTTAAAAAAGTACTTTTTACCCGCGACGGAACGGAGACGGTATATGCATTTAGGGTGTGATGTTTGTATGTATGTAAGTATGTATGTATGTAGTATGTATGTATGTGCAATTTACAATATTCCCAATTATCTCCAAAACGGCTTGACCGATTAAGGTGCGGTTTTCAGTTTCGGGTTCAAAATTTGGTGGCGATGATTCTTACTTCGCCGTGTGGTGCCGGCGACATAGAATGTGCACCACCCCAACTCTTCCCGCGGGTGTCGTAAGAAGCGACTAAGGGATATCTACCAGGGGCGGGCAGCAGCGCCTTCTGCAGGATAATTTTATCATCAACCTGCGATCCCCAACCCGCATGCCCAGCGTAGGGATTATGGGCATTACCCCCCATGTGATATCAGCCAATAAAGGCGACACAGTATCTGTGTTGACATTGAGACACAGTATTCTGTAAAAGGTAGATGGGATTCATTGGCGATGGCTTTTAGAAAAGTTTTATGGTGTTTGCTCACCAGGGGACGCTGTAATCTACGTTGTAAAAAAGTACTTTTGTACCTTTTTATCTGTGTTTGGCAACGCACCCCGTTGCTAGGCAACGCGGTGCGTTGCTAGGTGACCGACTTTATTGACTTTGACACTGTGTTCCTTGTTAAATAATTTGAAGAGAAACGCCGTGTGATAGAAATAAAACATTTATTCTTGATATATAATCAAAATAAAAAAGACCGCGCTCCTGTCGGTCGGTATACTACTAATCTCAGGTGCACTCAGCTTGCGTTACTAAGGCCCGTATTGTATTAGCCCCAAGCTTTACTTACGCAGTCATTACGTGAGTTCTACTCAAGCTTAGAATCTCTGCTCAAGTAAATCTTTATTATAGAACGTAACTCTGATGCTACTTAGCTAGTTGCACTAGCAAAATCTTTACTTGAGTGAGTAGGATTTTGTCTATGGTCTACACATTTATCTAGGCGAAAAACGTTCCTTTACTTTATCAACCTGACTATCACAATTGATTTTTTTGTGCCTCTTAGTTGTTTTGCTGGTTATTGTGAAACGAAACGCAACGATTTCTAAACTTACCAAAAAGAAAGCCTATTTGACGATAATAACGAGACGTGATCGTAACGTCTCATATTTGTATGGGATTTGCGTAGTTCCCTGTCCGCACGATACGGGGTGAGATGGGGCGCTGTACCTACTAAAATCTATGGGAAAATGAGACGTCTCGATACTGTCGTCAAACTCCCTCAGTTCAGTTTCAGAAAGTTAAACTTCCGAGTATTCAAACGCAACTGAAGTTCATGCACATCTCAAGTGAGGAATGTGCGTGTATTATATTATCTGACTTGTTAAAAAATAAAATACACTTGATAAGATACTTGACCACTGATTAATTAATGAAAAGGATGATCTGCGTTCGAAAAATCGGCTGTAAGTAAAGTAGAAAATCTCTAAAAGTTTGAAATAATAACAAAATTAAAATTTTGAAAAACCCGCGTCGGATATAATAAATAGTAGGTAATCGTAAAAGGAAGAACTAATTTTTGGAAAACCCCCGACTAAATGGAATTGAAAAAGACAATTAGATTATAATTACAATTATAGCTTCCTTTTTTCACCTATCCATTCATACAAAGCCAAAAAAATCCGTCGGGGGGGCTGCCATTGCCAATTACCATCTATTTTCTGAATTTTCCGGTACCAGTGTGGCGCTGGGTTAGAATTTGCACCACTCCATCTCTTTCCGTGGGTGTCGTAAGAGGCGACTAAGGGATATCAACATAATGGCCATAATCCCCATGGCGGGAACATGCGATTCCCAACTCGCATGCCCAGCGTGGGGATTATGGCCATTACCCCCATGAGATAATCATCAATCTAGGCTGTTGAGGTTGAGGTTAAGGTTTTTGAATTTAAATGACTAGGTATAAAGATTATCTCACATAGTCAAATAATAGAAACAAATTTGAACTATGTTGAATTTACAATTGAATAAACGTATAGATTAACATATTGTCTGCAGCCCCCCCGACGGATTTTTTTGGCTTTGTATTATAATGGATAGGTGAAAAAAGGAAGCTATAATTGTAATTATAATCTAATTGACTTTTTCATTTCCATTTAGTCGGGGGTTTTCCAAAAATTAGTTCTTCCTTTTACGATCACTTACTATTTATTATATCCGACGCGGGTTTTTCAAAATTTGAATTTTGTTATTATTAATAAATCAATGGTTCAATGGTAAAATTGGATGTATTAATATTTTGTCATTACTTCTTTAAAAAAAATAAGGCTCCCCAATCCGCATGCCCAGCGTGGGGATTATGGGCGTTACCACCCATTAGATAAAAGCCTGTGTCCAGCAGTGGATCAATACAGCATGTATTGGTTGAGGTTGATATACGTTCTTAAAAACTTTCGCGTTTATAATATTAGTAGGATAAGATATTAAAAGGCGGCAGTTTTGTTGAGATACTCTGTAAGGGCCTATAATGAATGAGCGGGTGCACACTTGCTATTGTATTGCTGGATTGCAGGAGTCGAAGGTGAAGATGACGTAGAATTGAAAGATGGTTCTGTGAGAAGAGCTTCTCATTGGCGGATCCAGGGGGGGGGGCCATGGGGGCCATGGCCCCCCCCAAAAGGCCCAAGAGTTCCATACTTTCGACTCAATTTTACGATTAAATTCAGATGCACTTTTACACGGGCCACGGCATACCTACTCTTAGGTAGGTTATGTAGGTACCTACTTTATAATATATGAAAGTACAGAAATATATTTTTTAGGTTAGTCGGTACTTTACATACATCTACAAACTAAATTCAAGAGGTTAATTTCTTCTCAGTATTACCACGTCCATCGACGCGTTCAACGACTTTGAAATGAACATAGGTAAATGATATCTATTTCTCTTCTTCCGCTAGTGAACACAAGTGAATTATAGCCATAGCACCTCATTTCTTATTTGATTGACAGTAATAACTATTTTTCAAGCTGTTTATATTGATAGAATGAGAACGCATCCGAATTAGTTTTTAGTTTGGTTTCCATTCCACCCCTCTGGTTGCGACACTGGACTTCCTTCTTACTTACGTCAACACGTAATGTGTGCGGATTGCTCGTATTTTTCTTTTAATAAAAACTCAGTTCTAAATTACAAAAACGCTCTTTATTTGACTAAAACCTACATAAATATTAAATAAAATTACTCGTCTTAAGTATACCTCGGTATTGGATTTAACTTGAAAAGATAAGTTAAGTAAAAGAAAAAGTAGTACAGTGTGCGCGCATGTTACTCGCGAGTACGCGAACTTGCGAAGAAAGAAACGTACGCGTTCCCGCTTTCGTTACATTCAATTCAAACAATTTAATAGACAATACAGAAAGATGACAAAAATATCACTGCTTTTTGCATTTTAATTTGTTTTTTGCATTGAGGTGTTCTTGCCCTTTATTAGCAGAGCCCTTTTAAAAATACTTAGCTAAATAAGTACAAGTACGTACGTTAGAGTTATATACGTATCGAATATTTGTAGTTAATTCAATGTAAAACTAACTAACAGATGTATCACCACAGGCGTGGCGAACATCTTTTGCCTCTTTCGACGTGGCCTGGATCTGAACTAAAGCCTCCTTTCAGTTTTCAGTTCAGTTGCAAAATATCAAAATATCTAACAAAACGACAAAACAGCAAAAAAAATCGGTTACATTGTCCTCTGTTTCGTGGTCCATTTTTAATAATACATGGTCTCGGTCTCACAATAAGATCATTTTGACTACTAACGCGAGAAATTAACAAAAAATATTTTATTTCGCGGCTTGCTCCGCTGGAGTACTGTCTCGTCTCTGGCTGTGCACATGAAGGCCCCCCTTATACTGAAATAGAAGTTTCTGATTCGTTTACGTGATAAGCTAATCTTATGCGAGCGAGAGTTCATTTTGTACGACAGCGAACACAACTTCGATATTCCTTTTCCAAGTAGACACCAGATTTTGATTTTCGTAGATTCTTTAGGGCAGGGCTCATCTATTTTGTTGTAAATCGTTAAAATTTTATTATTTTTCATAACTTACTATCATAGCTTTCGCGTCTTGCTAAGCATACCTCACCAATTTCAAAAAGACTGCGACTCACCGATATTCATTATGAAATCTCGGAATTCGAGATACCCAGCTACAAGTCTGTAAATACTTGTATATCGACACTCTAAAAGTTGTCTCAAAACCTACATTATGGTAGGGTGTGCGCAACTATTAAATTTCTAGGTCAAAGGTCAAAAAAAATCCGTTTTTTGTCAATATATCATTTCCTATGGTTTTTTTGCTATTTGTATGTATGATCAATATTGTAGCAGAAAAATTCTCTACAAATTTTGTTTAAATTTTTTTTTTATACGGTGAACCGTTTTCGAGATGGAGGGCGGAGAACGCGCGGTCACAGCATCACGTTTCGCATTGCCCAACCCCATACCTGGTATTTTTATCCCACGGGATCAGATTTATGGGATAAAAAGTAGTCTTTGTTTAATTACAGAATTATAATTACCCGTATGCAAAATATCAGCCAGATCCGTTTAGTAGTTTTGGCGTGAGGAGGTAACAAACATCCATCCATCCATAAACCCGTACAGCTTTCAAATATATTAGGGTGTCGATACATGTATTTACAGACTTACAGCTGGGTATCTCAAATTCCGAGGTGAACTTACTAAAATGACTGCCTTGTGGTTCAAAGTAATAGAATAAGTTTGGTTAGGTTAGGTTAGGTTAGCTTACATTTGTCGCCGGAGTTCGACCCCAAAAACACGTCCATAAAAAAACAATAATGATACTCTTGCTTGGAGCAAAAATGTAACATTTCAGGAAACGAAACGTAACTTACGACTCAAGAACCCTGGCAACAATGATCTGTTTCCTCTTCTAAGTAGTTTTAGTGAAGGACGCGGGTTCAAGTCCCGTCAAAGTAAAAAAAAAATGGGATATTATTACACCCCCCCCCCCCCCCTACCTGAGGCCTGCGTCCAACAGTGGACCAATACAGGCTGTGGAGGAAGAGGTTGTGATTTTTTTACCCTATATCTGAACATTGTCAAAATGCCCCCCCCCAAAATAAAATCCTGGATCCGCCCCTGGAGCTTCTACGAGTATATATTTTCTTTCTGCAGTACTGGATGGCTATTACTATTTACATTTCACTGTTCACTTGTTCGTATCATCAAAAACTGAATGAATAAACTGCCGAAACGGCTCGGCTTTGATACGTAAGTAGGTCCTTTCTAGATAATTCTACGCTTTTCCAGAAGCTATAGGTACCTATCTCGTTTCTTTATTCCAGAACATTTCACTATCTTTGTATTTGATTTCGATTCGTTCGAGAAACTAATCTATACATAATTATGTAGGTAGGTATGTATGTCGAGTTGGGCGGGCGCCGACTACTATTACACAATTTATGTATGACCGTTCTCGAAACAAGTACCTATTACTTATTCTGTTGACCAAAATAATATTGTTCGATTTTAAAACTCCAAAACCAAGGTATTAAAAAGTAAACTATCTATCTTAAAATTATGTAGACGTTGTCCTGCACACTGTACAAAACGGCTTAATTTCATAGTTAGTTAGTAGACGAATTAAAACTAGTATTTACAATTGAAACAATCCAGCCAATTGCAGACGGTTCGAACAATCTATAGGCAGCTGAACTGGTTAAAAACCAACAATAATTTCTTTTAATTACCTACATACATATACGTTGGTTGCAATAGGAGTCTGCGGTTAGCTCAAAACTGTGTACCTTACCTATTACTAAGTAGTAGGCGATCAAATAAAACAACGAAATTGGTCTGCAGGCAGAAGTTTGGACAGTGTGTGTTTCGAAAATATTTGTAAGAATTACCCACGGAGCCGCGTCGAGTCGGCAGCCGTTCGCGAGTCTCCAATAGTTACAACTACCTACCTACATGTTGTGAAAAATAGCATTTTTATAAAAGTTCTGCGTGCACCCACAATTCCATTCAATTTATTTAAAACTTCAAAACCAAACCAACAGATGGCGTAACATGTTCTGAATACACGTCTATAATATAAGAAGTAGCAAGGTACACTGGTTATAGAAACAAAATCTTAAATCTAAAATAATTATTAATTACCTAAATTAAAGATGTCAACGTGTGTCGTCTACATAAGTAGTTCCTATTGTTTATTGATTGTTATAAATAATGTAATTCAAAGTCAAAGTCAAAGTCAAAATCATTTATTGCAAATAAGTAGGTACCTACCTATGTATGGAGATTGATTTCTTATGTATAAAATTTTGACTCTACCATCACTGTATATTTTAGAGACAGCTATGATTGTCAAGAATAATCGAAATGTGATCCGTAACAGGCGTGACAACAAAAAGTCTGCAATATAAGCAGAAAAACTACCATGATGAGTAAAAGCATCTTTGCTATGGCACCCTCCATATAGGTATAATAAATTACCACAGTCTATAAGATTACTGCCGAGTATGGGGTTTCAGAGAAAGTTGAAAATAATTCTTTCGAATAAATGTTATTATTCTATTAAATGATTATTTAACTGACAAAGATTTTTCTGCTTCATGAATGACATTCGTTAGTTTTAAGTTGTTTTCATTCAACACAGGCTAGCTCAGTTTTGTTTAATTTTATAGTACCTAAGCCAAATACAAGGAACATAAATACTAAGCGGAGAAGTCCAACGTCATACCGCAAAAGTGGTTCGCAAAAGAAGTTGAAGTACTACACTAGGGTCGCCAGTGTGTCTTGTAAACTTTTGGACAGGTGGAGCATATGGCGGGATATTTGAACAATTTCTATAACTAGGTACCTACAGGACTACGAGTATTATGGAATGAACTACAAACGTTCTTACGTATTTCTGACCCTAGAATGGACCAAAAACACGAAAGTTTGTAGCCCACGCCACCTAAATTATAAGTAAGGAAACAATTAATCAAAATAAATTCAACACATTTAATATTTTGGTAAAAACTTATTACTCTAGTCTAGGCTTACAAAATACGCTCATAAAAACAAGCCAAATTTCAAACAATGTAAATTGCTATAAAACTAGTTTCTGCCCGCAGCTTCGCACACGTTTCTATGGAATCGTTTTAAGGTGATATCTACCTATCTCATGGGAACAGATAAAAGCAGTAATTCAGCCCAATTCATTGAGTAATTTTGGCGTGAAGATGTAACAAACATCCATCCATCCAAACTTTCGCACTTATGAGTAATAAATAATAATAAATAGTGTTACATACAAAGTTAGCTAAATATTACAAAATTAATATCAAATAAAGTGTAGTTATATATTTGTAGCAAATACATACTAAAATACCATAAAAATATATCTCTATGATTTACACAAGTAATGATACTAATTATTAAACATTCATTTAATACAATTTATAAATAATTCAATATTATGTATATGCCATTTTGAGCCTATTTATTAAATTAAAATCTATTATTTTTAGATAGCTTGATCCATAGTTTGTTAGTAGATTCCTTTAATATATACCTATGTTAGTTACAATTATAGGTACTTATTCCTTATATTAATAACCTATGAACTTATTAGAGCTATAAAAAGTTTGATATAGCAGCGTTTTAGGTGGCACATAATTAAACTACTGTTAGCAGCCTCTTTGGTAACTTAGTGTTTTTAAGTGTGGTAACTTGTTTTAACATCATCGGCCTATATCACATTAATTATGTCCGAACTAAATTAGTCTCGTTAACAGGTGCACTGCGGAGATCAGTGGGATGCGTCCCACGTAAAGTCCTGATGACTATTTACAATTCCCTAGCTAAATCTAACTTGCAATACCTGCTCGAGGTATGGGGGACTGCAGCAGTGTCGAATCTTAAAACATTACAAATATCACAAAACAAATTAATTAAAGCTCTTTACAAACAAACCAACATTTTTAATATAATACTATACACCTACCTACCCTGCATCCTTGTAAGGAAACTATAAACTAAAAAAAAACCCTTACAATCTGAGAAATAAAAATAAAATAAAACTAAGAAGTCCACAAACAAATTATGGGAAGCGAACCATCATCTATGAAGGTGCGCAGTTATATAACAGCCTACCCGATAACATTAAGAACTGTTTATCGATGAACATATTTAAAAATAGATTGAAACAAGTACCGTTACCAACCATCAATGACAACCTTACTATAAGCTAAGCAAGAATTCTCGTTGCGAGCCTCGAGGACCTTGTGTTCGATGAAACTTGATGCTGCCTGAAATTATAAATGAATATAATTTAGTACCTGCCAAGCAATTTGATTATCTTGAATTTTTGTGGGCCAATTCAGGATTGTTTTCTAGTTTTATAAAATTTATCTATCTATGTAGTGTATTGTATTAAGTGCGTATATTAGTTATCTAGTACCCATAACACAAGCTATGCTTACCTTGGGCGAGATAAAGCTGTGTGTGTGTGTGTGAATTTTCCAGCAATATTTATTTATTAGTGAATGTTTATTTCTTGTGTAGCTGGTAACCTAATGTGAGCCTTTATTATTTACTTATAAGTAAGGTTAGAAAGTTATATTATTTGACTAGCTGCGCCCCGCTGCTTCACACGCGTCTATCGTATGGAAACATTTAAAGGTGATTTCTATCCCCACGGAACTGATTTATGGGATAAAAAGTATGTTGATATGTTTGATTCCAGGATTAGAATTAGCTGTATGCAAAATTTCAGCCCGATCCGTTCAGTAGTTTTGGCGTGAAGAGGTAACAAACATCCATCCATCCATACATCCATATACATACATCCATACAAACTTTCGCATTTATAATATTAGTGTGATTTAAGTATTGGTAGGAACTTACAGAAATCGAAGATTGAAGCACCTCAGCAGAATTCTCATTGCGAGCCTCGAGGACCTCGTGTTCGATGACGAACTTGATGGTGCCTGAAATTTAATATGAATATAATTTAGTACCTACCAAGCAATTTGATTCTATTGACCAATTCAGGATTATTTTCTACACAATAGCGAAAAAAATATCAAAATCATAATTGACGGAGAATTCGATTCTTAGGAAGTTATTGTATTCTCTTTGAATTCGATATACATACATTCAAAAAATACATACATAGGTACAGGGGAATATAGAACCTCCTTCCTGAAGTTTAAAAAAGTGATGCGATGCCTAAACTTAACACTCTCATTAATAGGCTGCCCAGCTATTTATGTATTACTAGCTGCGCCCCGCGGCTTCGCACGCTCTATTCAAGTAGCTATGTCCGTCCCCGGGATACCGTTTACCTCCCTGCCAAATTTCATCAAGATTCGTTCAGCCGGGAACGAAATAAAAACTATCCTATGTTCGTTTCCTGGTTCTAAGCTACCTCCCCACCAATTTTCAGCCAAATCGGTTCACCCGTTCTCGAGTTATAAGTGTTGTAACATTCACGACTTTCTTTTATATATATAGATATTAATAAATAAATAATACTTACAGCTGTGGATGCTCTTGTCGCTAGATTGTGATCAACATCATCATGAGGAATGTTTGTGTCATGTTTTTTTGAACATAAATTAATAAAGGAACTCTTTTTAAAATGATCTTCACATAGCATTTTGTGACTTCTGTATACTCGTAGCTTTTGGTGAAGATCATTACTCCTCCAGTTTCCACTAGGCTGAATAAATTTAGCCCATTCTTCGACACTGAAATAAATAACATTAGTCAGTAGTTCCTTGAGGATGCCAAATATCATAAGCAAATAAGGTAATTTACATTACTTGTCGATTTTAGATCCTCCCTTCAATAAAAATTGCTTACAATCAAATAATATCTGAAACTCGACGCCAAGCAAGTGAGATTTTGTTATTTGTGTCGTATTTTGTTTACTAACATGCTGCATTCAAAATAAACCATGGTTATCCTAAGATTGTATTAGTTGATAAGCGATAAACTTGCTAGTGGTTTCTTTTTCACTTCTTCCGCTAGTGGACAAAAAAATTGAAGTGAATTAGAGTCAATTGCACCTTATTTCTTGTTTCATAGTAATAACTATTTATGAAGCTGTTTATATAGTACAAATTTGACTTGTCTGAGTACTTATTTTGTTAGTCTAAAGAAATAAACGATTTGACTCTGACTCTACTTATACCGTATCCATCCAGCATAGAGCATGTTAGTAAACAAAGTACGACACAAATAACAAAATCTCACTTGCTTGGCGTCGAGTTTCAGATATAATTGTAAGCAATTTTTATTGAAGGGAGGAGCTAAAATCGACAAGTAATGTAAATTACGTATAAAAGGACGCGCCAACAAAGTGAATTTTAGGTTAAGTATGGGCGGTTTGTTTACGTTTATGCTCCATTCAAAATGGATACGATATAGGTACTTACTTACTTATGTACATTGATAGGTAGCTAAAGCTCTAATTACGGCTGAAGTAGGTACATACACCATGTTAGTTCGGTATAGCAATGTCTTCTTGTCTATCATCTTACAGTATAGCAATTTATTACGACCAATTTAAACAGTTTTAGATATAATCAGTCGTTGTTAATACTAATAATAATTTATTTTCAGTCTTTAAACTATCATTTTCTCTATTATGAATTATATAAAAATAGGTTCGCTAGTTATTATTAATTATTATTTAAACAATTCAATTGAGATAATTAATCCAATAATGTTAGTTTAAGTATAAGGTCATTTAGAGGTTATATTATACAGTGAAACCTGGTTAATTGGGATCTCAAGGGACCAAGAATTTTGTACCATTTATTGAGGGTTTCCATTAATCCAGTTTTCCAATTAGGCAGGTTTAACATTATAGTTGTCTCATATAGAGGTATAATATACAGAGGCACCGCTTATAGAGGTCGAACGAAATGTACCTACCGTTATTTCATTTTAAGAGGTGGAAATGTTAAAAAAATGCGTATTTTTGGTGTTATGAATTTCATGTAGGTATGAATGTACCTATACATTACATACTCGTACATTATGATTTTTCAGATTTTTATTTATTCACCATTCTTATAACATATGTGTTATACTAGGTAAGTCATTCACATAATACATTTGTTACATTTTACACATTTTCATTCCATAACTTAGTTGGTAGGTATACAATGGCAATAGATAAGAAATAAATGAATAGGTTATTATAAGTTATTGTAAGCAATCTGAGACTCAAAATTTCACTTATTCCTGATCCAAAAATGAGGATTCCAATATAACCATACTAAAGAATTCGTTTAAGCTGTAAAATGCATTGTTCCCGAAAAATATTTTTATTTTACGCCTAAAGAGATTAAAATTATCTAATTCAGTAATCTTTGTAGGTAGTTTATTAAACATCTTTATTTTAACAGTTTGTCCTTGTTTTTTAGCTTTCTCTAGCCTTACTTGTGGTGTATATAGTTTATTGATGTTTCTTAGGTTGTATCTGTGCATGTCTTTTCGTTGTATGTATTTATTTCTATTTTTGTATATTTCTACGAGGCTTTTGTATATAAAAAGTGATACAACCGTCATTATCTTGTATTTTACGAAACATGGTTTTGCAGAATCTCTTTTCCTCAGGCCACAAATTATTCTTATTGATCTTTTTTGACATATTAAAACTTTTTTTATATCAGAGCTATTTCCCCATGTTGTAACGGCATAGCTTATGATTGAGTGTACGTAAGCGTAATATACCGATAGTAGAGATTTGTGGTCAATAAGAGGCTTAAGTTTTAGGAGGACATAATTTGCACTGGCAAGCCTTTTACAGAGAAATATGTGAATATGTATTATGTAGAAAAAAAAAAACAAAACTAAAGTAAAGTTTATGACTTAAAGTAATCGGTTATGATTGCTAGTTGCTGAAACCTGTTTCTCGATAGAATGAATTTGATCAAAAATATTAGAATTATCAATTTTTGACATTTCGAAATACTTATGTAAAGTTTCTAAAGCTTCCATTGTCACACGCTTTGAAATGTTTACTGGAGTCTCTTCACAGTCTTCTTCTACTCTTCAAGCAAACGTGTCAAAACCTGTCACAATCTGATCAATTTGTCTCATTTATACCGGGAGGTTCGAAAAGTCCCAGAGAGAGGTAGGTAATTTTTAATGAAAAAGTACCGGGACCTCATTGCAACTCTCAATAATAGAGGTTTCTCACTTATCCAGGTCCCACTTGTAATATTGTTTGCTTCGTAGCCAGAGTCGTATGTGGTTGAAAAAATCTGAAAAAAAATAAAAAATAATAATAATACATCGACAAGCGAAATAATGCAATTGTACACGTGATAAATATTATTGCGATGGTATAAAAGGCATAAAAAAAGAAAATGGTTCAATTGAGAAGGAATCTCCTCCTTTTTTTGAAGTAGGTTAAAAATACTATTATTGTTCAGGAGGTTCATCCCATATGAATGAAACTTGAAAAAAAAAAACATATATAATAGAACCTTCTTCTTTTTCAAAGTCGGTTAAAAACAGTAAATTTCACTAAATTCGTTTGGATTTTTAGATATTAAGGTTACGGATAATTAGAACCATGCAGTATTCACAATTGAAACAATTAAGCTAACTGCAGACTATTCAAACAATCTACATGTAGCTGAATTTATCAACGAACTGAATAATTGAAGTGAGTTGAGAAATTCATACCTGTAGATTGTTTGAACAGTCTGCAGTTAGGTCCATTGTTCACTTGTAAATACTACATACTCTCTGATTTATCTTTGTTAAAAATAATGAGAATTACATGAAAATGTAACTTGTGGATTAAGTCTTAGACTATTTAGTACTTATTAGTTACTTTACTATTAACTGAAAAAATTAAATAATATGAAATAATACTTATTAACAAAAATAAAATGTAAAAAAAAAAATAAGACTTAAACTGCGCAAACAAAGCAATTTTACATGTTCAAAAAATTCAAAATTTAAGTTAAAAAAAGTCAACTAAACT